>BGPR01001494.1:0-84465 GCA_013235015.1 Araneus ventricosus | reverse complement strand
AACACCGATACACCATTGTAGCCATTAGTCATTACATTTTGGTATTCAGGGCTTAATGTTCCATATTTATCAACTGCTGATGCCGTTATTGATGGATGACTTTCTTTCTGACGATACCTGCAGCTCTGAAATTCTTTCGTTATCTTGAAACCACCATTCGTGAAATTCCAAACCATCAAGCAAAGTGCTTTTAAGAATGGCCAGCTTCAATCCAACAGTCGTCTTTTCATCTTAAACAAAAGTCTAAAGGATTCCGCAGACCTATTTTAACTGTAATCGATAAGATTCATTATTTTTTTTTTACATAAAAGCAATTACATAGACGAAATTCACAAATAAGATTAACGATTAATGTCATGTTTTCATAAAATATGCATGTTTTAACTTTGTGAATTGCGCTAGTTGTTAACACTGCATTTCTATCTACCCAAATTATATGTCATAAGTTTAGAAAATATAGGCAACAGCTCTTTTGTAAAATAGCGAAAGATGTCTTACTAATTTTAATGTCTAGCAGCAGTAATTTTGTTTTACATTAAAGATTGCGAAATATCATTCATTCTGATAATCATTATTAAGTATACTTTAAGAGCGTCAAGTTCCGTGTCTACTTAATGAAACAGATATTTTTACTTTGAAATTAAAGTTTACAAGAAAATATTTGAGACAATCTTCAAACGTTTTCTGGGCCATTTTGAATGAAATATCTCCTACATTATAAGTATAAACATACATCACAAATAAGAATGATATATCCTATTGTTTTGGCATCGCTTTCTTATCCTGTATAAGATAAAATGCGTAGCGGCAAAAAAATATAATAATTTATTTCTCTTTTTCTAAAGGAAACTAATGGTTTGTTTCAAAACAAAAACTGTAACCAACTCCTGTTAGGCATAACTTCATAGGCGCATCCGGCTTCTGTATACGATCTGGTGTTAAACAATCTTTTCTCACAAAAAAGAGTTTGCAACTAAGGGTTCACAATATTTCTTACGGAGGAGAAAATAACATGCGAATGAACTTTTGGATGAAGTTATTCATTGAAGATCAGTTAGAAAAGAAGCGGAGAGGCTTAAGTGATTATGAGAACTTTCATATGAAAATAAAAATATACTAAGTCAGCGAAGAGCAAATTGTGCTAATTTACGAAATGAGATAATATATATGACCCTTACCAATGTATTGTGACAAAATTGCCTGTAGGTGTACGTGAATGCAATTCAATAAGCAGTATTAACACAGCACTAGTAAAAATTCACAACAGAGACTACCAATAAATCTCAACACAACGCTCAAAGGTTTCTTGTTAACTCACCAGCTTGCTTGCAGGTCAAATTCCAACTAACTCTTCTTGGCTTGAGAGCTTGCCTTTGTACTTTTCAACAGGAAGTGACTTCATTTCGTTGGAAGTGACGTAATCTCTAGAAAGTTCATGAAACCATTAGAAATAGGTAGAAAGTTCGAGGTCCTTCTAGGAGAATCTCTTTGTCGCCAAAGTCGCCAACTTTGCCGCCAAGTAGCCAAAATGGTCGCCAAATTTGTCACCAAGGTCGCCATATTTATCTCCAAGATTAGCATCTCAGGAAAACAACTTTATAGCTTTGTAACATTGCTCCCCTCTTCAAGGACTGCACGTTTCGGCAGTCTCATTACTTAGAACTATGGGAAATCTTAGCATTCGATCAGAAAACGTCTCTCCTGGAGTCCTTCCAGTTACTGACTTTCCTTGTTCTGTTTTCGGCTCTTTTCGGGCTCCGCAAGTTTGGCATTCCGTGCACCATTTCTCAACGTCGCCGCGAAGTCGGTCCCATCATCTTTAATCAGTGGCCCTGTATGGAGCTAGCCTATTTATATGGATGACTCTTGGCTTGGCGTTGGATGACCTCTGTACTCTGTAGACAACATCGTTCAGTTTCTTGACAACAGTAAACAGTCCTTCCCAGTTCTGTTGTAACTTGGGACTCGGGCCTCTCCGTCGATTCGGGTTATACATCCAGACTAGATCTCCCCTCCTTGAAATGGTAGCCTGTTGCTCTGGAGTCGTAATGAGTTCTCATTCGTTCCTTGGACAATTCAACTTGCTCTCCGGCAGATGTCTGTACGCTTTCCAAACGAGCCTCTGATATAGTCGGGAAGGAAGGCGTATCCCTCGGTCTTCCAAAGAGAATGTCACAGGGGAATCTTAGCATTCGATCAGAAAACGTCTCTCCTGGAGTCCTTCCAGTTAATGACTTTCCGTGTTCTGTTTTCGGCTCTTTTCGGGCTCCGCAAGTTTGGCATTCCGTGCACCATTTCTCAACGTCGCCGCGAAGTCGGTCCCAGTAAAATCGCTCCCGAGTTTCACGCAAAGTTTTCATGACTCCAAAATGTCTTCCACTTGTGTTGTCACGAGTCTCTCGTAGAACTTCCTGAATCCTGCAATTCGGGAGAATTAGTTGTCGTCGATAAAAGCATCCATCATTACTCTCCCACTTGCGATATAGAACATCATCTTTAAGATATAAGGAGTTCCAAAGAGCCCAATATCGTTTAGTTGCAGGACTCTCACGAGCTATTTCTTGCCAAGATGGTCGATGTGCCGAATTTAGTTTCATCTTCAGAATTGATCTAATATCTGGATCTTCCAGCTGTGCTTTTTGGATCTCACTTAAAGACCGTCTGTTCTCAGTTGTCATGGTTAAGGCTTCCACAGAAATATCTGTTTCCATTCTGAACTTCTTTTGAGCATTCGAAGAAGGTTCGCAGCCTTCAAAACAGAGTCGTCGAGAGAGAACATTCTTTCCATCAGAGGTTCTTTTATGATGTTGTGTACTGTCTGAAAACAAAGAAATTTTCTCCTATCCTGTTCGTATCTCGTTCTTCTCCAGGTCTACCGTAAATTTAAATTTTAGTAGAAAGTCCAGGCCGAGAATACAGGAATCGGTGATATCAGCTCTATGTTGGAATTTTCTGGATCCACATTTGATTGAAGCATCAAGTTTCCCTTGTATCTTTGCTTTTTCACCTGTGGCAATCTTAAGGGTCAAATTTGGAGCCGTGTAAATAAGTCTTTCCTTCACTTTATGGGCCAGGTCTGCTCTTAAAAGAGTTATATACGTGCCTGTGCCCACCAAAAATAAACACGGGATATCACAAATCGATCACAAATAGTACCAGATATAGTCCATTTATCTCTCCGCTAAGTGCAGAAACTTTCAGTCCTTTTTCAGGGGATTTATTCAGAGTAGGTATCTTTCGTTCCGCAAGACGACCGCAAGCCAATTTTCTCGAGTAGACGTCATTCACTTGGCACGCCCTCTTTACAAGCCCCTTCTTAAAGCACTTCCAATAAGTCACATTCGGATTTCGCCGAGCATCGTTCTGTTCAGCAGCAAGATTATTCACTAATTTTTCCAACGCTTTCAATAGAGATTCAAATTTATCATCTCTTTTTTTCCAAGTGTCATCGTCTGTCTCTATTGACCTTGCGTGTATAGAGATCTTCGAAGTAGTTTTCGCAGATTCAAATTTCATGCTATATGCCAAGGCCGATTTCAAATCCGTAAAGTCCATTAACCTTGTTGAAAGTTGCGTTTCTTCGTCTCTGATGGCATCGACGAAGTACTGGGCTGCTAGGCTGTCTCGGACATCTTGAGGGCACTCGGCGTAGGCCAAGCTCATTAGTGTCTCCACATCGGCGGCTAATACTTGAAGGCTTTCTCCTGGCTTCTGCCGTCTCGTCTTCAATTCAGTCCTAAAAAACTGGGTAAGGTGGCTGTCTCCGAATCGAGTTTCTAGAGCGTTCTCGATGGTCGTAAGGTCTGTCAACTTATCAGTAGGTATTCCTTGAAGAACCTCCGCCGCTGATCCTCGGAGCGATGCCACAAGTTGACTTCTTCTTCACACTACGGACAGCCCCGCTTTTGAGATCGTGTGATCTCTTTTCGCAGTTTAGGTGGCTGCCCGTAGAAAAAGCGATCAACCTACCCCCCCCCCACGGGGCACACAGGTCCCCGCACGAGAAAGCCGTCCCCCGAACGACTTTTATTTAGAAAGCATTATTACAACAATCAAAGTAACTATTAGGTATTACAATAAAAGATTATTTTTTAAACAGATAGGGTACAAAGCTGTGTCTAGATGCGGGTCTCCGACAGAATTGAGACCCGTTCTTGATTATATGCATACATGATGCATGTTATCGGCATTAAAAGAGCACTGATAGAGAAAGAATTCTAAATGCTAGTTGTGACATTAACATTTTTACAATTACTGGAATTTGCATTATTATTTCAATGTTATTGCAATTGGGTGAAAATTGGTTGGCTTTCACAAAATCCGTCCATCCATTTGTAGAGCTCACAACGTCAAACTGAGTCTTAAACACTGTCCATGATGTTTGTTCGTCGAATGTCAGGGGTTTGACTGTCGGTCGAGAAGACATGAATTCTGGACTATCTGGGAAATAGTTTGGCCTTCCGTCAAGTTCCCTTATTCTTCTCTCGATGTTGCCGATCTTCTCTTAATATTCGCCCTTTGACTCCTCGATCTTCCTTTGAACTTCGCTCTCAACTTTCTCAATTTTTAATTTCACACATTGGACTTCCTCTTCTATTTTTCCAATGCATCCGTCAACATGAATCTTAATTTCTTCTACTTGACTCTCGGTGTGTGCTTGGATCTGACTTTTTATTTCCTCTTGTCCGGATCGCATCTCTTTTTCTAGTCTCTCTTGTCCAGCCTCCATTTTGTCATTCAAACCGGCTTTCATCTCTGCCATCATGGCAAAGAGCTTCTCAAACCTTTCATCCATTGATATGGTCAAAGGTCCGGTCTCTGGCATTCACAGGAAAATCAAAAGATCCCACTTCTGACACCAAATGTGACAAAATTGCCTGTAGGTGTACGTGAATGCAATCCAATAAGCAGGATTAAAAAAATAAAGCTCTTTATTTTACAAATATTCCCAAGCAAAGAAACGTAGCACAAGTATTAACACAGCACTAGTAAAAATTAATAACAGTGACTACCAATAAATCTCAACACAACGCTCAAAGGTTTCTTGTTAACTCAACAGCTTGCTTGCAGGTCAAATTCCAACTAACACTTCTTGGCTTGAGAGCTTGCCTTTATACTTTTCAACAGGAAGTGACTTCATTTCGTTGGAAGTGAAGTAATCTCTAGAAAGTTCATGAAACCAGTAGAAATAGATAGAAAATTAGAGGTCCTTCTAGAAAATTCCCTTTGTCGCCAAAGTCGCCAACTTATCCACCAAGTTGAAAAAAGGGTCGCCAAGATTAGAATCTCAGTGAAACAACTTTATAGCTTTGTAACAGTATTTACTATTGTTAACATTGTATAGTGTCTTACAAATTAAATATTTTTTAATTCCCAAAAATTGACATTAAAGCGCGGATACTCTGAGCAGGATTAGCTAGTACTTAGCAAAATAGTAAATTCTCTCCCTTTTTCGTGATAAGATTTAAACAGAATTTTTGTCTTTTTTAGAAACGATTTTTGACACCAAAATCGGTGCATTAGAGAACATCAATATACAATTTTCGAATTCTATGAGAAGGTAAGTTATATTCTTTTCAATACATAAATATATAAAAAAAATGAAGTAGTAGGATGCAAATTATTTTCCTAAAATATTTTGTAAGTACTTTAAAGAAAGAAAAAGACAATAATTATAAATTAGTGAAAAGAAATGGCACTGAATTACCGGATGCACGAAAAAAAGTATACAAACCATGAATGACTATTGCAAGATTAATAAATGGAGATAGATGAAAGTTTCATAACTCAATTCAAGTAATACAAATGGAGGTTATTGTAAATTATCTTACAAATGTTAAACCTTTTTGATAAGACTTTGAATAAAATGGTCTGCTGAGGATGTTTAGAACCGGGGGGGGGGGTACCAGTTCACGAATTGTTCTCGTCATCTGATCACGGTTCAAAATTACGACATACCGTCTGGTTCAAAATTATTAGAAGGCTACAGAAAATTTTAAACTTTTTATTACAGAAAACAAATTTATTTATTTATATCTCAAATATATTAATTTTATTATTAATTAAATCGTATTCATTAGAAAAAATTTCAAATAACTCAGACTTTATTTCAAAATAAGTCAGAATTTGAACATTTTTATATAACTCTAAATTATGTGTTGTTCAAAATTATTCGAATGGTCAAAAACTTACAACGAAAAAAATTAAGATAACAATTTTTAAAAATAAAATATAGGTGTTTAATGTTGATACGGGCCTTCTTTGGCCCCAATCTCTGCATTTAGTCTATTTTTCAGGCTATCAACCAGTTTCAAAAGTGACCATAAATTTTAGATGGAATTATGGTCTGGTCTTTGTGGTTTTCACTCCACTATCTTAATTTTATTTTTTTGAGAAATAATCTTTAGAAATATTTGACGTGTGATTTAGGTCATTATCTTGTTGAAAGATATACCGTTGACCCACAATAATTTTTGTAACTAAATTTCTGATGGATTTCTTCAGATTTTGAGACATGATATCGACGTACAGTCTTACAATCATTTTACCGTTTATCATCGCAATTCCACCAACATCTTTAGATGGAAACAACCTCATACCATCATATTTCCGCCAAATATTCATATATACCATATTTCATATTTTCTCTGTAAAGGACATTCAACATTTTAAGAGTCTCACCTGATCGTCCCAGATTCTTTTACTTTTTTTCTTCTAAAAGATCATATTTGCTTATGTGTGACCATGAAACACTATCCCAGAATTCTGAAACCTTCAAAATATGCTCTTTTGCAAAGTCCAAGCACATTGCCATGTTTTGTTTTGAGATGTATAGAGATGGACGGTCTTTTTATTTGGAAACAGCTTATGAACTCTGAGTTTTTGATTATAAGGTAAACTGTTAGAGCTGGAAAATTCAATTTCAAGTCTTTCACAATCTCATTTCGTGATATATCATTCTTTCTGTGCAAATCTTACATTCATAGATTAATTAGTTTTAGTAGTCTGTCTCGCTCTCTCTTGTTTTTGATGGATCCTGTGTCGTCTCACACTTCTTGCAAAATTACCCATCATTGACAATTTATACTTTTATGCTAGGTTTTCATATAATATCCCATCCTTTCTGTTGTTCCTTCTACAAAAATCACTTAGCTTTAGAACAGAACATTTATTGAAGTATAGAGGGGAATATAGAAGACAGTATTATAAAAATTACGCACACAGCGAGGCACACAACAACCAAGTTTCATCGTTACGACTCGAAGAAGGAATGTGCTAGGGAAAAACAGGCAGGCGCTGATTCACAAAGATAATTCATGCGCGCAAGAAAAATAGTTCGCTCGCCTCAACCCAACATACCCCTCCTGCGATTGATACATTTTTTCAACAAAACAAATATTACAAAACATACAGAACACATAAATATACATTTAAAGTTAAGACGTTAATGAAACAATTTTACAGTATAGTTTAACTTCTCTTTGTTTACGGATTTTGTTACAAAATCAGCAATTAACAATTCAATTTGCATATATTTCAATACAATTACATTGTCTTTCAATAAATCCTTTACAAAATGAAAATGTAAGTTAATGTGTCTTGATTTATTCGAAGAGCGAGTGCCTTTAATCCACTGAATTGCAGCTTGACTATCTGAATTTAAAATTACAGTAGAATTTATAAATTGTTTGAATTTTAGCTCGGATAATAAATTTACAATCCAAATAATGTTTTTACAAATTTCAGAAAGTGCAAATAACTCTGCGTCACATGTTGAGAGACTAACACTTTTTTGCTTATGACATTTCCATGAAATTAATGAATTACCTAATAAAAATTACACCACCAGAAAATGATTTGCCATTTTCCGCATTTCCCCAACTGGCATCAGAGCTAGCATTCACGAAGCCAAAATTGTTATCATAAAACAATTTTTTATCTTTTGTACCCATTAAATACATTAAAACTCTTTTAGCCAAAATATAATGTCTTTTTTCTGGTTTATGATTAAATTACGACAAATAAGATGTAACAAATGATATATCAGGTTGCGTTCTATTAGCTAAATATAACAGTTCACCAATTAATTCCTGATACATAGTAATGTCAATCAGTTCATTTGTAGGTGGGAAACTCTTATCTTCCCCTTTTACAATTGGAGTTTTAACACTTTTACATTCATCTAAATTATACTTAACGAATAATGATTCAATTTATTCAGACTGTGATAAACCAATGCCATTTTTATGTTTTACAATTTCCATGCCTAAAAACTTAGAGGTTTTGTTTTCATGCACTTCAAAAACACTTTTAATGTTATTTACAATATCTTGATACATTTCATTATTATTACAAAAAAATAGCCAAATCATCCACATACATACATAATAAAAGCATATTTTGACCATCAGACTTTAATGAACACACAATTGTCAGAAGCCAATTGCGTTAATCCAAACTTTTCTAATTCACTTTTTATTTTCATATACCAATTTCTACCCGATTGTGGTAAACCATAAATACTCTTTTCTAATTTACAAACTTTTCATCTCCAACCAGTCTCTCGAAGTCAGGCGGAGGTAACATATACACAGTTTCTTTTATATCACTGTATAAATATGCAATCTTTACATCCAAGAACCTAACCATCAAATTCAATTTAGATGCAAGTTCAAGTAACAGTTTGAAGGATTCTACATTTACGACTGGTGAATACGATTCTAAATAATCTTAATTTTTTATTTGATTGAATCCAGCTGTTACAAGCCTTGCTTTATATTTCGTTTTCCCATCATCACTTTGTTTCAAGGAATACACCCATTTACCTTTTACTAATCTAGTTTTTCCCGGTCTGTCAACAATTTCCCAGACTTTGTGTTTATTTAATGAATCCAATTCATTTTTCATAGCAAATTCCCAATTCTGCCAATTGGCACAATTTTTAGCTTCTAAATAAGAATTAGGCACATTATAAGTTAAATTAGTTGACATCTGTTTGCCTTTCCGAACGTCTGACAGGGGTTTGATTTACACCATTATTCAGTTGATCAAATGGATTTTCGATTTCACCTCCTACGGTATTTGTTGCATCATCCGGTGTTTCGGATGGAATCGAGTAATTATTTTCGTTTCCTGCTGGCTCAGCAGAAATTTCCGAGTGATTTACTTTTGTTTTGTGATCGATTTCGTTTTCACCTTGAGTGGATTCAAACAATGAATCAATATTCCATGTTTCAACTTTCGTTTCTTCTAAATAAATACTACCTTTCATAGATTCATTGAATTTAATTGATCTTTCCTCAATTATTTTTCGCTTTCCGATATCATAAATTCGATAACCCCTCCTATCTCTAGCATATCCTAAGGCTATGCGCATACATGCAATTATTAATCGGGCAATAGTTTAGTTGCATGTTGAAAGACCACGGGCTCAAGTTAGAGCGCGCATACATGCAACTTTACAGTTCGGCAACTAAACAGTCGTAAAACCACGGCGATCGTCTTTTAATTAAAAAATCGCACAACTATCGTAAAGTACACGGGTTTCTACTGGAGCGCGCATACATGTAACTAAATAATTGCTCGGCTCTGTTCATTCAAGGGGTGAAGGTCACAAAGCGAGCTCAGAAATTGGAGCGTTTAACTAACTATACGAAGCTTTATTTAACGGCGTTTTAAAGAAACGTGCGCTATTCTTAAAACAATTTAGCCCTAAAAAAGGCTGAGATTATTAGGATTGATATGGAATTATTAATTGAGTGTATAGAAAGAAGGCTTGCGCTATATTTATTATCAGTTATTACTGTTAAAATAAATAATAATTTTGCATAATTTAATAATTGTTACTCCATTTTTATTAATAATGCATGTGTTTTATTACATAATTTTAATTAGTTTAATTGGTTTTTCCTTAATTGATATTTCAGATGCTTTGAAATCAGTAATTTTAATTTTATCCTTCGTATCAGTAATTTTATTTATCTCTCTTTGTCAACATCCCTTTTTCTCAACTAAGCGATGAATGAGATATCATTGAATGGGACTTTTTTAAAGACTTCAATAAATGGGTCATTTTATGTTAAACACAGTTTTTTGTTTCAAAATTTGAGTGAAAAGAAAATTTTGAGTCACAAGAGAAGCTGTCACTTGGGCAAACTTAATCTAACTCATGTGACCTGTGCTATAAATATTTGAAAACTATGAAACATTTTTTTAAACATTTGTTAAATATGAAACATTTATTTACTCAATATACTTCAATAATAGAAAAATATTTTAATTATAGTGATGTGCGCTTTTTGGAATGAGCTCGTGCTATTTAGAATCGTGTCGCATTCTATGTTTTTCGTATTCATTGTGTACTAGCCATCTTCGGCGACTAGCTTGTTCACTGGAAATATAATTTCAATTAAATCTGTTATGCATATTTAATATTCATGGTTCCCTTAACAATTTCAAATTGTGATAGACATTTAATTCATGTTCTTTCAGTAGCTTTGCACCTGTTCTGTTCGTTATCTGCATGAACGTCCCTAATAGAGTCAAGTGACTGGCTGTCTCATGCAACATCAAACTGCACATTGTTGGCATCAACTTCACTCTTATTCCCTTTGCAAAATATGTATTAGATTTTAACTTTAAAATGGCGCAGCACATTTTATTTCCAGCCTCATGTTAGCTGGATGAAAATGTGCTGATAAAAACATAGCATTAAACATTAAGATATTACCTTATCTTTCAACAATGATGGAGAAACACGCAATTAAATGTTTGTTTAAACAATGAAAACGGTTTGAATTGCGTTGCAACAATGAAAAGTATTGTTGTAAATTATGCCAAAAAATATTTTTAAAATTTCATTAAAATTAGAGAAAAATTGTACGGCAACTTATATGATATCATTGAAAAGGTAATTTTTTGCACTTTCAAGATGGCGTTATGCTGTAAAATTTTCGTAAGTTATAAATGAAAAACGCCAACATTTCGCTTAATATATAATTAATTAAAATTCTAATTAAAATTTTAAAAAGGGGCTCCGAGATGCACATTCCCATCCTCCAAAGTATGTTTGTGCCAAATTTAGTTGCTCTAAGTCCAGTGGTCTGGCCTGTAGAGCGCCAACACACACAGATAGACATTCTCCTTTATTATTAGTAGAGATTTACGAGATAATTTTATTTTATAATTTCTTTGCCTGATTTCTCTAAATTTTCCGAAATTTGTATTTATTTATTTGGATATTTATCGAATGTTCTTTGGATGTTTTAAAACGGGCAGGGCCGAATTAAGTCCTCTAGAAGCCCCCCCGTTTTCCCTACTCTAACTTCCAAAACCAAACAATTTTGCATTTATTGTAATTTAATTTCTATATAAGCAATTTTAAGTTGCAAATTTTAACAAATTGAATTAGCAAATCATTTAACTTCACATCTCTTACAAGACAGTTGGTTCCTGTATACCGAGTATAAAGAAATGTAAAATTAAAATTTAAAAGTAATTTTATACAAAATTAGAAAAGCGAAACTTTTTTAACATAATCTAAATGCTATTTAATTATAGGATCGAGCATTTTTTTAAAATAAACATTTTTTAGCATTATAAAACAACATAATATAAAATCTGCAAAAGGTAATTAATTAGGAATATGTTAAAATGATGTACCAAATTTAAAATTAAATTTAATCATATTGAAATTTTAATGCTGAACACGGTGCTTAATCAATTGTAACACATCTGCACAAATATACTGTCACTGCTCGGCTACTTTACTCTGAAAAAACTGATATACTTTGATAAATTGTTCCTCGAACTATTTTTAGATTGAATATTGATAACAAATTCGAATTTGGTTAATTTGAAACTGAGGGATCCACAATAAAAATTATATGTATCCAAAAATTCGAATTAAGAAAAATTGGGTTTAAAAACAAACACAAGAGATAACGACATTTTTTATTCTAAAAACAGCAATAAAGATTTATTTTAAAGTTTTAATGAATACTACGTAATTAATTAATAAACAGTAAATAATTTTGATCTATAAAGCAATATTAGTTATTACAATAAATAAGAAAGAAATTTAAATCAAGAAACATATGTACAGCACCTAGAGTGCAAAAATTGTGTAATTATTTTTCAATTAAATACATAGAACAGGAGCTAAGAGCGAGTTCTTGATTTAATTATAGGCCTTAAAGATAATTCACTGGTACTTACAAGATAAGGACGTATTTAACGAACGAAAACAATTCAGAAATGAGCACGTTTTCAGTTTTGACCTAAAATTAACCTAAATAAATTCGAATTATAGGCTTATGTATAGAACTCGCCTATTACTAGTAATGTTCATCAAAGCATTTGATAAAGAAAGAAACAATGAAAACGAAAGTTCAACATTCAAAATTTAATGATTGAAATGATAGATTCATGAGAGAGTGTTAGCTGAAAATTAATTTGAGAAAAACTGAATTGTATCACTATTAAAAAAATCATTTTGGAGCTCACAGCGCGTTTAAAAAGATAGCGAGCGCATCCAAAAATGAAGAATCGAAAGAGATTAAAAATCGCATGTATGCGCACCCTTCGCAACTAAACAGTTTAGTCGCCGTGAAATCGCGCGGTGCAGACAACCCGACTAAACTGTTTAGTTGCCGAAGGAATTGCCTATATGCGCCAAGCCTAACGTTATACCACGTCTTTCCGGAATATCAAATTTATTCCTCTTTACTTTCGGAACGTGAAAATACTCTACACAACCAAATTTAAGATAATTTAGTTTCGGTTTTTTACCTATCCAAGTTTCAAGTGGAATTTTTTCTTACCCTTTACGTGGTGTTACATTAGACACCTGAGTACTGAAATTAATAGATTCGGCCCAAAATTTTAATGGAAGTTCACTTTCATACAATAAAGAACTAGCCCTTTCTAGAAGAATACGGTTCGCTCTTTCAGCTTTACCGTTACTCTCACTATTATATGGAATAGTTTTTTCGTGAAATATCCCCGAATTAGCAAGATAAGTATCAAGTTGCTCATTTACAAATTCTAAACCATTATCGGTTCTCATATTTTTAATTCTTTTATCAGTTAAATTTTCATATTTAGCTTTGAACTGAGCAAATATATTAAACACTTCATTTTTATTTTTCAAGAAATAAGTAAAATAGATTCCAGAAAAATCATCCACTACACCATAAAATATTTTCACCACCATATGATTCAGGCTGGATTGGACCACACTGGTCAGCATGAAGTAATTCCAGAATTTCAGAACTTTGATTTATATCAACATTAGGATGATTTTTTCTGATTATTTTACGTATGTCACAAGTTTCACATTTACATCATCAATGTCAATATAGTCTTTCATTTTAAGCATATACTTAGCATTTAAATGACACAATCTGCTATGCCAAACATCATAATTACTAGTAGACTGATTAGAAAAATAACGCTCAGAATTATACAATGGCTCTAAATATAATTCTAATCTGCCATCATTTTTAAATGCTTTAGTAAAAAACTTATTACTTTTATCATATATCAATACACAATTATTATCTGACTTAATTTTATAACCGTTATCCATTAAAAATATTACAGACAATAAATTGCATCTTAATTCGGGGACATAACTAACATTTTCGATAGTTATATTTATAGGATTACCATACTTCGTACTTACAGTTTTGGTTTTTCCGGTTCCGAACCCTTCACATATAATTTTCGAATCTTTACCTGCTTGAAAAATGTCTTTCCTATCAGGTATTTTTTTTTTCAAACCATACACGGTCTTTGGCCATGTGACAAGAAATTCCACTGTCCAATATCCAAATGTTTTCACATAAACTTTCTTCGTTTGGAGAATCTGTAAACACGGGATTCGCAGTATTGCGTTCTTTAGAATTTTTATTACGATTCACCTTTCTCCTTTGACTTGATGTGGTACTTTCCTTTTGATTTCGGTAAAAACAATCCTTGGCGACGTGATTTGGTCGCCTGCACACGTAACAAAGTCTCATACCGAAATTTTTGTACTTTCTAGAATAAAATACATCCGCGCTTGTTCCTTCGGCGCGAGTACTTGAGGGCGAAATAAAGCTTGTTTCTTCTTCACGGAGGATTTCAAGTACTTCATCTATAGACTTGTCACGCTGAGTTTTCAAAATGTCTCGTACTTTAACAAATTTACCTTGTAAATCACGAACAGTATAATAGACAAGCTCACGAGGTGAGACATGAATCCTAGAAAATGGCACTTGGTAGCTATACCTCTTACTCTAGTTATGTAATCATTCGCCAATTCGTTGCTGTTTATTTGAAGATTTTTGAGCTCGTTACCTGCATCAATTTTGTGGTCTTCTGTCTGACCAGTAAATGTAGATTTTATTTTGTCCACAAAATTTTGGCATTATTTTCTGCAGCAAACTGTGAGGCCTATTCGTCTGAAAGCGACAACTTAATGTAAGCCACAGCATCAGAATTCTTTTGTTCCCATTCTGATGCATCCTTTTCACTTAGACCTTCTGTTTTCATTTGCGTCGTCACAGAGTCCAGCCGTTTTAAACTCAAGGCTGCTTGTATTTTCAAGGACCAAAAAAAATAATTGGAACCAGTAAGTTCAGGAACACTTATCCTATCCATGTTAACACTTCTCTTTTGACAGTTCGTTATCACACAGTTCTGGGTTTAATCGACCACTGTCAACTATTTAATCAACCGCGTCCTGCTACCGTTTTGTTGTTCCTTCTACAAAAATCACTTAGCTTTAGGACAGAACATTTATTGATGTATAGAGGAACATATAGAAGCCAGTATTATAACAATTACGCACACAGCAAGTAAGTTTCATCATTACGACTCGAAGAAGGAATGTGCAAGGAAAAAAGCGGCAGGCACTGATTCACACAGATTAATTCATACGCGCAAGAAAAATAGTTCGTTCGCCTCAACCCAACACGTTCGATCTTCATTGTTGCGGTGGCGAAAACCAAAAGAAATCTTTTAGCTCTTGATTATTATTGTTGGCTTGACTGCTTCATAGACCCAAAAAATAAATTACAAAAGAAATTAATCTGTTAAAATTATAAAAATTTACAAAATAAAAACAAATTCAATTCGTACTTACTTAAACACAACCTTCTTCATCGAAGGTTGTAGGAATAATTTTCAACAGCTAAAATACACTGTTTAAAACAATAATTGTTTCGAAGAAGTAGTGATATCTTATGAAATAACTGCAACCCATATGAATTTATGGAGGATGAAATAAGGTACTAGAAAATCAAAACAAAATAGCAAATTATCAAGTTTTTAAAATTTTAAGAACAAAAGATGAAAATTTAACAATCTGTTATAATAATTTTAAACAGCACTGTATTATAAAAAAATGCATTACCAACAATCTAAACTCAGTTATCATAAATTTGACTTTGTACTTTTCTAAATAAGGAGGAAAAAGCAAAACCGGTCAATTGAAGTTCAAAGAAGGAGGTAAAGCACCGTTTATACGTCGTTATATCACTTCGTAGTACTTCGTTTATACGACGAAAAGTCGTATAAACGAATGTCGTTTTCCCCCGTTCTAAAGTGTGAAAAATTCCTCCCTTCTAGTATTTGAACTGTGATAAAGATATCATGACTTTGAAATTATTCAGAATTGATGAATTAATAGAAGGCAAATTGACTGGTGCTAATTTAAACGATGATAAAGAAGTTCTCTCCCGTTTTCACTTTCTCGTATACGAAGCATACAAAGAGAAAGTATTGTAATCGTCAACAAATTCGAACTCGAGATTTTGACGGATCTCCACATTTTAGACCTCCCTGAGTCCGAAAAACACATTTTTGGAATTATGTCTGTGTGTGTGTCTGTCTGTCTGTGAACGCGATAACTCGAAAACTATTAGAGCTACGGGGATGAAATTTGGCACGTGGTCTTTAAACATAATTTGTAGGTATCTATCAAATTTTGGACAAAATCCGTCAACGGGATGTCTGTCTGTCTGTATGTCCGAAGTCATGCGAACACTATAACTCAAAAACTTGAATAGCTAGATGGATAAAATTTGGTACACTGTTTTATCGTCATGAATGTAGGTCCGTATAAAATTTTGGGCCAAATCCGTCAACGGGCTGACTGTCTGTCAGTCTGTATAATAGCATACTTGTTCAACTCCATACGCATGCGTAAATGCCTGTGCAAAGAAGGGATACTCCGAAAACTTGGCTGTTTGCCAAAAACCAATTCTGGCGGCGAGATATTGTAAGGACGCAAACATTTAGGGCGTCTCGTTTTACTTGCGTATTGGAAGCAATCTCTGCGCATGCGCAAGCTATTCTCCTGTTTTCTTCTCCACACGCGGCACTTGCATTGCTAGAGTTTGATAAAAAAAATAAATAAATATTGCGAAGTTTTAATACATACGTATCTTTTTGAATATGATTCTTCACCTCAATATTTTACTATCACTATAATCAACAAAGAAAAACCTTCTGATAGTCATTGCATTCTGGGTTACAGTTGGTTCGAACTTTTTATCAACGCAGGGGGAAGGGAAATGGCAAATGTTTGAAAAGTATACGAGAAAGTTTAGGGGAGGCCACTCCCGCTGGTTTAAAGACGCAATGGGCTCCAATGAGAAACTTCGAGCCTATTTCTTTTCTCAAAAGAATAGTAAAATGTACTTAATTCGATTCGTAATGAAAAACTTAATATTCACTGAAATTTAGCACCTCAGACGACGATTAAAGATTTTTTAAAAATTTAATGCCTACCTGCATGCTCATAAACCGTATACGATAGATGTAATTAGTACTCAAGATAAGTAATAGATGCATGATTTTTGTCGCTTTATGATAAACGTTTAATTTTAAAATTTAATTATTTTCAATACTGTGTAGTAATATACTAGTACTAGATTAGAAAACTTTAAAATTTTTAATTCTAATTGAATTTGCATTAGTAGAATTAAATTTATAATAAACAAAGCTGCTCATTAAAATTTCGATTATAAGTCTTTTCATTTATACGTTGTTTTATATCAGTCCCTTGAAAGACGTATAAACGGTGCTTTACTGTATATATGAATTAGTTTTGAAAATTATGGGAAGTGTGTAATTTTATAATTTTTAGGGATTAAATTAAAAATAAGTTAAATTTTTAATTTTTATGAGTTAATAACTTAACTTTTAAACTTTCATAACTTAAGTATAATCTTTTGATGCTAAGAATTTCGCAAAGAAAGCTTTTATGTATTCAGCTACATAAGGAACGCACAATTGCGTGTTTGAAAATGAAAAATTATTGGATTTCAATTATTGAAATTATTATTTATAAGAAAAATCACACAAAATATTTATACTTTTCGAAGGATCATGAGTACTTTCATTGTGAGAGTGCTTTCTGTTTGGCTATGGCCTGAATTCATTTTTTGGAATACGAAAACTGGAAAGGACATTGAATATCATTTAAATGTGTCACAAGAATTCATAAAAAATGTAAGTTCATGTTTTAATTTTTTCTCTTATGAATACAGTAATGATATATATAATCTGAATAATAGATAATCTGAATAATTGATAATTTGGAAATTAAATAACATTTGTACCGAACATTTGACTAAGTTTATGAAAAAAAAGCACAATTTTGGTAATAATTTAATATTATTCTTCTTAAAATACTATGTTCTAACATATAAAGAAATGGTAATTAAATATTAAGTTTGAAAAATTATCAATACCTGATAACAAATAATATAATTTGGACCATTTTTTAACTATTAAGAATATACGCAAATGGAAAGTATCAATAAATCTTTTTGTTTTCATAGTTTCCATTTTTCCAATTTCCATCGTTTCCCTGGAATGGAATAGAATATAATTTGATGATTAATGGCACAAGAGTCGGTTTCGCCTATGCTGCGCTAAACAAGAATTAAATGATAAAACCCCGTAAGATAAATTCTAGGTAATAAAAACGAGCGAGTCTTAAAAAATCTTCATAAAATGTTAATGAAAAATAAAAAAAATTCACAAACAGTAAAATTTCTTAACCAAAACTGAATCCTGTCTGTTGAAAACAATAAATTGTAAGAAAATAAATCTGCTGTTCAGCAAAAGATACCGAGACTACCACTTTTGGATGATTTTACACCGGAAAGTGGTGTCAGGCAATGAGACATATAAGCGCATTTCCGTTGTTCTTTGTTAGATTACGCTCAGTAAAATGTAAATATCACCCTTCCATTCTTCACTTTTCCTCTATTTTGATGAAAATAACTCTGCCCGGCGCATGCGCTAAAGCGCTGAGGGTTTCCGAATCCGTTGCGAAACAATAATAAACTAAATTCGAGATACCCCCAAATATTTGGAAGAAAAACAAATAAAATTATTTGAGGACTCTCACTCGCCAAGACCTTTATGTATAAAATGATAATTTAAATATAGATTAAGCGAAAAGAGTTAAAATCATGACGTTTTGTTACAATATGTTCAACAGTATGAATTTAATTACATGAAGTACACAAAAGAACTGGATCTCTAGAAAGGCTACGCAACACTTTCATAACTCTAGCATTATTTTAACATAACTTCGATACATAAGCAAATAGCTATACACTCTATAAGTATTCTTTTCTTACTATCACGTTTTGTAACTGTATGAGCTAATTTTAAGGGTCATTTTGTGAGCGTTCTTTACACAAGCGACAATGCAGGCTGTCCCAAAAAAGTGGAACAAACGTTTATTTTCTTAACTATTTGCTCCTAGACACGTTCTTCCAATTACAAATTTTAATCAAATAAGGTAGGAATTTGTATGAAAGAATTTTGGCTTCTGTGGAGGTTGTTAATAAAAAGTTAAAAAACTAAATTGTTATACAGTCCCTTTAGTGCAAAAGTGTTATTAGAAAAATGCTGCTCTTTTACTCATTTATAAGCATACCGAGCTTTAAGCTTCCATGTTCAAAACTGGCAGAGATATGTTTATTTTTAAATTTAAAGGTTTATATCACAAATTTAAATGGAGACATATACTATATTACGCCATCAGTGGCTCAATAACCCTAAGTGTTCCTAGTCTTCTCAATGAGTTTGTTCCATCTTTACCTCAGCGACACTTCTCCAATAAATTGATCAAAATCCTATAAATGCACACAATCCATCTAATTTTATGTCTTTAAAGAAAGACATCATAACCTTTCTCATTGGTTTTGCAAGACATATCTTTTCTTGTGTTTCCTCAGCCGGCATGCGGATAACATAAGCTGCCCATCCCATACTTTGTAATTATTGGATGGGATAGCTAGGATTATATTAAAGCATTAAAACAAGGTAGATGCCCAAAATAAAGTTTAAATTAAAATATATATTGATCAATTAATTAATTCTGGGTACTAAATTATATAACACGATAATAAGCAATTCAAGCTATACTAATATAATTCACCTACCTTTTCAGACCTGAAAAACCTAGCTACTATTAAAATTCAATTTGCATATAGTGGTAGTACAATGCACATTGTGATACCTAAATAGAAGAATCAAAACAGAATCGAAATCTATGAATTTATATCTTTTTTATTTTAGAATAGCTTAAATTAAATTACTTTAATCACTGCCACAAGTTATACATATACAAGATGATGCACATTTTTAGAAAATGTAATAACCAAAATGAAAATATGTAGCTACACATAATACAAAGCGCTGCAGGCTCAAAAAAAATATATAGTGATGAGGATACTAGGTAGAAACAACAAAATAAGGAACATTTTGATTCTGCAGAAAATTAATGGTGGTACATTTTCAAAGCACATCACAGTCTTTGTTACGCTTGTGAAAAAATACCTAAAACACACGTTGTATGAAAAATTCGGAGAATTTGTATTATCAAAAATTATGTTTTCAGCTGTGAGGTAATTCAGTCGCATCATTGGTACACTAACAAGCTTCCTTGCACACTTCCATCTAAAGACTGTCAATGCAAATATTTTTTGCAGGACAGGCTGATCGAGAATCGCAACATGATCTTTTGTAGTACAGGGCTTGAGTATTCAGTGCACTCTAGCTAGTGATTTGTATAGCGCAATTTTCAACACACAAACTGTCACAATTGCCTCCATTTCACGCATGAATAAAGAAGAAAATCTTTGGATGACATCATTCACAGCTTGAAAAGTTTAAACTCGCAGAATTTTTTAAGATTTCAAATTCGCAGAATCAAAGAAATCACATCATCACACAAAAAAAACTTGTTGTAGAAATCAACTCTTTCATCTTTTTGCTCCAACGGAAAAAGAATATATATAAAAATGATTAACTCTCTGAAGGCCTAAAGGTCCCCAGAAGCCTAAAAAAGGCCCTGGGGCCCGCAGCCGAAAATTACCTCACTCGTTCAGAGAAGCACACAAAAGAAAATTCAAATCATAACGGAAAACGCTTCCAAAGCCAGACGCCAAAACCTCATAACACCAAATTCATCCGCGAACCAAGATGGCGAAGAAATAATCCCGTTGAAAAATTTGAATTTAAGAATTAATAAAGTTGAAACCTTAATGGAAACAACAACAAAAGTTAAGACAAATACTATTTAAATCGAAAACAAAGTAAATAATTAAGTAAAATTTAGATAATTAAAGAAACGGCTAAAATTATCGTTTGAATTTCAAAATTTGCCAAAGTTGCCACAAGAGAAGAAAGAAACTTTAGTGGCAAAGAATTAAAATATTAAAAATACTGACAAAACCGAAAAAAGATGTTGATGCAATATTTGCAATCTAACATCTCCCCCCCCCCCAACGGGAAATTTTTTTTTTTTGCTGCAACTTGACTGGAAGCATTTTCCTGAAAACAGTTTCAAAATTTACTCTATTAACACATAGAGCATTATACACATTAATTTTAAAAATATTGCATAATTATATACATATTTACATTCTTGCTTTTACTTTCTCCACTCTCCTCCAAGAAACCACAACAAAAATCTCAAAGCACATCATAATACCATGTAAAAATTATGCCATACAATTTCATCCACAATACCAAATATTTTTTCACAAATTTATCCATTTATTTCTTCATTTCTTAAAAATATTTCGAGCATTCAAAACAATAGGAAAACATATATGCTATTATATAGAACTTCAACTCTTGAAAAAAATGCAATCAGTTGTGATGTATATAGCTTCAAAAGGCTGCAAATTCATGCAGTATAATTTTTTTTATACATAAAATTCCTCACACTTCCACTCCTATCAAGACCTATTCACTACATTTTCGGACCAGCCTGACAAAACGAGTAAAGTAATATAAAATGGATTACAGTACCATCAAATACAGAATAACAATCTTGACATAGAATTAAAAATAGCAAGAAATCTCTGTAAAGCTATATGTTACATCTATATTTTTATTATGTGTCGACACTTTTTTGATTGGCATTTATCAATACAAAAAGAAGTAAATAAATTCTATATCACAGTTAAATTGTAAAACAATTATAGACATAAATGTTATTTTTAAAGAATTTTTTCTCTTTTTTACAACAATTCTTTAATTCCTAAGGTTTGGCCTAGGCTGCTCTTGTTTAAAAATTTTGCTTACATTAAGTTTCATTGTTTTGTTGTCCTTAAGACTCTTAATGACATAATTATTATTTCTTAAAATCTTTATAATCTCAAAAGGTCCTTTATATTTCTCCTGGAACACCTGTGGATGAGAAAAATTCTTAACAAATACCTTGTCGCCCAAATTAAAATTTGGCACTTTACGACCCTTGATGTGCGGAGCATTGTTTTTAAAATATTGTTCCTCATTTTTTGCAAACTCATTTCTTATGGAACACATATTATTTCTGATATTTTTCAGATATTTTGATTCATTTTCAACAGTTACAGGTTCAAAAAAGCTATCTAGAGGTAAATTCTGCTTTCTGCCAAAGAATATTTCTGCTGGAGCAAATTTTATAACAGAATGAATTGAATTGTTATAGTACAATTTAAAAAATAAAATTTTCTCTGACCATTGAAAAGTACTCTCACACATTGATGCTAAACTTTCTTTCATTGTTCTGTGAGCTCTCTCAAGTAAACCATTTGCCATTGGATAGTAAATTGAAGATTTTCTATGCTGAATATTTAACCTGTCTAAAAATTCCACCATCTCATTCGAGATAAAATTAGTGGCATTGTCAGTGATTAAAAATTTTGGAAGATCAAAATTGGCAAAATATTTGTTTAAACAATTAATGATAGTTCTTGAAGTGATGTTTTGTAAAGGATAGGCTTCTAAATATCTACTATAGTGATCAATTATAGTTAAAATGAAATTTTTGTTGTCGGTGGATCTAGGAAGTTTACCAACGATATCAATAGCAATACATTGACCTGGTGCAAGATTTCTTTTAGGAATCATTTGTGTTTGAGTTAATTTAGCTTTTGGTTTGTTTTCTAGGCATTTTTCACAATGTTCACAAAAATTTTTTGTATCTAAGTACATACCTCTCCATTGATACTTATGTCTAATGAATTCAAAAGTTTTTCTAACACCAAAATGTGGAGCATGGGCAGTTTCAATACAAACTTTAATTAGAGATTTAGAAATTACAATTCTATTTACAATTTTCTTTTTATTTTTATGTGCATTTTTTATCATTAACAAACCTGAATTAACATCAAGAAAATATTGTTTACATTGTTTGTTATCAGATAAATCATTCATAATTTTGCTTAAAATTGCATCTTGTTTTTGTTCATTTAAAATATTTTGCATGGAAAGTTTATCATTAGGTTGAAAAAGAGTGATGTTCTTTACATTTAAAGAATTTTCTTCCACATCTCTGGATAGTAAACCAGAGGGATTTAAACTACCAGGTATATGAGTTGGAGTGAATGAAAAAGTACCTAAATACAATAACCATCTAGCAACTATTTCTGGCTTTTTGTCAAGACTTTGATATTTGATATTCAGTTAATGGTTTAGCATCAGTTAAGAGTTCAAAATTTTCCCCCAATAATTGATCATGAAAATGTTTGACCGAAGCATAAATAGCAAGCAATTCTCTTCGTATCGAAGGATATTTACATTCTGCTGGTGTTAATTTTCTAGAAAAAAATTCTAAAGGATAGAAAACATTGTCTTTTTTTTGCAATAATATACCACAAATAGCAATTTTACTAGCATCAGTAATTAATGAAATAGGCAAATTTGGATCAAAGTTTTTTAACGTAGGTTTTTTGTGAATGATTTCCTGCACAGTGTTAAAAGCATTTTCACATTCAACTGACCAAACAAATGGAGTATTTTTCTTTGTTAACTTTACCAACGGTTCAACAATACCTGCATAATCATAAATCAAACCTCTAAAATAATTTAGCATACCCAAAAACATTTGTACCTGTTTTAAATTTTTTGGCCTAGGAAAATTTGTAACTTTGTTTATGTTTTGCTCTGATGGACAAAAACCATTAGCATTTAAATCAAAACCAAGATAAGTAATTTCTGGTTTGCACAATTGCAATTTGGCTGGATCAAGAGTAAGATTAAATTTTATGAGTCTATCAAATACTGCTTGCAAAGTTACTTTAAGTTCACACAAGGAATTGGCTGCAATTATGATGTCATCAAGAAAAAATTGCACATTTTTACCTGTGATACCATTTAAACATTTTGAAATTAGTGTGTGAAAATATGATGTACTGTTTTTTGAGCCAAAAGGAAGTCTGGTCGGTTGAAAATTACCCATTTCTGTACAAAATGCAAGTTTTCTCTTATCCTCATCTCTTAGTTTTATTTGAAAGAAAGCTGACTTCAAATCCAAAACATAATAAATTTTCCTACCTGCAATGTTTTTAATAATTTCAGAAATTTTTGGAAGACAGATTTTGAATGTTTCAGTTATGCTATTAAGAAGTCTATAATCTACAACCATTCTGAATTTAGGTTCAGAATTACTGTCATTAGGATTTTGTTTTTTCTTAATGAAAATTACAGGAAAACAATAGCTCGAAGAAGATGGTTCAATGATACCTGACTCTAAAAGATTACTAATTTCCTGCTGAGCATATTTTTTAGCCATGAGAGGAACACAATAAGGTTTTGTTTGTAGAGGAAAATTATGCAAGAGAGTAAATTCTGGGATTACTGCTGAAGTTTCCCCAAGAGTTTTGTATGATTTTGAAAATACCTTATAATTTTTAAGAAGTAATTCCTGCATGTCTTTTTTGTCTTTATCATTAAGATGATCAAGTTTAAAATCAGATTTGAGTAACTCGTCTCTGCACATTTTATGAATTTCATTTAAGTTTAAGTTGTTAATTTGATAAATTTCAGAATTAGAAGGAGACATGATGTCATTTACATCAAATGTTGACAATTTTCCCATAATTGTATTCTTTCTAACATGAATGACTTTATTTGTGTTATTTTCAATTATGGTATGAAAAAGATTAGCATTAGCGGGAACATTTAGAAATTCATTGATTAAATAATCTAGTTTATTTTTCTTTGGAATAAAAATTAGATCTTTGTTTTTTGAAATGTTTTTAGGAACTTTTAAATTTATGATTTGTGTTGAAAAAGGCTGAACTGTAATATTATTAGCTATTTTGACATTAAGCGCATGAAAAGTTTCCTCGCTGACATCACCTTTCTCACCAAAATTGTTGTTAATTTGCTCAAAACTTTCTTTTTTGTTTTTGTCACTTTCAGATATGTCACAATCAGTAGTTTCACTGTAAACATTAGTAGGAGAATTTTCCTCAAAATCAAATTTTTGATTACCAACAAGAAGTTGTTTGTTTACAGTATCTATGACAACTTTATTTCTTTGTAAGAAATCATATCCAAGAATAGCATGATACTGAGCATTCCAAGGGTTTAATGTGACAAAAAATTGATTCGAGAACCATTTATTTACAATTTTGAATTTTAAATTAATTGCTGACATGTATGGAACAACTGTGTTATCTATAGTTTAAATTCTGACCATTCTTGAAATATACTCAACTTTAGTTTTTGTTTTGATTTGATCAACAATGTGTGGCTGAATTAAACTTACATTTGCACCTGAATCAATAAGACATTTTAACTGAATACCACAAATTTTTATATTTACAATTGGAAGATTGTTGCTATTGTTAATGCATGACATTAATACTTTGGTTTCTGAGTTATCTAAAACTTTTTCTTTATTTTGATTTTGAATTGGCTGTTTAGTTGAGCTATTATTTTTACTTTTTGACTTTTTAGTTTGAGATTTATGTTTTTTGATTACACTTTTATCCTTTGATTTCTCACCATCATACTTTTCTGACACTTTGACATTACTCTGTTTTTTCTTTGTTACATGGGACACTTTTTTGTTGTTTTCAAAATCATAACTCTTTGCTTTATAGATTGCTGCCAAAGAGAATTCTTTTTTTTGAGGTTTGCAAGAATCTTCTAAAAGTTTAAATTGTTTCTGAAACC
The DNA here is from genome assembly GCA_013235015.1 of Araneus ventricosus. Taxonomy (NCBI): domain Eukaryota; kingdom Metazoa; phylum Arthropoda; class Arachnida; order Araneae; family Araneidae; genus Araneus; species Araneus ventricosus. The sequence goes on along the minus strand of BGPR01001494.1, from coordinate 58,998 downwards.
TCTATTAGAAACAGATCTAAAATTACCTCTGCAACCTCTTCCAGAATTATTCCTATGGTTTGTTCGAGAGCGATAAGGATGAAAATTATTTGCACGAAAAGTTCTGTTGTAGTTTGGCCTACTATTACCCTTATAATAATTACCACGGGTATAATGAAAACAATTATTGGCTTTGTGGTTTAACTTGCCACAAATTTGACATGGAGATTGTTGGTAACTTTGAACATTATTGGAGTTGGTTGCTGGTGCTTCTGTCAAACTATTCACACATAAATTTTGGGAAGATATGGCATTTGCTTTTTCAGATAGTTCTAAAATTTGTTTATTCGTACTCAATTGTTGTGATAAAATCTGGTTTATACCAGAATCTGTGACATTTATTTCTCCACCATCATCACTCAAAGCATTGTCTATGTTTTTAGCTATTGCAACAGCAGATTTGAAAGTTTTGGGACCCAATTTTTTGACTTCTACCCTAATATCTGATCTTAATGCTTCAATAAATTTTGACAGCTTTAATTTTTCTGTCAAGTTTACAATATTCTCCTCTTCACTGTAATTTGGATTGGAGAATTTATCAGTAGTAGAACTGACTTGCTCTGCCAAATCTGAAATAGATTGGCTGACAGTTTGTTTTAAATTGTTAAACCGTCTTTGAGCCTCTTCAAAATTTGTTTTTTTGCAAAATTTTTCTTCAAGATTTTTTACCAAAGAATCAAAATTATCTATTTCTTCTAATTTTGGATTGCTCACCAAGAATTTTAATGCTTCATCTTTTAAATTTAGTTTTAGAACTAGAATTTTTTTAGTCTCCCCCCATTTCTCTAATTTAGCAATGTCATTAATTTGTTCAACAAAAATTCAAAACTGTCCTCATTTCCCTTAAAGGGTGTGAGAGAGGCAACTAGACTGTTCGACATGATAATGAACTAAATATATTGACAGTAATAAAAATATATATATTAAAATACTCAATTAAAATAGAAAAACTTATATATATATATAAGTCATGTAAAAAACACTGAAAAATGTAACCAACAAGTTATGAAACAAAGACCAAAAATATGAAAATATTTTCATTAAATTAATACCATTTCAATTTTATTTTTTACAGAGGAGACTGGAGAATCGAGCAAAATTATAAACTATTTTTAATACTCTGACATGTGGATCACTGTTAAATTTAAATTAGTTGGCAGTAAATTAAATTTATTTAATAACCCATGAACTCAACCTTAAATTTGTATGTTACAATTTTGCTTTTGAACACGGCACCAAATATACTGGATGGGATAGCTAGGATTATATTAAAGCATTAAAACAAGGTAGATGCCCAAAATAAAGTTTAAATTAAAATATATATTGGTCAATTAATTAATTCTGGGTACTAAATTATATAACACGATAATAAGCAATTCAAGCTATACTAATATAATTCACCTACCTTTTCAGACCTGAAAAACCTAGCTACTATTAAAATTCAATTTGCATATAGTGGTAGTACAATGCACATTGTGATATCTAAATAGAAGAATCAAAACAGAATCGAAATCTATGAATTTATATCTTTTTTATTTTAGAATAGCTTAAATTAAATCACTTTAATCACTGCCACAAGTTATACATATACAAGATGATGCACATTTTTAGAAAATGTAATAACCAAAATGAAAATATGTAGCTACACATAATACAAAGCGCTGTAGGCTCAAAAACAATATATAGAGATGAGGATACTAGGTAGAAACAACAAAATAAGGAACATCTTGATTCTGCAGAAAATTAAGGGTGGTACATTTTCAAAGCACATCACAGTCTTTGTTACAAAGTTAGTGAAAGTAAGTTAGTTTGTGAAAAAATAACTAAAACACACGTTGTATGAAATATTCGGAGAATTTGTAATATCAATGTTATCAGCTGTGAGGTAATTCAGTCGCATCATTGGTACACTAACAAGCTTCCTTGCACACTTCCGTCTAAAGACTGTCAATGCAAATATTTTTTGCAGGACTGGCTGATCGAGAATCGCAACATGATCTTTTCTAGTACAGGGCTTGAGTATTCAGTGCACTCTAGCTAGTGATTTGTATAGCGCAATTTTCAACACACAAACTGTCACAATTGCCTCCATTTCACGCATGAATAAAGAAGAAAAACTTTGGATGACATCATTCACAGCTTGAAAAGTTTAAACTCGCAGAATTTTTGAAGATTTCAAATTCGCAGAATCAAAGAAATCACATCATCACACAAAAAAAACTTGTTGTAGAAATCAACTCTTTCATCTTTTTGCTCCAACGGAAAAAGAATATATATAAAAATGATTAACTCTCTGAAGGCCTAAAGGTCCCCAGAAGCCTAAAAAAGGCCCTGGGGCCCGCAGCCGCAAATTACCTCACTCGTTCAGAGAAGCACACAAAAGAAAATTCAAATCATAACGGAAAACGCTTCCAAAGCCAGACGCCAAAACCTCATAACACCAAATTCATCCGCGAACCAAGATGGCGAAGAAATAATCCCGTTGAAAAATTTGAATTTAAGAATTAATAAAGTTGAAACCTTAATGGAAGCAACAACAAAAGTTAAGACAAATACTATTTAAATCGAAAACAAAGTAGATAATTAAGTAAAATTTAGGTAATTAAAGAAACGGCTAAAATTATCGTTTGAATTTCAAAATTTGCCAAAGTTGCCACAAGAGAAGAAAGAAACTTTAGTGGGAAAGAATTAAAATATTAAAAATACTGACAAAACCGAAAAAAGATGTTGATGCAATATTTGCAATCTAACAGTAATATTATAAATTTAATATCAATATCCTTAAAACATTTGTATAGATTGTGATTATATCTTCTTCTCCACACTCAAGGTAACACTTTTCCATTATAAATACTTCTCTAAATTTTCCTTCAAAAATAATCATAAGGATTTTCAGGTATATGGGTAATAAATTCTGTGATGCGTAAGTTAAAATGTGTCTACAAATGGTTTTATCATTCAAATTTTAGTTTTTAGCTCGATAATTTTAGATCTCAAATATTTTTTAAACCATAAAATGGACGATTACTCCAAGTCATTTACTGTAGAAATGCAAATTTATTCAATACTGAAAAAATGCTACATACAAATATTTGCCAAGTAATAGATCATCCAATAGTCATAATTTGAAAGTAATTTGCTACTCACATGTAGTGTTGTTCAGTTTGATTGGTCGACAGTTGCAATATTCGACTTTACAAATATTGGAAGATGAACATAAGAAACTGAAAGCTCAAGGGGCATTTGAGAAAAGTAGTGCAATACTGTGCGACAAAATAAAATTCTTTGGTTGCAATTGTTTGCGTGATGATAAGCTTAATTTAAATATGGTAGCTTTCAATAACGAGCGACGTTTTGAAATGATAATGATTTATGCTGAATGAAAAAGCAATGCTGAAATGGCTGCAGAAGAATATAAACGGCGTTTCCCGAATTCTCGGCATCCTTTTAGGAAGTGTATATACAAAATGGTTCTCCGATTGCAAACTACAGGATGCTTACATCCCCAAGGAAGATCAGAGAAGACGAGGCGTTACACAAGCAATATATAAATTTATATACTAGCTTATTTCGCAAGTTACCCTCATGCTAGTATACGAACAGTCAGTTTAGAACTGAACATTCCAAAAACGACAGTAGGGAGAACACTTAAACGTTATAACTAGCATTCCTACAGCATTCGTGAACTTGCATGAACAGCTAATGTCAGATCATAAGCGACGTCTAGAGTTTTGCAATTGGGTTCTACTACTACAATCTACTTCAGGTAAAGTCTAATCTTTCTTTCCTTAGAATTATAATTTGGAAGAAGAATGTAGGTTTAATCGAAATGGAAATATCAATTGCCGAAACGATCACTTTTGGAAAGATACAAATCCATTCTTCATGCGAAAGGTTCATCATCGGAGGTAATTTTCTGTAAATATGTGGTGTAGCATTTTCAGAAACTCGTTGGTTGGCCGCATTTTGTACATCAGCATACTGAATGGTGACCGATTTATGCAGTTAGTTTTAAATAGAACTGTGTCTGGACTGATGAATGAATTGCCTTTGGCATTTTTTCACACGTGTGGTTACCACTGGATGGCGCTCCACCTCACCACATATCAGCTGCAAGACGATGGTTCAAAGCGGAATTCCCTGACAAGTGGATTGGTTACATTGTCCTGTTGAATTTCTTCGTAGATCCCTTGGCTTGATGGCTCTCGACTTTTATTTATCGGGTCGGTGACGTTCGTCTGTGTACACCACACCTCCTGTAGACCTAGCAGATCTTTGCCGACTCATTCAAAAAGCCTGGCTTTATGCCACAAGTTTTAAAATGGAACGTGTGTACGCAAATATTATTAGAAGAATTCAACTATGTATAGACGACGAAGACGCACATTTTGAACAAATTTCATAAATACTTCAGTTTATGGTTTTTTTTTATCATTTTCATAAATTCAAAAAGAGTTAATGAATGCATTATTATTTTCTTATTCTGCCCTTTTAATAACCATTTGTAATAAATGTATTTTTCCTGAATCGAAAAGCCAAAAGACTCGCTCAAACACCAGTCGGAGGTATGGAAAAGTAATTAAGTCAATAACTTTGTCTTATAATATTTCTGTAAGTTTTGTAGATGGAGTTGGGGAACTCAGTTTATACATAGAGGAGTGTGAAAGAAATACTTTACTAACTGACACGTTTAATGTGTGGGGGACGTATAAAAAGTTAATTTTTTAAAAACTTTTTATTAACAACCTACACAGAAGCCAAAATGTTTTCCTACAAATTTCTACCTTATTTGATGAAACTTTGCAGCAGGAAGTCTATATCTTGAAGCAATGTTTAAAGGAATAAACACTTGTTCCACTTTTTTGGACACTCTGTATATGTACTACAACATAGAGTTTTTTTCTGACACAATTACTGTGACTATGTAAGAATAAGGTTTAATTTTAAATACTTGAACTTGTCCAACAATTTTTGGCTAGTTACGTTGCTTAACACATATACAAAGAATAAAAGACCTCTTTTTCATGCTACTCAATTTGTTATTCTTTTACTTTATATTATTTTAACTTATCACCATTAATTTTCATTGGGAAATCCTCAGATGATAGAAGAGAAAAAGAAGAGATACTTAAGTGGAGAGAGAGCAATATCCGATGGAAAGCATAAAACATTGATAGACGTGTTGCTCGAAAAACATTTGGAGACAAAAGAATTCAGCGAAGAAGACGTCAGAGACGAAATCAACGCTTTCACAGTAGCGGTATTATTCAATTAAACAATTTCTTTATCCATTTAACCCATATTTCCTCATCGTCCTAAAAATAAGACAACACACATCAATGGCCTTTATATAAATACTTTTCAATATTTTAATTCTAAATAAAGACGATTTGTGATTGATGAGTAATTTATATAAATATACATAACTTTCTCGCAAGTTTAAATTAATGTTTATATTGTAATTATTGTTGTTGTAATATTTTTAGTGACTTTTTAAAATGGCGATTTCCGCAGATTTTTTTCTTACATTTTCAATACACAAGTTTTTTAAAGTTTTGACCTCCAAGAAAAACAAACATATAAATTTATTGAGGTAATATTCCATACTTTTATTCTAGTTAAAAATCACTGTCAAATAATGATCTGGAAGTTTTCCCTACATTTTCGACTGCCTTATAAATAGGACGATGTCAAAATCCCCATCAGTTAGTAATGGAGGAAGTCCTTCCTTTCTCTGTTGCATTCTAAAGATTGAACTCAACAAGTAATACAGGCGCCAGCAGTTTGTCTGACAGGCACTTAGGGCATATCATGACCAGACATGATGGCTGGAGTTGTTGCTGGCAATTGTTCTCAAAGAACTGAGTCATGATGGTAATGCAGTCAGTTATATTTTGAAATTCCTCGATGAAGACCTATCATTTTACGCTTTCGCGTGCTTGACTTTTGTTTTCTTTTGAAAATTATTTTGAAGCTGTGATATTAGAATGCCACGTAAATTTTTAACTGCTCAGGAGACCTAGAATTTTTTGTGGGCTTTAGATGACAGTGATTAAGACGAGATAGGCAATGAATTAGATTTTGTTGCTGGTAAATCTCCTATTGAATTATTTGAGTTGATCTGTTTGAAGTTGACTGAGCTGACGGTTGAAGAATCAATTAAATATTCCAGGCAAAAGAATAATCATGTTTTTAAAATAATCATGGTAAAATGAAGCAATTTTTAGGAGTTCTCTTCTGTAGTGGTTATCATATTTTACTGGGAAAATGCGACCGACAATGGAAATTTAATTTTAGAGAAAGTGATGTGAAAGAACAGATATTACGAAATAAAGATGATCTTCATTTTAACGATAACTTTCAACTTCACTTGAGTGCTAAATATTTTAAAGTGAGACCCCTTTAAGATTTGCTGAACAAAGCTGTTTAACAATTCGGAGTATTTTCTGAATTTTTAATGCTTTTGAAACAGCCTTTGTTGCTTAATAGAATCTCAATCAGCTATTTAGTGATGATAGTCTGAGCCTACTTGATTTTCGAGTAGATATCACAGTTTCCGATTTAAGAATTTCTATAACAAGGAAACCATTTTGCAGAAAACTGTGTGTTCAAAGTGTTAATAAATATTTTCTAAAGTTTAAAAAATGAACATGTTATTGTTAAAAAACAAGAAAACCGACAAAGAAAATACCAGTTGAAACCCTGTGTAGCAAAATCAACAACTATTTGTAAAAAATGCAACGTTGGACTATACACCATTCAGGGCCATCATCACATATATGTGATCACTGCTTCCGTTCCCCACAGCCCATTGTCTCATATATGCGATCACTCTTTCTGTGTCCTACGGCCATCGTCTCATATATGTGATCGCAACTTGAACGTTTTATTTGAATTTTTAAACGGCACTAGATGGCGGTAAAGGCGTTACTTTTTCCAATATTGTTGCATCAGAGTGTTGACCTTCAGTATGTACTTTCGGTTCCTGGTTTTTCTTTTTGTATCAGAGCAGGGTTGCCAGATTGGCCTTCTTAAGGCCAAATTTCGGAAATTTGGCCTTATTTCAAAGCTGTTGGCCTCGGAAATTTTTGTTTGGCCTCGCATTCATTTTTGGCCTTAATTTGGCTTTATTTTCAGCAAAAACTTTCAGAGTTATTCTTAAAAATTAATTTATGGCTTTTGTTAAGTTTTAGATATTGTATTATTAAAAAAAAATGATACTGATGATTCCTCACTTGGAATACAAGACTTCTATCCTCTTTTTTGACATTGATGGATTAGTTAGTACCAGTATAAATGTATTTTAGAGAGCATTGGAAATGCATAAAAGGAAGGAGCCGCCTGGGGGGGGGGAGCTTCGAAACTTCCCCGACGAGTTGGCGCCCTGTGGTTTGTCTGTGTGCCGTCTCATTTCCGCTTTTATTTTTTTAGATTATGAATTGGCGGTTTTGTTTCAAAATATAGACTAGAATAAGGGAGGGGGGGGGGGGGGAAATGAAATGTCGATTAAAAAAAATTCGATTGGTGTTTCGACAATCGAGGCTTATAGAGTGAAACTTACAGTCTGATCTGTCGTCTTTCTTTTAATCTAAAGATATTACTGTTTCAAACGCAATTGAAAATCCTTTTTCTTCATCGATGCTAAAATTATTGTGCTTTCGCTGATATGCCTAAGTGGAAGGCGCATTATGACGGAGCGAGGAAATATTTACCGGAATGGGAAACAGAATTTCCTTGGCTGCAAAAAGATGATAAAGAAGGAGCCATATGCAAATTATGCAGAAAATCGCTGCGTTGCAAAAAATTCATAATTTTGCAACACAGCAAAAGCAGTGGTCATATCATTAAAGAGACTGCAACTAATAGCTGTAAAAGTGTCGCTTTTTTTATGAAGAAATCTACCAACGAGGATGAAGCTCTTAAGAAAGCTGAGCTGCAGTTAGCAGCTTCGATAAGTTGTCATTGTTCAATTTCTTCAATCGATCACATTGGAGAAATTATTCAACAATATTCAAAAGGAAGCGTTCTGGAAAAGTTAAAAATGCATCGGACGAAGTGTTCCAGGCTAATTAGCGAAGTACTCTCAGTGGAACTAAAAAATGAATTAAGAGACGACTTGGAAGGAAAGAAATATTCTATTTTAATGGACGAAACAACAGACATCTCTTCAGAAAAGAAAGTGTGCCTATGCATCAAATATTTCAGTGAAAAGCATCTATGTGTGGAAGACCAATTTTTAGGATTAGTTTCTGTTACAGAAACAACTGGTGAAGCGTTGTTTAATGCAATGCAAACTTTACTACACGAATTTAATTTAAATCTTAAAGATTGTGTTGGGTTTGGTACTGATGGTGCTAATAATATGACAGGGGAAAATAATTCAGTTTGGTCCAGAATTAAACAGACTTCTCCAAATTGTGTAAAAATGCAGTGTGTTTGCCACAGTTTGGCATTATGTGTAAAGAAAGCATTTGAGATTTTGCCTTCCCATTTAGGATTTTTAATGACAGAAATCCCTTCGTGGTTTAAAAAATCTTCTGAAAGAAGGGGGAATTTTAAAAAAATATTTGATACGATAAATATCAATGAAGAAAGACAAGGTGTTCCCCTTCCTTTCAAAAAGCTATCCGTTACCCGATGGCTCGTCAGAGGCGTTGTTATATACAACATCCTGATAAATTGGCTAGAGCTAAAGACCTTCTTTATTAGTGAAAAAAAAAAATGCGTCCCAAAAGGCCAGATATCGAGCCCGAATTATAGCGGAAATGTTAGAGGATGATGCCAACCGACTGTATTTTGTTTTTTTATGCCCAATTGTTCAAGAATTCGAAAGGATAAATGCCTTTTTTTCAGTTGAAAAACGCAGAGCCTGAAGAACTCTTGAAAGAATTAGATCTACATCATGAATCTTTAAAGAGAAGATTATACTCTTCGGACGGGAAAATGCTTTCTTTGGAGGATGTAGATTTTGGAGCGCATTTCACAAATGAAATGAAAAAGTACCAGGAAAGTCACGAAAATAGTTTGAGAGTTTCCTTGGATTTAAAACGAAGATGTTATGATTTTCTAATGAAACTACTTGATGATGTTAAAATGCGACTGCCAAATAACAAATCTGCTTTTAAAGGAATGCGTTGGTTGGCCCCTAAAACAGTTCTATCACAAACAGATCGTTTGGTGTTCTCAGAACTTCCCTTGCAACATCTTATGGGAAATAAAAACAACATCGAAAATCAATACAGAAAAATAATGTTGCATATTTGGAAGGAAGAAGACATTTTCAAAGATGGGTTTCCTTCAAACGACTCTGTCTCTTTTTGGACAGGGATAAAAAAAATATGAAAATTCTTCGGGAGATAACCCATATCATGATTTGGCGGAATATGCAATCAATTGCCTTCTATTTCCTATTAGCAATGCTGCAGTTGAAAGGGTTTTTTCTCAACTGTATCTTATAAAAACTAAAGTAAGAAATAATATGTCTCTAACTATGCTGCAATCAATTTTGAGAATCCGTTCGGCATTTCAGAGCAGAAATATATGCTGCAGAAACTTTGAGCTTACAAAGAAGATGCTGGAATTATTCAATTCAAATATATATGAAAATTCAACCACTACTGATGAAGATGCCTTAGAATTTTTATAGACAATAATAACTTAAAATTTTCTTAACTAGCTTAGAATTTTACAGCTTTCGTAATTAAGTCAAATGTTGTTTCCATAGTTATATCTATAATGAATTTGCTATAGCTTTTATTCATATTAATAAAAAAAATTAAAATTCTGTAATCATTACCATTTGCAAGCAATTAATTTTAAAGTCATATAGTATGAATTCCACAAATATTTTTTATTTATATCATTTAAATACGAAAAAAATAAAATTCATGTTTCTTGCAAGTTCTGTTACTATGTTAATGTTACTTAATTTCTTTAAATAAAGCAGATTAAAGCCATATAAAATTTCTTTCAGTTAATTATTTTATTATTTATTGCATATTTGTTATTTTAGTGTAATTTGTTTTTATGGCAAAAAAGCCCTTACGTGATGATTTTAGCGAAAATCTTTACTTCAATCAGGTAAGCAGAATCTGGCCTTTTTTGGCCTTATTTTGAAGTACGTTTGGCCTTATTTTGCCATTTTGATCTGGCAACCCTGTATCAGAGCCATTTGATTATGTAAACAACTGCGCGTGTTAGGATTGCGCAATTAAAGAGCTACGATTTATTTTGCGGGGGATTTTTTTTTAATATTTTGATGGCACGATGAAAGGATGGAATGTTTATTGGTTAGGGATTGGAGTAGAAATTATCGTTTGCAGTTCGCTAGACAGTACTTTGTATTTTTGGGGTAAATCTTATTTTAGTTCAATTGTTATTTTGTTAAATATCATGAAAATTTTATTACAGTATATTCGGATATACTATCATTGATAATAAATTGTAAATTTTAGCTTATTTACTTGCAGTAATGATTTTATATGAATTTTTAAATGAAATTAGGCTTAACGGAAAAATCGCCCGGTCCCGTGCGTACACATCCTCCCGGCGCGCGCGGGCCTGGGGAAGTGTTTCTTTCTACTTTTGCTGGTCCTGAACGGGATACTTAAGATGCTTCCTTCCCTTTCACCTATGTAAAAACTGATAGCAGTGGATTGTACCATTGTCCTATTTTTAGGACAGTCTGTACCGACGAAACTAATAAAAGTTTGGTAAGTTTTCTGATATTATGTGTATACATAGTGTTGTGTGCGACGCCTGACCGCACCAGAAAAAGGGCGCTGCTGTCGCCAATGTAGAGGTAGAAGTGACGCCTTGAACGTTGCAAGAGGAAGGGGTGAGAATTGAATAAAATGGTGGAGAGCACAGTCCGCTAAATTTTTGTGTTGTGATTTATTGTGAGTGATTAATTACAAAGAGTTATCAGAGCTATGGAAGAGCCAAAACATGGTCGTAATCCGCCGGAGTAAACGGCTATGCCACCCCTTGGAAATTTGTGTCATATCTTAAGGACTATTTGAGTTGTTTATTCTTGGTCTCACAGCTTGGAGGTATGAGCAATATTCTTTCTTGTCTTCTTGAGTAAGAAACTAATTAATTTCTTGAGTTGAAGTTAATTTCGTTTTGCTGAGTTTAAAGTAAAATTGGTTTGTGGTAATATTGTTTTCTTGAATTAGTGTACTTTCGAACTGTAAGTTGAAATTGGCGGGTATAGCAAAATTAAAGAAAGATGAGCTAAAACTCGTTACCGAGGAGATTGGCTTAGCAGTAACGGAAAGTATGAAAAAGAGTGAAATAAGGCGTTTAATTGAGGAAAGTGAGGTATTTATAAATAACAACGAAACTGTGCAAGACGCTATAAATCAAATATTAGAGGAGAAAAAACACCAAAAATCCGATCAGGACGGTCAAATAGAACTAGAGCGACTTAAATTAGAGAGAATTAAAGTAGAATTACAATTAGCACAATTAAAGGATAATAACACCGAGATTTCTTTTGATCACGGACGTAAAAACGAAACAGAAGAGTCAATGGAGATCTTAATAAAAAACGTTAGAATATTAACAATTAAGGTGCCGAGTAAATCGGAAGATTGGCGTTTCTTTTTTACTTCGTTAGAGAGAGCATATAGCACTAAAAAGGTACCTGAGAAATTTAAAGCCGAGATTTTGTTGAATTTGTTAGGGGAAATAGCTTCTAATATTTTAACTTACATTACCGAAAAGGACCTAAACAATTATGAAGAAATTAAATCAATTGTTTTAAGAGAATTCGAGCCAACAGCGCAAGCAGTATTAGAGAATTTTAGAAATGCGTCAATGAAAACGAAACACATATGCAATTCGCTTCGCGTCTCACTACGAGTTTCGAGTATTATTTAAAATTGAGAGGAGTGACGGACTTCGAAACCTTAAAGCAACTGATGGTATCTGATAAATTGTTTCAGACTTTAGATAGAGAAACAGCTGCTCATATTAATGTTCGTCAAAACGAGAATTGGTTTAAGCCGGTTGAGTTAGGAAAAGAATGCGACTTATATTTCACATCGAGAGGTAAGCGCATAAATGAGACGAGAAAGGAACAAAAAATTTATAGCAATAATCTTAAAACCGTTAAAACTGTTTCAAAAGTATTTTTCAATGAGATGAAAAATAAGAATTGTGATTTATGTCTAAAGAATTAAAATCATCCGCTATACGCTTGCCCTCAGTTTAAGAGACTTTCTGTTCATGAACGTGTTGAAGTAGTCAAAAATAAAAACTTTTGTTTTAAATGCTTACTACCAAACTGTAGCGTTAAAAAATGTTCGTATAGGAATTGTTTCTGCGGCAAAGCTCACAACAAATTAATCCATTTTCCGAATGAATCAAAAAATGTTTCGTCTACGAATGCCGGAGCCACGGAAGTTGTAAATAATTCACAGTCGGGGGAAAAAAATACTGAGCAAGGTTCTAATGTCTCCCCCATTGAGTGGGTTACGTCTTTCGTTGCTACCAATCTAGTCGAAAATAAAAAGAATGTAATCTTGTCTACTGTACAATGTTTAATAAAAGACAGATGTTCGCAATGGCAGGAAGCGAGGTGTTTGTAGGATCTCAAATATGCCTAATGAGTAATGAGCGCTTACAGCGATTACAACTAAAAAGTGAAAAAATAAATCAATCTATCTCTTGCATTAATAAAGCCTCGATGGTAGTTAATCGTAGTGTTTCGGCAACTCTAGCGAATAAAAATAAAAGTTTTGAAAGAAATATTTCTATGTTAGTAGTACGAAAAATAACGGATTTAATAACAAATCAAAAAATCGATGCGCGTGTGCAGATTCCAGAGTCGGTTAAACTTGGGGATCCTAACTTTAATGTTCCGGGAAAAATAGATATTTTAATTGGTGCTGAATACTTTTATGACATTATAAAGTCGGGAAAATTAAATGCAAAAAATGCGAGCCTGACGTTACAGGACTCTGTATTTGGGTATATTCTAGGAGGTAGCATTTCGAGCTCAGATAAATTAAATTCCAATTATTGTGGTTTAATATGTGGGGCAGAAGAATTAAATTCAAATTTGAGAAAATTTTGGGAGATCGAGGAAATTGGAAACGAATTACCTAAAAGTAAAGAAAATGCTATGTGTTAGGAACATTATGCGCGGACGCATAGGAGAGATAAGACAGGAAAATATACTGTGACTATGCCATTTAAAGAGCATTGGTCATGTTTAGGGAATTCAAGGGATATTGCTCTAAACAGACTCGAATCGCTATGGACTCGCCTGTCCAGAGACCAAGAGTACCTAAATTGTATCGTGACTTTTTGAAAGAGTATGAAGATTTAGGACATATGACTGAAATCAGGGAGAGGGTTGAACCCGATGTGACATATTATATGCCTCACCATGGCATCTACAGGCCTCAAAAAAGTACAAAAAAATTAAGAACTGTGTTTAATGCTTCCACCTTGACTACTAGTGGAAAATCACTGAACTCTATTCAGTATAACGGTGGAGTTATACAAGACGACCTTTTTACATTTTTAGTAAGATTCCGGAAGCACATCTTTGCATTCACTGCAGATATTCGTCAAATGTACCGAATGATAAATATAGATGAGAGTCAGCGAAAACTTCAAAGAATTTTGTGGAAAGAGGATGTCAACAAGCCTATTAAGATGTACCAACTTAATACCGTCACATACGGAATGGTTAGTGCTCCGTATCTAGCAATGCGAACGCTGAAACAGATTTCCATTGACGAGGGAAAAAACTTTCCTGTTGCTGCATCAGACCTGTGTAATGACTTTTACATGGACGATGTTTTAAGTGGAGCCAATACATTGGAGGCTGCAAAAACTTTGCAACACCATCTTATTGACATTCTAAAAACTGCTCAGATGTCATTACACAAATGGTGTGGGAATACTTCCGAGCTTATCCCAACCACGGAAAAGGAGTATGAATTTTCATCTGCGGATGAAATTAAAACGTTAGGAATTGCCTGGAAGGCTGGAACTGATTGTTTTACCTTTAAGGTGAAAGTGGAGCAAAATGTTCACCCTACTAAAAGGTCGGTCTTATCAATTATCGCCAAACTCTTTGATCCACTTGGATTGCTTGGTCCAGTGATCACTAAAGCAAAAATATTCATGCAGCAATTGTGGTTGCTCAAAATTGACTGGAGTGAAAGGCTTCATGAGAAAGAATCTTATGAATGGCAAGAGTTTGTGAAATCTCTAATGTATTTAAACGACATCAACAGAAATGTGCAGTCTGTATATTTTTCAAAAGAAATTCAGTGTATTAAAAAGGGACAACAGTTAGATAATTCCAGTAACTTATTAAATTTGTCTCCATTTTTAGACGAGAAGAACATTCTTCGTGTTGGAGGAAGACTGAGACATTCTAACCTACCTACAGAACAGAAACATCCTATGTTAACCCCTAACAACAATCCTATTTGTGATTTGATTATTAACCACTTTCATGTCTTCTATTTTCATGCAGGTATTGAGGCTACTTTAGCTAACATACGTATTCAATTTTGGATAATTAATGGCAGATCCACAGTCAAAAGAGTAATTGTCAAATGTTTAAAATGCCTAAAGGTAAGCGCTAAAGGAAAAAACCAAATGATGGCAGATCTGCCTAGTGCCAGAGTTAACATTTCAAGAGTATTCACTAAAGTTGGATTGGATTTTTGTGGTCTCTTTAGTATCAAATTAATCCCAGGTAGAGTGAAAAGAGTTTATAAATGTGTACATCTGTATTTTTGTATGTTTTGTAGTTAAGGCCATACACTTAGAAATAGTAAATAGTTTAAGTACTGAAGCCTTTATTGGTGCATTGAAAAGATTTATTTCTCGTAGAGGTAGGCCAAGTGATATATTTAGTGATAACGGAACTAACTTTGTGGGTGCCAACAATGAACTTCTTAAAATTTTAAAAGGGCTATTTAAAAGAGAAAGTGCAGAAAAATTTGAGGATTTCCTTGCTTCTGAGGGTATTAAGTGGCATTTTAATCCTCCTGCCACACCTCACTTCGGAGGTTTGTTGGAGGCTGGGGTTAAATCTTTAAAAGGTCACCTTAAAAGAGTTGTGTGTAATACGATTCTAACTCATGAAGAATTTTTCACACTCGTTACCCAAGTGGAGGCCGTATTAAACTCGTGACCTCTTTGCCCTCTTTCCGAGGATCCCAATGATGATTTAGCTCTTACTCCAGCTCATTTCTTAGTTGGCACATCGCTAACATCCTTTCCTGAACCACATTTTAAGGAAACTCCAATGAACAGGCTCAGTAGATGGGAATTAGTACAAAAATTGGCTCAAACAATTTGGAGTAAATGGACTTCAGACTATTTAAATCGTCTTCAAGCGCGTCCTAAATGGTATAAAGGAGAAAAGGAGTTTAAGAAAAATGAAGTAGTTTTAGTAAAGGGTGATGATAATTCAAAATTGCTGAGCTGGAATCTTGCCAAAATAATTGAAGTCCATCCAGGAAAAGATAATATAACCAGAATAGTTACATTAAAAACAAGTAAATGTATCTATAAACGACCTGTTAATAAAATTGTTAAATTACCTTTTGATTCTAATTGAATTATGGTTTTGATTTATATGTGCTTGTGAAACAATTTATTGTATTGTTTTATATTTGAGTAACTTCTTATTATTGTTAATTCATTGTGTACTGTGTTTTCTGCTATGTTTTAATGAGTATCATCAGTCATGTGTAACTTGTTTGATTTATATGTTGAAAATTTTTCTTAAATTTGTCAAGGCGGGCGGTATGTTGTGTGCGACGCCTGACCACACCAGAAAAAGGGAGCTGCTGTCGCCAGTGTAGAGGTAGAACTGACGCCTTGAGCGTTGCAAGAGGAAGGGGTGAGCGTTGAATAAAATGGTGAAGAGCACAGTCCGCTAAATTTTTGTGTTGTGATTTATTGTGAGTGATTAATTACAGAGAGTTATCAGAGCTATCGAAGGGCCAAAACACATAGGCTTTGAGAAACACATTTTAAAGATTTTTTTTCAAAGAATATTTATTTTTTCAATGCTTGGAACAATATGGGTATGAGAAATTTATCTGAAATTTACTATTCACATTTTTTTATTTTATGTTTGCAACTAAAAGTTGAAAATTATTCATTTTAGGCATGCCACTTTCCTTGTAGTCATTAATTCTCGCAATTTTATTTTCATATGTAAATTTTATAGAGCGCGAATTAGTACCAATAATTTTCGTATTTAATTCTCATGTATTATTTAATTGCTTTAAATTGTATCTTGTATATTTGAAACATACTAGTTTCTGCGCTCAACTTTACTGCCGCGGGGTTTTTCTTATTTAATGGTTTTGGCTTCCACTTTTTGGCTGTTATGACAGGTATCAGACAGGCGAATTTGTTTAATTGCACTTCTAACTTCACTACTGTATCTACAGGGTCACGAAACGGTTGGAATATCGACCATGTGGGCTATCTACCTGATAGGACAATATCCAGAAGTCCAGGCTAAATTGCACGAAGAAATTGATCGCGTGTTTGGAGAAGACAGGATAAGACCTGTCACCGAGATGGATCTTAAAAATCTGCAATACTTGGATTGCGTTTTGAAGGTCAAGTGTTATTTGTATTTAAGCATTATTAAATTTCTTTTAAATGCATTAAAATATATTTTTTATGGATTTTAAGATTAATAGATAAAGCTTATGTAATAAATATATTACATTATATAATAATTATTAAATTATAATATTAATATATTAAATATATATAATATATTAATAAATATATAAATAAAATTATGTAAAAAGCTTTATGCATTCTCACTTTTTAGTGAGAATTCATAAAGCTTTTTTATTTTATTTCGAGTTATATTTATTTACCAAGGCTGAAAGAAAATTTTGTTTCTATACGTTGATTTTATTTCATTTATTTGTTATTAAAGATTATTTTCATAAATTTAAGCATTCTGTAATTAATAGTATAACGCAGCTTAGCGATAATTATTTTGCACTATAAATTGTAAAAGCAACCTACATTAAAGTTAACAAATAAAAATAGCAAGATAGTAAATCATGGTTATTCAATGATTTTTCATTGGATAAAAATTTGGATTATATTTACGCAGTTCTTTAAAAGAAACAGTAATATTTTCCGATTTTTGACATAATAGGAATGCAACAGAATTTATCCAGTTGCACCATTTCTTGGGCGCAATGTTAAGGAAGAAACCAAGATTTGTAAGTGTACTATTTATAATATTTACATTTCTCTTTAGAACAAATATACAATTTGGGACTTGAAATTGATTACAAAATGAGGTGATCTTTTAGACATTTTGTTGTCGACGAGAGTGTGTTTCACCCTTTCAGTAGAATTGACAGTGAAAATTTCGTAGAGGTAGCACAGTTACGAGATGAGGTTTTCTTCAAAATGAATTATTATTATTCCAAATCATAATGCTCTTCACTAGAGTTATCAAAACAATAAAATAAGTTTAAAAAATACTTCTCTAATACGGAAAACATTGTCAGAACCCGATCTCATGCACGTCTATCATTCTCCCGTTCTCATCTCCAACTCACAAAATCATGTCCACAAGCCATTACTGCAGTTGCGTATCAAAAACCCGTTTCATTTGCATTCAAAGTATTGCCAAACGCAGATGACAAAATACGCACACATGGTATGAAATTCGAAAAATACCTACGGACACTTCTAACTCGGATTCGAAAATAAATTTATTGCTAAATTTTTAGAAAATGTCTAACACATTTCCTTGTTTTGTAAGAGAGTAAAGTGGTATCAATTATATGAAATATTAAATTCAATATATTTGGTTTACAGTAAACTCTAAGAACACAAATACTTTATAGGAAATGTAATCTGAATGACCCAAAACTCGGGAGAAGCAAATTTTAACATGTTACTCTCTTCTCAGTATCGTGGCCGCGGTGGCCTAGTGGTAAGGTCTCGGCTTTGGGGCCGGAGGGTTCCAGGTTCGAAACCCGATTCCACTGAAGATCCTCTGTGTATGGGGCCTGTTGCACGTTAAATCATACATAGTGGTCAAACTTCCTCCCGTTGGTGTGGCGTGGAAGTTTGGAGAGGGGGGTGCCAGCTCGGGTGTCGACCTCGTCATCTGACCAAGGTTCAAAATTACGAGGTCCATCCCAAAATAGCCCTCGTGTTGCTTCAAAACGGGACGTTAATATAACTAAACTAAACTCTTCTCAGTATCATATTCTACTCTAGCTAGAGGTTAAATTCCAAACGTTCAAAAGATTTAAAACTGTATATCATGATAAGAAGTTAATAAACTATGTACGTTTATTATTATATTGTGTTAATAAGGGATATTTTAATATGTAGTTAAAAAAAATCCCTTTTCGGCAAGCTTGAAGGCAAAGGTAGATTCCTTTACGTTAATGTTACAAAAGTCATGAAATATTACATATTGATCCATACAGACATAGCCAATGACTTTATTGTTTCTACACATTGCAATATTTACGCTGTGATTCTGTTTTCATGTCATTTAATTTTTTGCTGTATCAAGGTTTTATCATTCCATTTTTCATTCCAAAAAGTTATGATAGATTTATCGGTCAGTACATTGGTCAATATTTTTATATCTCAACACATAATCATTCAGCAGGTAGGAGTCATAAAGAAATAAACATCTCAACAGTGCAAATATCTCCTAGATAACATTAAGCCAACCTATTTGAAACAGTAACAAGAAATTGACTCTTGGCACGAATGAAGAAAGACTCTAGATTTAAAAATTAATTTATTTAATCTTGGTTAAAATATAATTGTGCGAACATTACTTGTCATATGGTAAAATCACATGACATGGAAACAGTTAAATACTACTAGAATGGACTCATTTAGAGAACTCCCTGGTTACAGAGATAATAGTAACTAAATTCTTAACATATAAGAGAATAAAACTATTAAACATTGTGTGTGGAAAATTTAATACGTGTTTTTAAAGCATAGGATATGAATGCAGCCAATTTGAACAGTAAATTTTAATCTCCATCGACGGTTAAAACCAAATACTCAGGCAGAAAATCCCAAACAATTTTAAAGTTCAGGAGATATTTTTCAATAGTAAAAAGGATAAAGGAAACTCCTATTTAAATATCTATCGTTTTTGGCCACTTTATATTGATTTTTTTAAACAAATCGTGGTCCCGCCATGTTTAGTTAAATGTCAAATTAAAGTATTCTGTCAAAAAACCTATTATCAAATTAACTATTAAAATTATTTGATTAATTAAAATTAACTATTTACTTAATTAAAGTTAAAAATTAATTGTTACAAAACTTCACTAAAACCTTTTTCATGGCTCATACTATATGCCAATAATCTTTATCTTATAATTATCTAATAATTATATTAATTTAAATAAAAGTCACTGTGGCTATGTATGTATGTTCCACATCTTCTCCTAAACCACTGGACTGATTTCAATCAAACTTTTTATTTAAGAAAAGAGAAAGGTCACCTTCAACCTTTCAAAGCCTAAAAGATGCTTAAAATTTCACTTAATTAAAAATTAAGCAAGGCGTTTTTCCGCGATGTCTTTCATTTCCATAAATTTGTTTCTCTCATTTTAGTATTTTTTTCAAAATTAATTTTAAACTGAATTCGTAACAATATTCTTGTTGATCAAAAATAATACGAAGAACTGTTTCCAGAAGGAAGAATGCTAAAAGAAAATTTTAAAAGTAGACGATTTAACAATTTATATCGGGACCAGCTATTGATTTATTTTCACGCTTTAAATTAATGAATAATTAAACAGTTAATTTAATTGTTTCAAAATATTCATTAAAACCTTTCATTGACTTTAGTAACTGTTAACAAAATTTGAAGTAACTATATAACAAATAATAACGTATGAAGAAAACGGATGCTTTTAAAAATCGTCTGGTTCAATTGATATTCTCATTTTAATTGAAAGCGTTTTAGATCAGAAAAGGAATTTGTGTATTATAATATTTATACAATAGTAATTTTTACATTCAAAATATTAAACATGAAAACATTTTAATCCGGAGCAAAGCCAGGTATATCAATTAACAGTTATAATTAACAAAATTTAACAAAGATATTAACTATAAATTAATTAGTCATAAATTAATTATATATTATACCGTATAAAAAGTGAAAGTGAATGCGGTTGATGGGAACTCATAACTTCTATGTAATTCTTGCTGTCAAAAAACTTTCAATATAAAAGTAGTTTGTTATGATAAGGTGATAATTCCCCTAATTGAAATTTTCTTTTTATCTTCAATCTTAACGAAACTATGGGGAAATGATAAATTGGGGGGGGGGGTATTGAATATCGCTTTTCAGCTCATAACTTATAAGCAATTCTAGCAGACAAAAAAGTTTTAGTATAAAAGTGGTTCGTTATCATAAGGTGATAATTCGCTTAATTGAAAATTTCTTTCTAGATTTAGTCGTAACAGAGCTATGGGGAAATGATAAGTTGGAGAGAGGATTGAAAATGGGTTTTTAGCTCATAACTTCTAAGAAATTGTGGCTATCAAAAAAGTTTCAGTACTAAAGTTGTTTCTTGTGATAAGGCAATAATTCGACTAATTTGAATTTTCTTTCTATATTGAATCGTAAGGGAATTATGGGAATATGAAATTTTCAGTCCCCCACCATTTCCACCCCCTTTGAGCTGGTTAGCCCATCTGTGAACGCGGCCGAGATTTTCACCGTCCTTACAACATATCCGTAGCCAGTTAAAATCTAATCAAAATTACTCTAGTTATCTTGTTTACAAAATAACACGGTCCAAAGCGTTATGCATATACTTCTCTACTACTAATAATAAGGAAAAGAACATTTTGCCCTCTATTCTCATAAGTATTGGAGATACAAGAATGAAAGAGGGTGGAAGAAACTGCAAATGACGAGAGCTTTCCAACAAGGGGTAACATGCTTAGGTTAAAACGTACTTTAAGTTAGGGGGAGAGGAGGGGAAGGGTGGGAAAATCACTTTTCACCTCATAACTTCTAAGCAATTGTAGCTATCGAAAAAGTTTAAATTCAAAAATTGTTCGTTATGATAAGGCAATAATTCGCCTAATTTGAATTTTCTTTCTATTTTCATTTGTAAAGGAATTATGGGAAAATGAAAATTCCCACCCCCACCATTTCCACCCCCTTTGAGCTGGATAGCCCATGTACGAACTCGACCGAGATTTTCACTATCCTTACAACATATCCCGAGCTGGTTAAATTTACATCAAAATTACTCGAGTTATCGTGTTCACAAGATAACATGGGAAATATATATATATATATATATATATATATATATATATATATATAAACTTTTTAACGAAGGGTGGTTTTGGGTTCTAGGGGTCATGATCGATGAAGATCTGCAGAAATTTTCCGAAAGTCGTGTTATGAGAATCATTGCAATAGGTAGAGTTCCTATAAGGAATCTACCTAAAAAGGACTTACTTTTCAAATTTATTCATTGCCATATTAATCCTTATTTCAAGCACTATTGTTTCCTGTACTTTAAGTAAAATATATATAAAGACTAATTTATAAGATGTGTGTTGGGTAACTATATGATTGCTTCACAAACTTCACAGGAGATATTTAAAAGAAAACGGCTAGTGTGGGTTAATGACATATTCTTTCTAGAATGACATTAACATCAACAAAACGATACAAGGAAAGTTACGGAATTTTAAATTAAGTAGAACCTTCGTAACATTTTGATTCTTATGGTGGCTCTTATATTGAATTTCTGTGAGTTAGAAATTTTCAAGCTTGAACTATATTCAAGTGCAATTACTTGAAGGATAAATTCCAATGACATGTTAAAAATTACATTTGATTTAATTTTCTTTCGAGTGAATCCATAGAATGGAATCTCTAAATATTGTTTGAATGAAAAACAATCCTTTAAATCATCTTAAGACACCGTTTTTTTCCTTATAAAATTATTTCAATTGGTCTTCCTACAATTTCCAAAAACAGTGAAATTAAATAATGGAAAAATTATTAAAAAGTGTCTAAAATATTATTTAAAACTAATACACATGTTCATTTTTAATGCATTATTTAATTTAATGCAGTGAGAGAAAACGTACGGTTTGAAGCTGCGTAATAGCTATTTTAGGGCATATGGCGTAATTTTGAACCGTGATCAGATGTCGAGAACAATTCCTGAACTGGCATCCCCCCCACCCCTTCTACACTTCCACTGTACACTAGCGTACATTTGAGTTCGACGAATTCAACGTAAACCATATCTACATCCACGGTGGGCCTTCGAACCTCGAGCTTCTAGCCTCGAAGGGGAGAATGTATTATCAGGACACTGTGGAATATTTAATTGTACGAGAATTGTTCGGTTAATTCGTGCTAAATGTAAGAAAACTCAATTTTTTTAACGGAATAAAAATTATTTTTCAATATAATCTCCTTTGAGCTTTATACACTTGGTTCAATTATGCCGAGATGTTTTATTCCGTCCATGTAGGGGAAAGTGGGGTAAAACCGGGTAGCTAAGGTTCGAAGGCTTGTTGGAGCTAAAATATTAAACAGAGAGCTTATCAAATTTTATTAAAATATTCATTGTTTATCGGAGTACAATATATCTTTCCAGAACAGTCACAGTTTCACTACTTTTTTATCAATGATTTTCATATAAAAAATTCAAACTACCCGGTTTTACCTAGCATTGGGGTAAAACCGGGTGCGCATGTTAACTTTATGGGAAATTAGGAAAACACGATTTTGAGTGGAAAAGCTTTTGTCGTTCTTATTTTATATGACAACTAGCAGTACGCGCACGGCGTTGCCCGTGGAATCGGGACTTCAACAAAATGAAAAATATAAAAAAAAAAAACCGCCCACAATGACATGAAAAAGTTTTGAAAACAAGATCACTACGAAAGATACGCATTATTGATTTTCCCGCTTTTTTTTTTCGCGATAATGGCATTTTATTTGTAGAAAAGTTAATTCAAAACAATATTAAGAAATAGCAAACGTGAAAATTATTATACTGCAAACTAAGTATGCGAGATGAATAAATACGTTAAGATACTACCGAAAATAATAATCAGTCATTCAATTCAAGGTTTTGACGTCACCTCCCCTTGAGCCAATCAAATAGCCAGCTGCGTTCCTAAGAACGAGGAACACTCTCCATAAAAATAACTCTCAACTGCCCAGAAAAAATTAAGTAAAAAAAACTTGAAAAGATATTTTAACCGTTCTTGTTTTAAATCCGACAGAACCGTTCTCCTTATAAGCTGAAAAAAATTGAAAATAATAGTGTTATTAGAAAGTCGGATGCAACAAATTTAAAAACAAATGTAACATTGCGATGGCGAAACTGGCTATTTTTTAAAAATTTCTCAAAATTGAGTAAATTACGTTAGAAATTCAAACCTAACTTCATTAGAACGGAAATCGCGTGCTCTTTCCGATGGTGTATCTATTTTTATTGTACAGTTATCCGAAACCATGTTATTGAGAAATTAGTGCGAAAATCACCCAAAACAACACAAAACATTAAATAAAAAATGTTCTAGAATAAATTTTAAAATTTCGGCTTCGAGGTGCATTCAGTCACCATTACGACTACCTGTGAGCCAAATTTCATGGTTGTAAGTGCGATAGATTCGTCTGGGCATCTCAGACAAACACACACATACACACACGCAAACATTGCCTTTTATAAGTATAGATTTAAGAACACTAGTTACAAAATTCAAATGTAAAGCTGTTATCTTCTTCCTCAGCGCCACTGCAGCTTTCTGGGGCACAGCTAACACAGTTTTTACATTAGATTAACCATTCTTCTTTATTTAAATTAGAAAATTTATCATTAAAACATAAACAATAAACGACTAATGTGTTTTTATCGTCTTCAGCAGAAGAATCGTCAATATTGACTGTCCCGGTCTTACGCCCCTTGGAGTACCCGGGTTTACCCCGACTGCAGAAGTTATAGAAAACGAAATAGAACAGCGCAATTATTGGAGTAAACCCATATTGTTTGATAGGGTATAAATCCTTAGTAAACGTATAATTAGTTGGACTAAAAATGGTTTTTAAAAGTGTAATGATTTTTAAGTAAGGATAGTTTAAAATCAAGCGAACATTAGAGAGTTTTCGTCTTAAAGCAAATAAACCTTCACAGAAGCAATGAATTCAATAGCTGCAACACGCGAGTATGACTGTTCCTTTTTCTTGACTAGTAGAGTATAATTCAGTATCTGTCAGCTAGAAGGAGAACTAATATTGACATAATCAAGAGTACCCGGTTTTACCCCACTCCCCCTAGCTGTATTTCTCAAATCCTTCAAAGTAGGCAATCGTTTTGGCAATCAACTAACTTTCGAAGAAAATTTCTTTCGTATCAGCCATTTCTTTATTTTGGGTTGAGGTAGTAATCCGAAAGAGCCAAATCCGAAGAATTGGGTGATAGGCGCTCTAAATTGTGTAGTTTGCCTTTCGCAAATTCAGAACTGTAAACTGGTGCATTATCGTGGTGAAAAAGAATCTTCTCTTCTTCCCAAGGTGAAGACGCTTTCATTTTAATTCATTATATAAATGAGACAGCAAAGATGCATAGAACTGTCCGGTAATTGTCTTGACCCTTTCCAAAATGTTAAAAGCGATTACATCACGAGCATCCGAGAAGACTATCGACATAATATTTCCAACTGAAGAATTCTCTCTTTTGCGGAGAAAACACAGCTTGCAATCCAGTGTTTGAATCCTCCTTTGTCTCAGGCCGATAGTGATGAATCCATTTATCGTGAATGCATTTTATTACCACAGGAAATTGTGGGCTGTCTGTCCCCCAGTATGAAAAATCGTTCCAAAGTTTGCATTTCGGTCGTGGATGATCGCATGCCTTATTAACTTTTCCCATGTGCCTCTGAAAGGCTGTTCGGAACCCCACTTAATATCACATTTCCTTTGCTTTTATTTAATTTTTTTGCACAAGCATGTAATTCTGTATTTTGAAGATATGTCAGGTATGGCAAAATAAAGATATTGCGTAAGTTTCATGTTCTTATATTCAAAATCATTGAAGTTACATGATTTAATATAGATGTTACTTTAATGTTACAAGCCACTGTATGCCTATCTTTAAGGATTTGCTCTTAAGGATTTTTATGTGCACGATCAGCAAAAAAAAAAAGATATGGAATTCTTGACAACGAGGTGTCTTATTCAATAGTATTTAAATTTTATTTCGAAGTAAATGCTATGAACTATAGTGAAAAAATTTCAAAAAATGAAACTCAATAATAAGTTGGGATGAAAAATTTTAGGCTCTGTGTGTAAGAGGTTAACACTAAAATTATGTTTACGTTACGTAAATGTATGTATGAGTAGTGGAAAATATTTTTGTATCTGTGAGGTCGGTAAAACATAAGATAGGTTATATTCAGTTCTTCTTATTATTTTTTTTTTGCTATTAGTACGATTCGATAATGAATCATGATAACTGCAAAAGAAGAATAATGGCTTTTTTACATCTGTTCTAGTATTTGGTCTTATATTATATTTTCTAATTTTGAAATGAAATCTTTCTCTGTTGTTTTGTCTTCAAACTGAGTAAAGCTATCAATGTATCTAAGGAGTAGCGTTCTCTTAAGGAATGCAATCAGATTCGCCATAAAATTATTGAGGAAATATTTACTTTCCTTTTTTCTCCAATCCTAAGTGTTGAAACAGTTAAAAATCTGAATATCATAAAGAAAATTAAAGAGCTTTCTACGAACTCCAGTTCCATCATCCATTTTTTATATAGTGATTATTATACAATAGATATTTATGTTCCTATTGGCTATAAATTAAGGAGATCGAGCTTATTCGGAATTGAAACTGAATGATGACTTGTGCACAATACAAATAAATTGTCCAGTATTATGAGCGCATCATTTTCATGCAATTTTATTCACATTTCGGACGTTTATCTGATTTATAATATAGAAATTTTTTGAATTTGTAAAGGAAATAAGAATTAAAATATTAAAGGGCAATAATTTGAATATTGCGCACAAATTGGATGATACGAAGGCTGAAGGGAAATTAAATATCACTTTAGTATCAAAATTGCTGAAATGATAATTAATTTCATTGACTTGTCGTGGTAAAATTATTCGTGACAGATTAATTTTACCATGACAATCAAAAGTACGCATTAATTCTAAAATGCACATTATTGCCAAACGTAAAAAAATTGTTTTATATTTATTTCTTATTTTTGCTGTATCCATATTTTTATTTCTTGATACAAAGTTTAAAATAGAACAAAGGCTTTTTCATTATTTTTTCCGTTAATAATATTAAATATAAACTATTTCCTTAAGTAAATAAATTATAAGGATTTTTTCATTAGTTTCCCCGTAAACTACGGAATCGAAACTAACTAAAATATTTTTCAGACAATGCAAAAACGAAAAGATACTTCGTTTCAGCGGCAAAACTATTTTTCTTCATAATTTTCAAAATTTTCAAAGCTCTTTTTCAATATCGCGTAATGAGTTTCCTCTTTCAAATTCAAGAACGAAGTCGAAGAAATAAGTAAAATACTGAATAGATTGACATATTCTACAGCAGTTCTCATGCGTAAGAACATTTCTTAAACCATTCATTTTTTCAGGTGGTTCTACAATTCCCAAAGATACGACCTCTATCATAGTAACGTACTTTCTACACAGGGATGAAGAAGTATTTCCGGATCCAGAAAAATTTGATCCAGATAGATTTTTACCCGAAAATCGAGTGAATATACCAGAGTTCGCGTACATTCCGTTTTCTGGCGGCCCAAGAAAGTGCATCGGTAAGAGTAACAGACAAATGGCTTAAAATTTTGATGCGATCTGTAAATATACGAAATCGCAGCAATACAGGGTGGTTATAAATTATTGAACAAATTTCCAAAATGAATAAAAAACTAATAATGTTACAATTACAGGTTTTTAAAAATTTAGAGCGCATTTTTTCCAGATAGGTAACGCGCCGTTACGGTGGTCTAGGTGGTTGTAAATTAATGGAAATCTCCCATTTTTGAGAGCTATTAATCTGCGAACATATTAAAGC
Source organism: Araneus ventricosus (assembly GCA_013235015.1). Lineage (NCBI taxonomy): Eukaryota > Metazoa > Arthropoda > Arachnida > Araneae > Araneidae > Araneus > Araneus ventricosus. Next base: position 31,832 of record BGPR01001494.1, on the reverse strand, counting down.
TAGAGGAAAATTAGAAGCATGCTTTGTAGGGAATTTTGCGCTCTTTAATTTGTTGTATAAATTATAATTCGAAAACTGAATAGTTATAGAGATATTAAAAAAAAACTAAAAAAAGAAACCAGAAAACGCGCATCGGTTTCTGTTGATCGGTAGCCATTGCGTGTGGAAACTTTTCGCTGCAGCAAATTTAGAACAACTATCCGAAAAAAAACTTTTATATTTGTTCTCCCTTTGAAAAAACACAGTTGTAACATTATTAGTTTTATTTTTTATTAACTTTTGAAATGGGTTCAATAATTTTGGACCACTCTCGTGGACCATTATCGTGGTTTCTTAACCCTTTATTTTCCGATGGTACAGAAGAGTACTACTTTAATAACGTTTATATCTTCGTAATTTGACAGTTTTTTCTGACATTATTCACAAGAAGAAGAGGAATGTGGTTCCGAAAGCTAGCAGTAGATGACAGATGAAGGCAAAAAATAATTTTTTAAATTGTTAATTAAATTATTCTATTGAATTAAAAAAGTTTGTTCATCTATCCTGGGGTTATTCTACATTAAAACGAATCTAATGATGCCAAAATAAAATAAAGTTGCTGGTAAGTTAATTTAGTAAGTGAAGGGTTGAAATTTGAATTTTGCTCTGTGTTTTTATTCTGGTGTAATTTTTCACTAGAAAACGGAAGAACTTCTACGAAAGACAGTATGGTACACATCCTTCAGTATGAAAAACACATTTTTCGAATGATGTCTGTCTGTCCGACCGTGAGCACGTAACTGAAAAACGCAACCAGCTACAGGTATGAAATTTATTATTTGTCATGTTTTACCAAATTTGCAGATGTCTGAATATTTTATTCGGAATATGTGTATCGGAATTCTGTCTGTTATTATTTTCATTCAAAAGAGAAGAAAGATGAAATAAATAGATTTTTCGAAAAAAGGACATCACAATAGGAATTGAATTTCGGCAGCGATTTGAGTTAAACTAAAAATAAATTAAAATAAAACCCTAAAAAAATTGCTTTAGACACTGGTGCAACGTTACCTTTTGAAGAAATTTTTTTAAACTTTTTTTTTTCTTTCTTTTTTTCGATTTTCATCGAGCGCATCAGTTGGAATATAGTTTGGTGAAATTTTTGTTTCATAGAACTAGCACTAAAAACTTCCAATTGGCAATCTTTAATTGCAACGATCCTGAATACCTTAAAAATATTTTTTTTAATTTCTTAAAATTAGAAAAGAAATTATAGGCCGTCTAAATTCGTAAAATTTAAAATATAATTTTTGAATTTTCAGATGCTGTAATAATGATTTTTGTGTTATAATATTTTCGGAAATTATGAAGGAAAATTTTCAAAGATTTGCTTAATTTTTATTTCATTAAAATTCTAATTCACATTTCAATAAATCGGCTCCGATGTGTACATTCCTACACTGCAAAGTATGTTTGTGTCAAATTTCGTAGTTTTAGATCCTGTGGTTGGCCCTGTAGAGAGCAAAAACACAAACTTTCTCCTTTACTATTAGTAGAGATTGGATTGACCTTTGTCAATTTTAAAAATGTTGTTTCCGTAAATGTCAAGACATATAAATAATTATTCCCAGAAGCTCTTGGTGATGAATTTTATTGTAACTGAAATATAGTTACAAAGTATTACAGCAATCGACTTGTCTTCTGAAGAAAAGGAAAGATCAAATTTTTCTCCGCAGAAGTTTCGGAACAAGAGAGGCTGCCAGCCCGAACCCGCGTATACCATCGATGAACCAGAGAATTATTGCAAGGCCTACAAAGATGCAGAATATTGTCTTTTAAAGTGCAAAAAGGTCGTATATCGAAAATAACATTTGGTTGTAATTCACTGATCGGTATCTTTTCATATCGACAACGAATGCCAAGTCAACAATACCAAAAAGTAAGATGGCTGATAAGGCACAAAACACAGTGGAGTTGACACAGTTTAAGATTAGTTGATTCAAGTTTAAACAAATCTTCTTTTTCTTAAAAAAATCATATATTTTTCTGTTATTTTCGATCCTTAAAACTTGTGTTTGCTCTATTTATCACATTATATACCATGACAGTAATCGTGTTTTTTGGCACTGGCGATTTGGCATCTGTTGGCGATTTTAGGAGGTAACAATTAGTGGATTTAAACCAAATAGAATTTTTTATTTACTTCATTTTATTCTATAAGTGAGGATATAGCATTTTTTTCTTAGAAACGAATAACGATATTCTCAGAACTTTTAAACTCCTTGACATATCATAATTAATACTGTTACAAGGCCATAAAGTTGTTTCCCAGACATGTTAATCTTGGCAACAAACGTGGGAAATTGGCGATAAATTTGGCGAAAAGGCGGCAAAAGGAATTTTCTAGAAAGACCTCGAACTATCAACCTATTTCTACTGGCTTCATGAACTTTCTGGAGATTACTTCACTTCCTATGTAATGAAGTCACATCCTGTTGAAAAAGTATAAAAGCAAGCTCTCAAGCCAAGAAGAGTTAGTTGGATTTTGATCAGTAGTGAATGCTGGTGAGCTGAAAGGACATTTACCGCTATCTTGAAAGGGCTGTGTTTGAGAGTTTTTGGTAATCTCTGTTGTGAATTTCTGGAAGTGCTGTTTTAATACTTATGCTACGTTTCTTTCCTTAGAATATTTGTAAAATAAAGAGCTTTTTTTTAAATCCTGCTTATTGAACTGGAGCATTCACGTGCACCCACAAAACGATTTTGTCACAATACTTAGTCTTCCAGATAATTATTTATTGTTTACAATTAATTAAATGAAATAATTAATCTGTATATTACAGGACATGGGCCTTTCAATGCCTATTTCCTTATGTTTGGTTTGTGTTCCTACAAGCTACCCTTCTTTCCTTAGAATATTTGTAAAATAAGGAGCTTTATTTTTTTAATCCTGCTTATTGAACTGGAGCATTCGTCTACACCCACAAGACGATTTTTTCACAATACTTAGTCTTCCATGTAATTAGTCTTCCAGATAATTATTTATTGCAAACAATTAATTCAATAATAAAGTAATCTGTGTATTACAGGATATTCGCTTTTCATTGCCTATTTCCTAAGGTTTGGTTTGTTTTCCTACTAGCTATCCGTTTCAAATTTTTAGAAACTAAATGTGCTTGTAAGTGCTAAAGCTAGAATCATCCGAATTTTTTAAAAATTACTGTTTTATTTTAGGATACAAGTTTGCTGAGATGGAAGCTGGGACGATAATGTGTTCTATCCTGAGGAACTTCACTGTCGAATCCTTGAACAAAGTGTTGCCGGTACCGGGCATCTCCCTTCACGCATCCGAGCCCATTCGAATCAAAATGAGACCCAGAATTGTTCATCAATCTTGAAGAAATCATGTAGACTTCCGTTTATTTTGCATGTAATAGGAAGTTGGATGTTTAATAAAATATGTTTCGAAAGTTTTTTGTACTTTTTATAAAAAAAAAAACTTTACTGTGGAGCTATCTGAAAAATATTTCTCCAAATTGGATGATTTTCAGTGGTCTAGACATCATCTGCACCAAAGCATAAATGATGCTCGAAAATACCAAGTTTATTTTATCGTGACGGTTGGCGAAATGTGCACAAATGCTGATAATTTAATTTTTTTTAATTTTCAAACTTTCATAGATTTTTTTTATTTTAATTTTTGAGCATTCATGAATTTTTAATTTTTATTTTTGAACCTTAATATGTTATGTTTTCTAAATTTAATATATCATATTACTAAGCAGCCGTCTTGCTTTTTGGCATTGTCAATTTGGCATCCATTGGCGATATGAAGGGTTACCAACTAAAGGATTTCAAACAAATAGAAGTTTGGGTATAGGACCTTCTATATTTTCAGTGATGATATAAAACAATAATTTTCTTTCTTGCAAATGTTCAAGACTACACCATAGCGTCAGATTTTCTTTTCAACATCAATAAAGTTAATAGCAACAGTTTTTAAACGAAAGCCTACACCAGTTATCCAAAAAAGTAGATTTTTTAATTATTTTCTATTTTAAATTAATTTCTATTTTTTAGTCTTTAATGTGTAATTCATCATTATAAATATTACGAAAAGCAATTTTTTCCCTCCCATTAATTCAATAGGCATTCAGACTTTCAAATGTAATTTTCTTAATACTGATAAATGCAGAAATTTAACATTGATTTTGTTAATACTGATGAAAAAAGACAATTAATCGTATTTTTGTGAATAATGATAAATGTTTCAAATTTGAAAAGAAAGTGACTTAACCTATAAAGGCTGCGATGAAGAGCAGATCTCAGAGTTTTTTCGAAGGAGGGCAAGATCTAGTGTTTGCAGAATTACCAGTATTAATTATTCAAGAGTAATCAAACAAGTCATAAATGAAAATGGTCTAAAATCACATCGCTGCGCTTGGGAGGGTAACCCTCTCACACCGAGTGTGGCGTTTCCGGGCGGTCTAAAAATTTCCTCTTAACAGCGACGAAGGTCGGTCTGAGACGTTTGGCTTCTTTTGAGGGGAGGTGAGGTTCTGAGATAAGCGTGGTAGGGCGTCCAATTATTCTTGCAAACCACAGCCCATTTCCATGCTCCTTAAGGGAAGGTTTTATCGGGGGTGGGGTAAATGACCACGCAGGTTGGGAGAGTCCAATTCATGTCGTATCCTTCTAAAACGACCCGGTTTTAAAGGGGATAGAAGAAATAAGTCACCTCGAGACTAAAGAGTTAAAGTTACAGCATCCATGTGATTAACACGCACTAGCCATCTAGTTGCTGTTAACCTTTCGTCGGGCGCATCTATTCTGGGAGATGAAGCACACACATTTTTTTTTTTTTGTCGAAGTGCGGGTTTTACCGAGAAAGGTGTGGGACCTCTATTATCTCCCTGGATCCCTACCACTCACACTAGGGTATCGTGGTGTTTCCTGTAGTGCTATTTTTAAGATGTGTGAGGGTCACGTTAATGTGGTAGATGAGTTGCACCCAATTAAGTTTGTACTTTTGATTTTCCAAATTTTTCTCAATTTTTCTTTTTATATACCTGCAAAAGTTCGTATACCTGTGTCCCAGCTCTAATTCAATGATATTGATAGTTATTTACAATATATTGTTTCAAAATCGTCGAATTATTCAGGTTCTCACTGACAACAGTTGTCATTGCTAAGGAAATTTACGGGGAAACAAAAGGCAAATCCCTTGTGAATTCCTAGGCATTTGTTAGCTGAAATTACAAAGTTATTAAAAAAATTAAGAATTATTTAAAAATGGAAATATAGCTTTGAATCACCGAATAGTTCAATTTGATAATCTTTTTCTGAATCCAAAGCAAAAATTTAACTTTCATCTCACAAATTAGTTGCGCCAGATTGTGTTAGCATTTGTATTGCTTGGAATTTGCCCCGGCAGAAGGTTAATTATTTTTGTGTAAAATTAAGAAATACTTGAAGTTTTACCTTGCCTTATATTTTAAAAACTAAGTCAGGAAAGTTTATTTAGTATTTTAAAATACGATTATATGATCAAAAGTATCTGGACACTTTCGGATTTACACATTTTTTTCCAATTTCCCTAGAAAATCTGAAGGAACTGCTATTGAAGTTCGACCATGTAATGAATAGGCTTTAACTCACATTTTTCAGTATAGATTCGTTGAAGAGAGCATTTAGTGAACCGAAGAAAAATTGATCGAGTAGAAAATGATTTCGATCCACCACGTTTCACAGAAAGCTCATAATGAGTTGTAACTTTCATTAATGGTTTGTGAGACTGTAAGTAATGTGCACTGCAAACAAAACTAGTCGTGAAAGTTACAGATCGTTATCAGCTTTCTGTTACACAGGGCGGACCGAATCATTTTCTTCATCATAAATCTCTGGTCTGTCCTTTAAATGCTGTCTTGACCGAATCACTGTAAAATGTGAGTTCAAGACTGTTCATTATATGTTCGAACTTCAAGTGCAGCTTCTCCCGATTTTCTGGAGAAATTCGAAAAAATGTGTAAATCGGAAAGTGACCGCATACTTTTGATTATATGGTATAGAAGGATAAGATTAGTGTGAGTCAATCATACATCCAACCAGCAGTTTATTGATTTGTGTTTCATTTCAATGCCTAGAAGATTCAAACAAAAGTATTGATTCAAATTGTATGTAGGACAACACTTTTATGAATGAAAATTATTTCTCTTATATAAAAAGAAGCATGCATAGACATAACTTAACGCTGTTTAGAAAATAATGCCACCTATTCAAATTTTTCAATAGAAAGAAAATATTTCGCAATCAACAAGGAATATGGGGAATGCGGGGACATTGATACACTTTTTTCGGAAAGCTATAAAATGATATTATCAGTGGTAATAATTATAACTATTACGCTATAATTATGCATTTTTAATCAAATATAAGATTAACAAATGCATAAATATAGCGTATTAGTTCTAATTATTACCGCTGGTAATCTAATATAGGATTTCAGTCGAATTTTGGTCATTAATAAAATTATAAAATATTTATTGCACTTTTTTCCTAAAAATAGATTTGTATCAATCTGCCCCACACCAGGGGTACATTAATAAACACGGAAGTATAAAAAATAATGATGATTCCTAGGTGTGGATCAAAAAGAAATTTGTTTTATCAATAATCTTTTCATTCCAAATCAAAGATTAAAAGTTTAACAAAGTAACACACTTTTATTTTAATCAGAATTCAACATTTTTAATGGGACTGGAAAATAAAAAATAATGTTTCAGGAAATAATTTATCTCTATAAATAAAAAGGGAAAATGGGTTTAAAAATACTTTGAAGGAAGGGAATGTGTACCTCGAAGCCGCATTTGAAAATTTTAATTATTTCAAAATTAAGGGTAATTTTCGCGTTTTTTCTTGGTGATTTACGAAAATAATATAGCATAAAAATAATTTTCATGCCGTCTGAAAATGCAAAAAATTATCTTTTCGATGATGTTCATTAAGTATCCGTAGAATTTTTTTCTACAATTTTTATAAATTCGTACAAAAAATTTAAACTTAATTTACAACAATACTTTTCTCTTTTGCAGTGAAATCAAGCCGTTTTCATTGTTTAAATAAATACTTAATTGCGTGTTTCTCTTCGTTTGTTCATTTTTGCGTTTTTTTTTCCATTTCTTAAGATGATTTTGAGAGGTAATTGCTGCTGAGGCACATTGACACACACTAGAAAAGTATCAATGTGCCCCACAGTCAATTGTATCAATCTGCCCCAAGAGCCTCTTTTATTTAAACAAATTGTTGAGCAAAATCAGCGCTAAAAATCCTCAAAACTTAATATAGTTCAGAAAAATAAATGTTTTTTCCTACTTTTGGAGTAGATTCCCTGGCAGGAAAACGTAAATAGTTAAAGAAATCACACAAATCATAATTAGAGTAAAATTTACTTAGACGAGAAGATTATTGATTTGATTAATTTTTAAATTAACTTTTGACTAAATGTTTCCGAAAAATATACCCTGTGCTGAGGGTTATAGTGGCATATATATGAAGGGATATGAACATCTTGAGCCATTCCAATCATCAAAATCTATGGACTGTATCAATGTTCCCGCTTATCAATCTACCCCAACTCCCCATATTTCTGATTTTTTTTTCACATCTAATGTAAACATGCAGTTCAGGAAACGAATGAAGGAACTCATATCCACCGCTCTAATTTGAATTTGCTTTCCATCGCGCATTTCATTGGAGGAAAACAAAGTGACGTCACAGCTGAGCGTATAATAATAATCGCAATAAGTAATTAGATATGAGGTTATATGCACTGTTACATGGCATATTTTGCTATGTCATCGTGTGAACTCTTTTTATGAACAGAAAATCAAAAATTATTTGAAGCAGGAATTATTTTTTAATTTAAATTTTACAAAAATGTATCCATTATGAGATAGCTCAGTTCATAGATTGCATTTCGACCTGCGATCCTTAATTTTTTTATATGTAAATAAATTGCTTTAGAGAATTCTCAGAGACATCAGTATTGCTTACTTGCATGTTGTTCACAGGGATGTCGCGAACATGTAAATTCTGAGGGGGTGTGAGACAATAAAAATGCCGAAAAATTGATGAATTTAGTCGACCTAAAAAAATCAAGTATTTTCATGTTGTCTAATAAATAAGCGTGCTCTAACTGAGAAGTATAATGCATGGAATGCATGTATCTATAGGATGGTCATAAATTATTGGGCCAATTTTAAAAATTAATAAAAAATTAATAATGTTACAATTACGGGTTTTTTAAATATAAGAGATAATTTTAAAAAGTTTTTTACAGTAAGGTAATGGTGATCTAAGTGGTCGTAAATGAGTATACAGCTCCTATGTTTGAGAGCCACTATCTACGAAACAATTAAAGTTAGAATAAAAATAAAAAAATTATTTGTAGGGATTTTGCGATCTTTAATTTGTTAAATCAGTTGTAATTCGAAAATTGAATAGTTTTTGAGATATTCAAAAAAAATTGAAAACGGAAATAAGAAAACGCGCATCCTCTTCTGCTAATCGGTAGCCATTTCATATGGAAATCTCTCGCTGCAACAATTTTAGAACGCCGTAATGGTACGCTACCTATCTGAAAAAAAAACCTTTTTATTTGCTCTCTCATTTAAGAAAACAGTTCTAGCATTTTAAGTTTTTTTTATTAATTTTTGAAATTGGTCCCATAATTTATGACTCTCCTGTATTATTTTTTGAAAAGTAATATATCTTATGGAATTGTTCTTTAAAGCAGGCTTTGGTTTACAGCTTTATTTTAGAGAACAACAATTGAGACCACTTGTTTACAACATCGCGAATGTCAATCTGATCTCACTTTGTCTTTTAAACAAAAGAGAAACATTAACTAATCCAAATATTCCTTACTCATGTTAGTTTGAATACGGTAGAAAACAATCTTCAATACACTAAGTTAATCTTTTATAAGGTTCTGAAGATAAAGATGATGTTAGATGTGAAGGTACAGCATTTCGTATTTGAAATATCAACAAAAAAAAGTTCAAGTAAATTTCACTGAACTTAGAAATATTCGTAGAAGCAACACGTAAGCTTTTTTATTTTTCTGAAAAATTTTTTCAATGAGATTTTACCATCGAATTTACCGATTCATTTGCTAATTATTTCCCGTTGCTGGAAATATCAACAAATGTTTTGAAAGGATTCAAATACCAAAGATCTAGAATAAATTTGTTCGTAAATCGAAGTTAAATATTCAGATTATTCTATCATTATATGTTGAAACGTTTATTTATGCATTTTATCTCAATGAATTCAATGCACAGAGGGGTAATAAAGTTTTAACGAGTGTATCATTACGTACAATACAAAGGGTGTTTACACATTTTTAGAGATATTTCGGAACCGTTTAATTATGTTCAAAATGTAAAGACTAATTTTTTTAAATGTTCGATTTGATGGCCTTTTTTCTGGACTATAAGTCAGCATCGTGATTTCTATAAAAGAAGGGCTTTTCGTAAAGTTTCCAGGGATATTGATTTCCATTCCTCTTCTACTTCTTTCTAGAGTCCATCAATCGTGGTGGGTTTGCGCTTGGAAAGTACTCTTTTGGACAGACCAAGGGCACAATAGTCCATAGGTGAAACGTCAAGGGGCTTTGCAGGAATATGTTGAAAATGTATAAATGCAATACCTATATAAGTTTTCAATTTTTCAAGGAATGCAATGGTGCTTTTCGAAGTACGACTTGTAGCTTTGTCTTGATGAAGTTTCACTCTTTGAAAGTCATTGGGATAAAGACATGAAATTTCTTCTGTAAATATCGGACGTAAAACTTTCTCTTGATAGTACGTTGAGTTGATTTTAACATTTTTTTCCGCCCTTCTTATTTTTAATTTCCCATTGTAGGAGAACACTGCGACAATCATAAACCCTTTAATGAAACATTCTTTGCATTGACGGAACCAGGTTTGTACATTTTTTTTCTCTTCGTTTTTGATAGTAAATAGACCTAGTTTTGTTGTAGTCATTTAGATAAACCCATGCTTCATCAAGGGTCAGAATGCATTTCCATTTATCTTCTGTTAAATAGTTTTCATATAAGGTCTGAGTTGAGCCACGTGCCTCGGCAAAAGCTCGTGAATATTATGTTTTTCAGCTTTTTAAGTTGTAAATCTTGCCTTATTATTTTTTATTGTTGTTACAGATGTATTTAAAAACTTTGCAATTGATTTCTGCGTCGGGGGATTTTCTCTTGTTACCAGCGATTTCACTTTAGAAATATTTGAAACAGTGCGTACATTTTTCGGGTATTCGTTTGGAGTTTTCTTTCCATGTAGAAGTAATGCTTGATGGTTTTTCCTTCTCCAATTAATAATGTTGCTTATTTTGCACTTAGAAATTTTAATACTATGCATTTCACATCGCTTTGGAATTCTGGAATAGGAATATTTCTCTTCTGAAAGCGCAGAAACATCCTTCAATACACAGCTTGTTTACATGCGACATTTTGAAAGAAGAATAAATTTAAAAGTAGCAGACAGTATCTCTCATTTCAAATAATAAGCTGTTACCAGAAATCTTTATTCCAAAACATTTGCTTTTTAAAAATTCTTTATCGAAATCGTTCTAAGAATATGTAAATACCCTCTGTATTTCATTGCTCACGAAAAATTCAGAATACTTTCCCTAATACACTTCAGTTAAAAATAGTTTTTACGAATTAACTTATTAAAGTAATTCCTGAACTGATTAAAGTAATAAACGAAGAAAAATGGGAGGAATTTCGAAGGAGAGTGTGGAAAAAATGACCTGGCGTATTCCGTACGCCGCCCCTCCCAAACTGTACTATACACAAGCCCGTCCGACAAAGAGCTAATCTATGTTATTCTCACAAAATTGTTATCTTAACTGTAGCGGCATGTTTTCTGATTCCCCCCAAGAAATTCTGAAAAAAGAATAAAGGGAATTGAAATATTTTCTTTTTTTAAACAGTAACTTGGATACATTAAACTACCTTCTTGTGCATGGAATTGATCTAATATTTCCTGCTGCAATGACAATATTTTACTACCTCTTTTATTTAATCTCTTTTACTTTTTTTAAATTTTAAAGCAAACATCTTTTATTTAGTGAAGCAGAATGATACGGTATTCGACTTTTAGATTTTTATTCAATACTAGATATATTTTATTGTCATTAATTTTTTTCTCCCAGTTCCATACGGCATATCTTCATATTTATTAAAAAACCTAGGCAGAAAGGAAGGTATGGATTTGAAATATTTCGCTAGCTTTTAACTATGACCTGAATCCCTGTTGTATCAATCAGTTGATAACCTAGCCATGCACTTGGTAGTCTTCTAGAGATCGAGCGAAGTGGTCATCTTCTAGGGATCAAAGTTAAGGGTAGTTGACGTTCCTATAAGTGGTCTTGAGCATATATGCACTAGCTAGCAAATAAGATAAATATCAAAGTCGGAAATATCCCAATCTGGTATTTGCTTTCCCTTGCATTGAAACCGCCATGGACAGTATTGTCGGGAATTTTATATTAAACTGCCCTCATCTAGTTACATTGATTTTTTAACCTGTCTGCTTGTTTTCATATTACTTCAGTGTCTTATAAAGGAAAAACTATCTGCTACTTCTCCTTCGGTTATCCGAAAGAGATTGGTCGGCGGAAATAAAAAAAAACGTCAAAAAAGTTCACTCCGAAGACTTTTGAATTGAAGCGAACTTTGCAACTAAAGCCACGCACTTCCTTCTTACAAAAAGTTATGTCAGACTTACTCTTCTCTAGTAATCTACTAGAACAGCGTCCGTGTTGTTATCTCTCCAATAACATTGCTCTATACTTCCGAAACAGAAGCATTTGTAGGATTATCAATCCTAGATGCAGCACATGTGAAGAGAATTATAAGAAATGACAGAGAAGGTTTCAAATAAAGCGTATTATTTTGAAACTGAAAAACCCTTTATCGCCGAAGAATCACAGCTGGTTGCCTTATTTTTCGCGACCTCATACAGCTTTGATGCAACTCGCTGGTATAAATATCAATGATATATTCATTTGAAACTTAACTAGCGAGGAATTATAATCTCAGGTAGAACACGGAGAAGGAGAATCAGAGGTCTCACTCCGCAATTTGATCAGCGCCCCCACTCGCCAACAAAGAGAATTAGCCATTTCGATACCCGCGGAGATCCGTCATACACTTTGCCTCGTGCGCATAAAATCTGCCATGATGATAAAATGTCTTTAGTCCAAGTAGCACATAATATAGTGTATTTTGAAATATTATTTTCCAATATTGTAATATGTGATGTTATCTCAATATTGTTTCCTAATACTAATTTCCTATGCAATATTCTGCAATATTGTACAATATTACAGATTGTATTTTATTTATAATTTGTTTTTGTAGTTTTCTTCTGGATACCATGATCTCAAGTAACACAATGTATTGTATAACACAGTAAAATTTAAAAAAAAACAATACTGTTTAATATTGTTTTTCAATATTGAAACAACGTAAAATATAAGACTTTTGTTATATTGGTCAACATGGAGTCTAATATTTTACAATATAGTTTTAATATTGTACAATTTATTTTTCCCAAATTTAAATATTTTCAATAAACTATTAAATTAGAATTTTAGGAAAAGAAACGACGATTAACGAAAACTCGGACCGTTTTTCTGGGTTCAATTTTGTTTATGAACATTGAAATTTCAAATTAAGAAAAAGTTAATATAAAATTCTCTATAAAATGCAAATAGAATAATTTTAGCATATTTTATAGTTAGTAAAAGTTTGGTTGAAGAATTTTTCAAAAGTGTTTTTTTTCTAACTATACCTAGTTAGTTTTTTTTAATTAACATTAATTTATTTTAGCTTAGGTAAATGAAAAAGGACCACCCTGGAAATTTCATTAAAAAATGTTATTTTTTAAAGCAAAGAATCAAAACCAAGATATAGTGGTAGTCTAAATCCCAGGAATTCAAATTTTGGATAATCCGATAATCTTATTTTAATTTTCTGAAATATTTTTATTAAAAAATGAAGAGGAAATATTAATTACGAATGAGAAGCAAAGCTAATGTTTATTCCTAACTTAAACGAAGCATTTGAATTAGTATTTAAGAATGAATACAGCATCTTAATTAGTAGGAACAAAATCGATATTTTTTTTTTAACTAAACTTGTTTGACGATCCGATGTTTCGTCAACCCCGCATAAACATTGCGTAGGTCAGTGTAGCGGCAGTGCAGTGCAAGTTCAGTTGCACTAAGCAGCATCGGCAGATACATAGGGTTGCCATGCGTCCGGATTTCAAGCTCACGTCCGAACTTGAGTCCGGATCTTCAAAATGTCCGGATTTACGCCAGTGAATGCTGCGAGAGAGACATTTGGTTGTAATCTAGGTCGAGGAAATCTGAGGTATTCGAGAAAGCTGACGTCATTCCACCGATGAAGGAAAATCCATTGCTTACAGTGCTTACATCCTTTATTGATGAAAAAGTGGATGATCCTCCTTATCCGGGCTCCGGTTCAAACTAAAAATTCAAAGTTTTAGCTTTTTTGTTCAATTTTATTTTTCATTATTATAATTTTGAGTTACCAAATAATAATTAATATTATATATTCTGTATATTCTGACGTCTTAAATTTTTTTCTCTTCCTCAAATTCTTTGCTAGTGTTATGAAAAAGTGTTGTTGAAACATTTAAGAATTTTATGCTATACTCCTCCCTTATGTCCGGATTTGAGCTAAAAGATTATGGAAACCCTAGGGACCTGTCGAGATGTCTTCCTCTTTTTTACTTTCCTCGGGATTATCTTGATCCTGATTCTTAACCATGGAAAATTGTTGCGTGGAAACAGCAAAACAGTACTTCAACAAGAATTAACCCTCTCACTTCGAGTGAGGCAGTCTAGAGGTTTCGCCTTTAACTGCGAGGACGGGCGATTCCAGGCGTTTGTCTTCTTTTGAGGGGTGGTAAGGTAGAGAGATGGCTTCTGTGATAAGCGTAGTATAGGGTCCAGTTATCCTTGTTGGTGTCTTTTTTCACAGCTCGTTTCATTTCATATAAGCGGATTGAGAGGGATTCAATGAAAATGGTTGTTGCGTATTTTCAATGTTTACATAGACTTATATTATTATTTCAGTATTAAACGAAGCGTTAAAAACTTATTATCTCATCGCTACCTGAATTATTTTGCCCAAATAAAAAAAAAATAATATATTATGGCATATTATCTACATTTGATAAAAGATTGTTTCATAAATATTTTTAAAGCTTACAAATCAGATATAAAATAAGTTTTTTTTGTTTAAGTCGATATCTCAAATTTTATTTAACATATTTGGAAGAAAACATTCATTTATACAACTTTGTAAATATAATAAGGGAATTTTTTAAAAAAATACTCCATTCTGTGAAAAATACTGCACAAAACACAAAACTTTAATTTATTGACAGAAAATCGTTATGAAAATCAGCTTGCAAACTGCTTCATACTAAAATAATAGTAATAAAATAAAATAAAGTAAATACAAGCTAAAGAAATATGTGTTTTTCGATGAGTGATATCTTTTCGCATTTAATTTATTTAACAGATTTTCTTTATATTTATTGAGAATTGGAGTTTTCGGAAATATAGCACAGACACTTCTTCAGAAAAAGTTTATGCTTTATTAGTAATACGGTAGGAAACTCTATATTTTAAAATCCCAAAGTCATAATAAAAATCAATTAGCAAAGTGCTTAACTGATGTAAAGTTATTAGGATGAATGAAGCAGAAAAGTACTCGAAATGTATTTCGATGAGTGATTTTCTAGTATTTAATTTATTTAGCAGATTTTCATTATATTTAATGAGAATCGGAATTTTTGGAAATATAATACATAATTTTTGGAAATATAATAAAATTTTTTTAAAAAAATTCTCCGGCTTCTCAGAAATATGATAGAAAATCTCAAATAATATTTTATAATCAGCCAAAAATCAATGAGCAAAATGGATTATACTGAAATAAATAATTGTGAAAATAAACAGAAGTAAGATTCTCAGATTGGAACGGAAGGTAAGCCTTTTGCAGAAAAATAGCAAGGAAATCAATCAAATTTTGACGTTGACAGCTTTATTACCTTAAATAGCAGGGGGTGTGGCGGTAGGGTAAAGACCACCTAGAATGGGATAGTTCAATTCGAGTCGAATCCTCTCCAAAACTCCCCGTTTTAAAGGGGCTGTCAGAAAAAAGTCGCCTCGGAATTAAAGAGTTAATTCATTAGCATGTCACACACTTCAACTCGATCAGTACTTCAAAACAACGTAATAACTACAGGCTTTAATAGGACAACGCATACAAGAGCAGTGAAGTGAGCACTGATTCTACTTAGGTGGATTCGACAACAGGTAAAATCACACATGTCACTATTTACAAGTTGGTTAATTTTAGCTTGTTTTGTCGTAGTAACTGTGAATCACTTCAATTCAATGTTACTACCCTCAATCTGTTTTTCTACGGCTCCACGATACCTTGAGAATCTCGCCGACTCTTTCCGTAATATTTCACAGAGCACACAAAGGCAACACTCTACTTCATTCGGTATATCAAGAGAATTTTATCGAATTTTCCGGAATCTGAACTAAGGTCGCCCTAATTAGTTCGGATTCTCGAGGTTACACAATACGTACAAACGTATCAAAACTGCCTGGTCACTTCAGGTGAAAAAAATGAATAGTAAAACGTTGTATCATATTATTAAATACAGAATTTACAATATTGTTCGCACTAAATTGATCAACGTTGTTAAACATAGATTGTACAACGTTGTTTTCGCAATATTGCTCAACATTATGGGTGGGTTGAATTTGCAATATTGCTTACACAGTGTTACATAGTATTCGGAACAAATAAAAAAATTGTTCCCGTGAATTTTTTGAAATAAAATCTTAAATAAAAAATTAATTATTAAGCTAAAACTGATGTTCTTGTGCCAATGTTGACAATAAAAAATATTAATATGTCATTCGGTATTTCTCGGTATTTACAATATAGTTCACTATTGTCCGAAATATTTTACTGTGTTGTGGTGTTACATGCTTGCCGGATCTGATCAGTTTTATGCGCAGGGATCCTAAAGTTGAGCCATATGGGGGTAAGTGAAAACAAAATTATCAGCGTCACAGTTCTCCCCGCATGCGCAGTTAGGGTTATAAAAATTCCAAATCTGAATAAATATGCTGAAAATGGCCCGCGATTTGTGAGACAATAAACAATGTATCTGTTTGATATTAGAATTTCATCCTGAAAAAATCCTCTACACGTCGTGCAGTGTCCTGTAAGTGCAGTCAGGCAATCACTCTCTTAAAATACAGATTTTTAATATGTGACAGTGACTCGGGACACCCAGGTCCAAAACCGTCACTGTTGCAATTTTAGCAAAGTGATCTGCCATCTCATTGCCTGGATTTCCGGCATGCGCCTTGACGAAGAGAGATTGACATGATCACTTGCCTGTTATAATTTCTTCTTCGTTTCCAAAACAAAATTTTACTTAGATCTTCCATTTTTAATCGCCTCAATCGATGTATAAACCTTAATTTTCGTATTGTTTTCTAAGGCTCAGACAACCGCGAAACCATTCGCAGGCATCTCGACCTGGAAAATAGAATTATGCTAATTCAGTTTAAAGCAATGAATTGGGAGAACTTAATTTTTGAAGATGCACACCGAGAACCCAACGTTGCCATCAACTCTCGATCTATCAGTATACACCTTCACATGTACTTCAAGGATTTCTCAGTTTACAAGCATTAAATCTAACAAATAAGGACTGAACAACTACGTGCAGGGAGAAATGCTAAGTGAGACATTGAGTCCACTATTGGGTGAGGTCCTATAGGATTTAGAGATTTGTGCAAAAAGAACACGTTGGAGCGTTTGAAGTTTCAAAATTTGAGTTTTATTTCAAGCCCCGCTCCAGACGCCAGCGCTATAGAGGAGGGACTTTTCGCACGACGGTGTGAAACCAGAACTTAATGTGTGGGGCAGAGTTACCCTAATTAGGAACGTGTAGCCTATGAAAATTAGCACAAATGTTACGAATCTTCTCATGTAAATAGATTAAATGATGTTTTCAAGTGAGCCTATCGTCAGTAATCAAACCCAGGTATTTTAGTGATGTATTGACCGTAATTGTTTTATCGCAGAACCTAAAAATTGCGGCCTATTGAAGATCTTGCAATTTTTACCAGATCTCTTTTTGGTGCGGCCCTTTGAAAGAACTGACCTGAAAGCCGACCCTGGAAATTGTCAGGATCCCCTGTTAAGTGCAAATCTCTTAATTTTTCTTCAATCTGCAGCAGCGCTGAGTTAATAATTAATTCAAGTTTTCTTCTCGTTGTGGCATTAGTGACAAGTCGTCGGAAAAGAGCTGCAGGAAATAATCGCAACTGTCCAGATTCAAAACAGGGTTAAAATAAAACTTCCAAATAAAAGGAGTAAGAACTGAACCTCCCCATCAGTTAATCTGAAAATCATCAACTGAATTATGTTCTCTAAGTAATCACTCCGCTAAAGAGAAAGGATAGTTATTTTTCGACACTAATAAGTAACATTTCGATCTAAAACACATTCTCCATAGCACTGCGCCTGGATTAGAATAATTGATTCCTGAAGGATAAGGAGTATCTTTTTTCTATTCATTCAACTTTTTTACATTGGATTGTGGAATGATTGCCTATTGGAAAAAAGTAGTATTCAGAAACACACGCTAAAAAGCTCTACTGCATGCCATGACAATGACAATTATCAAAAATTATATGCATTTATACTGAACAGATGAACGAGCTTAGAAATGATATTATATATAAGGCTATTATAATTAATTATTTTATAGAAATACCTTCTCTCGTGTTTTTACAGATTCACACACCCTTTCAGAAATTCAAACAACACAGAAATCAGAATTTTCTTTCATAATCAATAAACATTCTGGTGTTCCATAATTCATAAAACATTCGATATCTCAATACTGAAATTGAAATCTGGATACAATTGTCAAATAAATGTTTTATACAATAAAAAAACCAGCACTAAAATTTGGCGCTGCAGAAATACATCGAATGAAAATAATATAGAAAGCATTAATTAGTGCAATTTTGGATCTATTTATACATATTGTATTTTATTGTGAGATTTGAAGCATATCAGAAAGATTTAACATGTTTTTTATCTCACGGAATTTTTTATTGCATATCAAAAAAATTTCAAAGGTTAATTTTTGCTACATTAACTTCGAAAATAATGAACTCCTTTAAATTCCACGAAGGCAAACGATAATTTTCTCAGTTGACGTTTAAAGATCTTAAGAGCGAATTTTATATTCTAGAAACCTTAATTAAATTTAAAAGAGTTTAAATAAAAAAAATCTGCGAAAATGAGAATTTATTCTCTTTTAGAACCCTCGATGACACTTAAAGAGCATTTATAGTTTTATTTTATTCTTTAGTAATTCCGAGCAGTTTTTCAAAACAGGAATGTTCAAATTTTGCATTTTGAACTATATATAGTGGCTAGTGAATTAGAAGAACTTTTGTATTTATGCATTTTCTGAATAACTCCCGAGAAGCTGGATGAAATTTTCTGGAAATTCGGTCATGTAAAGAATATGCATGAACTCTCATTTTGCAGTGAGAATTAGTCACAAAGTTATTATTCCAAATACTAGAAATTTTTGAAATCAAGTTCGAATATTGTGACTGACAACGGAAACAAAAGAACTTTCAAAACCACAATTTTAATTGAGTTGCAATGCTAAAAAGTTTAATTATGTACCTATATTTCATAGCATCTTGAAAGAATCTTTAAGGATTGTGGAATCATCTTGACATTCCTTTAATTCAATTTGTGTAGAAGGAAAACATTCGTGGAACTCTCTGCGTCAATCAACATACGAAGGTAGGTTACGAAACCCAATTAAAAAATGGGAAACCAAGATCCTTACTTGGAAAGCATATTTATTTCTCGACATAATAGCTATTTACATTGATGCATTTATACCATCTCTTAATCAGTTTTCCAATACCTGCTGTATAAAAGTCTTTGGACTGATGTCTCAGCCATTTATGTAGATCTCATTCAGCGTCTGCATCAGTCGCGAAACGCTTTCAATTTAAATGGACCAAACTGGCGATAAATCAGGAAGCTAACGATGGGCAGTAAAGCGGACGCTGAAGAAGTTTCCACAGAAAATTGTCAATTTTCTCCTCAGTTAATCGAGCTGTATGAGGCCTGGCATTATCACGATGGAACAAAATTCCACGAGTCTATAGGTCTGGACGTTTTCTTCGAATTACGTTCCGAAATTTCGATAAAACGTTACTGTAGACCGCTTGACGGAACAAACAATTCTTCTCACTATAAACAGAAAGCATTTCCTTGCGAATATCCTTTGCTGGAAGTCTTTTCGCTCATAAGAAAAGTGGAACATCTCTGCTCTTCGAGCACAGTTGCCATTTTGAAATGCAGCTGCGCTTGTGTACAACTGTTATCTCATAAATTCGAAATGAACATTATACATTTGAATTCTGCTGTCACTTTTTGACATATTTGAAAACAATTTACTACTAATTTTTGAACTCTCATCTGGATTTGTAACCTGCTTACTGATGTGCCTTCATATTTGTCTCATTAAATTAGAATCTCTCTTGATTACAACAGAAAAGAATGAAGAGCTGCTTTAATTTAAATGAGAAAATGCTGACAATTACAGTTTAAGGACTCAATAGCTGCAGAGTTCTTGAAAAAATGCTCTGCGTATCTGAATTAATGGCCTTTACAGCATTTTGCAGTTTGTGACAGCTTATGAACAGGCTAAGTTCATGAAATGAAGGTCATTAGCAATCATAGGTATAGTGAAAGAACTTCTATGAAAATGCAATCAAGCAACGACTGGAGGTGGGGTTAGCAGCACCCAGTAAGCTCCACAAATGAAAAACCTAGCATCGTGGTCGGTTAGTTATAAATTTGTTATTTTAAAGTCAGTTACATTTGCTTATTTGAAAGTCAATTAACCCTTAACTGACGTTATAGCGTCATCTAGAACCCAAATAATTTTTAATTCGCTACCCCCTGCACCTCACTTTTTATGTTATCAAAACCTTTCATTATGATTATTTTAAATCTAAATTATATTGAGTTCAAATGTGCGATCGATGAAAGTTCTCCTTAGCAATTTTCAACAGTCAAATCTATTATTAGTGTTTTGAGATACGCTTTGATAAGGAAATAGATACACATGCTGCTCTGACTGCGCTACATTTCATTCAATAACAGATTTATGCTTACTTCATCTGCTGGGACATGACTCGTTCAACGATAATTACATAGAATGAATGAATAAATTAAAGCTACTTCCTTCTGAAGAGCAAGTTTCTAACACCCCAGGTTGAAACATTTTTCATATAAGGTATTCCTGAATTGGTGTAAGCAGTGGTTATTATTTACCATCCCCCAACAGAAATCGTGCATTGATACATTTTAACTTTCCTAAGGTTTTCGGAAACTGTAAAAAGCCAAACTCTAATTATCTGTGAGTTTGATGCCATGATATTTTAAAAACTATATCCAACAAAAGCAATTTAAAGTGAAATAATTTTATAAAGTTCATTCAATTTTTCAAAATTAGTGCTTTATATCATAGAGAGAAAAAACGCAATTATTTGGCATCAACCTAATATTAACTCTTTTTCATTTAGAAAAACTTTTAATAGAGTTAAATTACATTTTAGTCAATTACTTTTATCAATCATATACAGTGACTGGCCAAATTAATGAGGACACTTTAAAATCTTCATATTTTTCGAATATCTCCCGAAAATATAAATAGATTTTCTTAGAACTTTGAACATGTAAACATTAGGCTTGAACTCACATTTTATAGTGAAGATTCAGTCACGAGAGCATTTAAGGGACCGTCTTTAAATTGATGAAGATGAAAATTATTTTGGCCCACAGCGCTTCACAGAAAGCTGATAATGAGTTAAAACCTTAAAGAAATGTTATATTTGACGTGCATAATATTCACATACAATTTTGTAAATCGTTCAAAAATATTGGGGAACGTAGAAAGGTTTTCTTAAAAAATCCCAAATTATTCCGCATGTTTTTTACTTATAATTTTCAGAATATTCCATTCAATAGTACGAAATTTACAGAATACATGACAGTACGTTAGAAAAGCATTGTGCAAAATTCTGGAATAAAAAATTGAAATATTTCGGGAAATATGACCATTTGTTGTAAATAATTGTTTACTGCGCATGCGCGAAATGTAGCGTAAATTTTGTTTCATAACTTCATAGCCATATATGTATGACAACTTATTTAAAAACTGCAATAAAATATCAATAAGATTTAGAAATATATCATCTTTACAACTTGGTGAATTTCGACACACTCTAAGAGAAGCTAAATGATGAAAGGTTTTCGACAAATCGATATTCTTGAAACTCGACTCTTGGAATAGTAAAATTAAATATTATGGAAATAAAATATCCTCAATACCCATATCTACTTATTAATTAACTACATTACGTAATATTATTATTATTATTATTATTTTATTACATTTTTATTACTTTACTAGAATGATTGTCACAGATTTACTAACGGAAGTTGTTGAAGAAAATCTCACGTAGATTGCTAGAGTTCTTTTGAAATAAAAAAAGCAAGAAAAAACAGAACTGATGAATCAGCTGACACTAAATTAATACCTTCACGGTATTCTGAAAAAAACGGAAGGCTTTCTTGCCTTTGTTCTTGAGCCCTTCTCTTCTTCTATGATGGTATTCATTAACTGCAACAAGCATCCTGTTTAATGTCTCTCGGCTTTGTCTCGTCATCGTGCAGATCTCTCTCTCGCTAACCTTCGTTTCCTTGCAGTGTGATCTTCTTTATCCATATTGGTTACCAACACTCTAATCAAAACTAATCACTAAATCTAAGATAACTTTCCTCTTAATTAAATCTTCTTTTATACCAAAAAATGCATAGATATTTTTGTTATTTTTGAATCTTAAATGTTGTGTATGTTCTATTTGCCACATTATGCAGGGTGAGTTTGACCTAATATGCCGAACGAAAGAGGGTGATAGAAGAGACAATGAGGATCATAAAACAACATAGCATCCCCCCATCACCAACCGTTTGCAAGTTATGGAGTATAAAATGAATATGCTACAAGTCGGAAAAAAATCCGAAGTTGAAAATTTTTTGACGGAGCTACACGCAAAAGAGACACATATTTTTAAAGAGTACAGAAACTCCTATAAGTTGATACTATTTTCATCAGGATACCTGGATTTAAAGCGGAGATTCAGGCGTCGAAACATTGGCTAGATGAAAAATCGAATAATGAATACCGTAAACCCCGTTCAAGCTAAAATATGTCATATTTACTAAAAACCTGTCCATTCCACCAGCTTTCGAATGAGCATACAATAAACCATATCAGTGTTCTAGTTCAGGTGAAATTTAGTCTTTCATTTGCAAAACATTACTGAAATTGGCGTTCGTCAAAAAAGAAAACTTGCGAGGTGTCATTGTCTCTCCTAATTTTAATTTGCTGTCCACCTTTAGTCTCCTGCTTTAGTTAGGTTTAAGAAAGTAAGTTTTAAATAGGGATGACGAATATTTGACGAACTGTTATTTTCTACGCATTATTAAAAAATCACAAATACCATTAATGCATACTACGGTCAAAAAAGTGTGATTCAGTCATTTGTATAAAATGTACGCAAAGCGTTTCTTTTAATTTTAATCTCTTTTCTTTTTATAATTTTGCAAGGTTTTATTTTTCAGTCCTATATACTGTCAACAGATGGCGCCAATAAGAGCATGAACTACCTTCTCCACACAAGGGAACATCACCACAACCCACCCGGAGGAAACAGAGTCTTCACCGGTGACCTTCCAGATAAACAGGTCACGCTTCACTGTGCATATCACCCTACACCGTTTGGTATTATGTCACATTTAGCAATCCCCCCATCTTACTGTGAATCACTCCTCCTGTTGTGATATGTTTTCTCGAATTATAACGTCACTTTTGTAATTCGAAGCTAAGTCGGTAACTCAAAGGAGCAAGTATTGGTTTTTCTCTTTGATTGTCAGAATCGCGGTAATTGTATATAAAAAAGAATAATCGCGGTAAAGTGCCCATACTGTGATCGCACCGAAAACTGCTGCTGTGATGTCGAAGGTTGACTTTTGTGATTGATTACTATTGATTGTGACACGTGAACTGAAGTTCCAGCATATCTTTCTACAAGAATGTTTATTGACAATACAAAGAACTAAACTTTAAAACTTAATAGAAAGTATTAACAATAAGTAGAAGTAATAACAGTTCTTTTATTTGAATTTTTTAAAACACTTTACTTATACTTAATAATACTTTTTGAAAATTAAAAGTGTGATTGAAATACCAGTTATTTTAAATTGATATTTTAATAGCAATAGCAAAAATATTTGTTACTCAAAAAATCGTGGATTATACATCTCTAGTTTTAAATCCAATTAAGAAAAATAGCATTTTTCTTAAATTACAAGCAGAATGGAAACAGTATAGAAAATGGAATATGCAAAAAGCCAAGAACCCCCCCCCCCAGTGATGTATCCACCATCCGGTACGGATGGTGGATATGGCCCGTCCAAATGGCCCGGCAGTCCAAATGGAGTGATGGATATTGGGCAGTGTTAATATCAGACCTTCTGCTCAAAACCAGGCAAAGTTTGACCGGTTTTTCACATTGAAGATCGATTGGGCGAGGAAGGATCGTGAATGACTAGCTTTAACTAATAGAGAGCACATGATTATAACAAACGTGTTGCCATATTCTCACCCCACATGGTATAATCTCATCTCATTTTTAGACAAATTTCCACAATGGTTTAATGAACATTGATGAATTATCCACCATCGTTTCGTTTGCCGAATTTTCGTCGAATGTCTATTCCGACGAACGCCGATTTCAGTGATGCATTGCAAACGAAAGACTAAATTTCTCATGAAATAGAGCACTAATATGGTTTATAGTAGGTTCATTCGAAAGCTGTTGGAATGGATAAATGCTTGGTAAATTTGACAGATTTTAGCTGGAACGTTTTTTGCAGTATTAACTATTAAAGATTTTGGCGACAATTCAATTTTGTATTCCTCCAATGTTTCGGCTCTTGTAGCTCGGCTTTAAATCCGGGTATCCTGATGAAAATGATGTCATTTTATAGGATTGTCTCTTCTCTTTCAAAATAGGTGCTTATTTTGCGTGTAGGGCTGTCTAAAACCTTTCAAATCCTTCAATTTTTTCCCGACTTGTAGCATATTCAATTTATCCACTATAACTTGCAAACGGTTAGAGATAGAACAGGCTTCTACAGTGTTTTAAGATTCACATGGGCTCTTCTATCACCCTCTTATGTTTGGTAGATTGTATCAAACTCACACTTATACCTAAGCAACAATCTTGTTTTTCGGCACTGGTAACTTGGCATCAGATGGTAATTTGAGGAGGTATCAGCTCATAGATTTGAACCTAATAGAATTTTTGATTTACGACCTTTTATATTTTGAGTGACGGTATAGCAATTTTTTGTCTTAGAAACTAATAACTATATTTCCAGAGCTGTAAAATTTCTTGAGATAGCACAATTAATTCCTAGTCTTTCAAGTAATTATTCATTGCATACAATCAATTCAATAAAAAAGCAATCTGTATATTACAGGACTTGGGCCTTTCATTGCCTGTTTCCATAGGTTTGGTTTGTGTTCGTACTAGCGAACCGTTTCAAACCTTCAAGCACTAAATGCTTGAAAGTGCTAAAGCTAGAATCAACTCAGTGTTTTAAAATTTAGCGTTTTATTTGAGGATACAAGTTTGCTGAGATGGAAGTTGGGACGATAATGTGTTCAATCCTGAGGAACTTCACTGTCGAATCCCTGAACAAAATGTTGCCGGTACTGGCCATCTCCGTTCACACTTCCGAGCCCATTCGATTCAAAATTAGGCCCAGAGCTGTTCATGAATCTTGAAGAAATCATGAAGAGTTCCTATTTATTTTATATGTAACGTAAAGTTGGTATTTTAATAAATTATTTTTGGAAACTTTCTTGAACTCTTCTTTAGAAACTTTACATTGGAGCCAACAGGAAACAAATACTTCTCAGGACTAACCCTTGAAATTTAAACAGATAAAAATTTCGTTCAAATAACATAGTTTCCAAGTTGTGAGGAAAGAAATAAGGGGGCCGTTTTTTTCAACCTCCTATCAAGCCGTTTAACAGGTGGACAAGTGGTTGGAAGTGGGGATGCGTGGAGGGCGACTGCGCATGTCTTTATAATCATAACCTCAACTACTGCCGACGTCAGCTCTCCAGTCTCAGCTGAGTTGTTGGCACGTAAACATGGCTGGTAGAATTGATGCTCCCACCAACTGTGAGTATTCACTTTCTTCAAGCTAAAGGTTGGTTTGTGGAAAACGATCAATGCAGCTGGTTTTTTTTTGTTAAACTTTACGACGACTGCATTCTGACATCTGGAGTTATCCCTGTTCAAGACAACGCTCGCCGTCACATCGCAACTATAACCCAGTAGCTTCTGGAGCAGTGTAAATGGACTTGTCTGATCACCCGGCGTATAGCCCCGATTTAGCGACGAGTGGTTTTCATCCCTTCCTTGAACTGAAGAACAGGAAAAAGCTTTCAGAAAAATGAGGAGATTCAAAGCAACGTTAAAGCATATCTCGCTTCACTGGCGTCAACGTTCTCCAAAGAGGAGGTCGGGAACTTGGTCAACCTATACGACAAATGCCTGAAACTTCGCATAGATTATGTCGAAAAGTAATCATGTTTGAACATAACTTTTGGTAGTAAATTCATCTTGTTCTCCACTCTTTTCTTTTTTTTTATGGTCCATCGGATTTTGAAAAAGAAACGACACTTGTAGTACATAGATCTTTTCCTGACTTTCTATAACGTCTGCAGATCAAATTTCTGAGACAAAATGGTAGTTATACAAAGGGTTTTATTTATTTTATGATCTAACGATAATGCGATGTTTTGATCAAGAAAACTCATTTGAAATACTAAAATATAGCAACACACCGCTAATACATTTTTCATTTACGGGGACACATCACCTTCTGAAAAATATATTTTATTTGAAGTATTATTAAACAAGTTTGTACACGATTGAAACATAGCAATCATATAAAGTAATCTTAAAAAGAAAAAAATCATTCTGATCTGCATTTTCAGTTGAAATTTAAATCTTTTAAAGAAAAATTCAATTTTTAAAATTCCCTACTACTTTTTAAAATATGAATATCTTTGCTTCAAATTTTTTTGCAGATTCATTAACATATATTACACAAAACTGTGCATGGATTTTAATTTGCGTATAATATTAGCTTAAATATAGATTTTTAACTGATTTGTTGTGTTGAAAAATGAGGAAATTTAGCATTAACTGAATTTTTATCTTGTATATAAAAAAAATCTAAGCAACTGAATGCTTATTGAATGCACATTTTTATCATATGCATAACAATAAACAAGTACAAAAAGTTTGAAAACTTGATCTAAAAAGGGAGAAAGCCTTAGCATTTTGAAAACATGAAAGTGAAGAAAAGTACGACATGGAGAAAAAAGTTGGTAAAGTTGTCATTTGAACATGTTTAATATTGTCCATCATAAGTAAAAGTCCAAATAACTTTTATAATATTAGAGGTATCAATTTGAAATTTTGATATAAATAGAAAGATGACATGAACAGAACAAGCGAATAAAATAAAAATTGATATTTTGGCCATTTTTTGGGTAATATGTTCCCTTATACGTCGTTCTATCACAATCGGAATCCATTCTCACTTATTACAATACTAAAGTACTTCGTTTATAAGACATAAAGCAAGCAAATTTTGGTTAAAAGTAGTTTTCCCCTTTCTAAAATTCTGAAAGTTTCTGTCTCAGTCATTATTTTTCCGCTTCTATTATTTTAAGATTTTTTAGTTAAAGGTTTTTTAGTTAAAGATTTTTTTAATTAAACGCCTGCCTTCATGCACATAAATCGGATAAAATAATTAATGTATAATTAGTACTAAAGATAGGCAATAAAGATATGTTTTTTCTCACTTTTACGATAAGCTAATTTTAAAATTTGTTTATTGTCTTCATTACTGTGCAATGATATACTAGTACTGTCTTAAAACTTTTTTCAATTATTGTTTTTAAATGAATTATCATCAGTGGTATTTAATATGAGATTATCAAAGTTGCTTATTAAAGTTTCGATTACACATCTTTTCATTTATACGCCATTTTACGTCAATCCCAGTCAGATAAACTGTATTTTATCTGACCAGATGTATAATCGGTACATTGCTGTAATCATATTCTAAAAGGAAACCCTGAAAGTGATTAGAAAAGTATAAATAAGTCATGTGCTTCGTAATGAGCTTATTTGCTTTTAAATAATTGTGTAATAAACTGAGTAATACCCGATTGCATTTACAATATGCATCTAGAGGTCGTGATGTTCAAGATAATTCAATATTTTCACGGATTGCAGCATTTAAATACACGAGACATGACTGTTAGGAAGCTACCACGAGTCTTACCCTGTTTGTTTCTTCAGTGCACAAGGTAAATATAGTGTTCCTGACAGTGGCGTACCGAACCGGGGTAAGGGGGGTATGGATGCCCCGGGCTCCAGTTTTAAGGGTGCCATGGAGTCAAAATATAGCTGCGTTTATGTCATTTTTAAAGCAAAATACGATGTTGTGCGAAAAAATACCATGCCCACTGGCTCTATTTACGCTTGCTAAGCCCCTGATAACGTACCGGAAAAAAACTCCATTTTATTATCTGATCGCAACCTTTCGCTATGCCGCTGGGCATGATGACAAAACGTTAATGTGTTTATGTCATTTTTTAGAGTCAAATGCGTTGAGGGGCGAAAAAATACTGTGCCTTGGTCAACGTTTACAGGAACGATGTCACTGCTGATGTCGGGGGGAATCATATTATACCCTGGGCGCCACTTACCCTCGCTACGCCACTGGCTCCTGACAAGGAATAATTTCGATTCTAAAATTGTAGTTTAACTTTCTTTAACTACCGGTTCTGTGAATAGAAGAACTCGCGACGAAAAAAGAGAAAAAACCCTTAATATCTGCTCTTCATAACATCTGTAAAGGTTTATCCTGCGCCGTCATACATGTTGAAGACAATATTGTTTCCAGGTCCACCAGACATCATAATTTACCTCTCGAGGAGGCACATTCTTTGTCCTCATATATATACTATCTTACAAAGCTATACTTATCTACAATCTTAGAACGAATGCACACCTGTAAAATTGCGCACCTATATTAAGCACAAAATTATTTTTCTGTGTTTGCAAAACAAATGATTAATTCATTAACCCCTTTTGGTCTGATTTTTTTTCGAATCTCGGTAAAAATGATTATGTTCTCCATTCAAGGTGAGAAATCTCATAGCGGAAACATGAATAAAGGAGGACTATTTGCGCCATTTCTTAGCACTATTCAAAAATACAAGAAAACGCGGAATATAACGAGACGTGTAAATAGCGACGAATTCACTTTCAACGATGCAGTTTTCTCTTCGTCGCATGACATGCCATGCTGACCAAAAAGTGGTTAATAAAGTTGCCTCAAAATTGTACTCGA
The DNA here is from genome assembly GCA_013235015.1 of Araneus ventricosus. NCBI lineage: Eukaryota > Metazoa > Arthropoda > Arachnida > Araneae > Araneidae > Araneus > Araneus ventricosus. Next base: position 3,073 of record BGPR01001494.1, on the reverse strand, counting down.
ACAAAGGTGTAGAAAATTTTTCCCTGCAGAGTCGAGGTAGTCTTCAAATTTTTATTATATGAACCGTTTGGGTAGAATCGTTGAAAAAACGTATTTTCAAGAAAAGAGGAAAACAAGATTAGATGGAACTGAGCAGGAAAAATCTACTCTCAGCATGGAATTATGATCTTATCTCTCTCTTTTTCAGTACGAATTTTTTACACAAATCTTTGCAGAATCATTATCATTAATATTAACAAAATTACAATTAAATGTCTGCTTTTATCAGTATTAACAAAATTGCAATTAAATATACCGTCTTACCTAACTCACTCGGGCCGAAGGGTTGCAGGTTCGAAAATCAATTCCTCCGAAGATCCCACCTTGTATCGGACCTCTTGCTTGTTGTATCATCCATAGTGGCCGAACGTCCTCCCGTTGTTGTGGTGCGGAATTTTAGTGAGGACCTTGAAATTTGGGGGGTCAGGTGTCGTCCTTGTCATCTGACATTGGTTCAAACTTACGAAGTTTTTGCCAAAATAGTGCTTGTGTTGTTTCAAAACGGGACGTTAATATAACTAAACTAATTCAAACTGCTCAACGGTCCAGTTAAAACAGAGACTTCCGCCATAAACTAGTAGTTCTGTGAACAGTAGACCCTCGTCCCCCCCAACAAAAAATCTAAGATCTGCGATTATATGACTTTATCGCAGTCTAAAAAGTTTCTCTATTTTTGAGACAACATTGTTTCCAGGATAACACTTACCATAACTTGTCTCTCAAGGAGGTACCTTTTTTGTTCCTAAGTGTAAAAAATTCAAATATGTTGGGGGAACAAATATTAAGGGCATTAAATATATTGGATGGGACTGCTAGGATATTTATAAAAATATTGAAGCAAGGTAGATGCCCAGAAATAAAATTTAAATTATAATATATATTGAACAATTAATTAATTCTGGGTACTCAATCATAAACACAATAATAAGCATTTCAAGCTATATTGAAATAATTCACCTACCTTTACTGACATGAAAACCCTAGCTAGTTAATTAAAAGTCAATTTGCATATAGTGGTAGTACAATACTAGTTGTAAAAACAAATCAGAGAAATTAAAACAGAATCAAAATCTATGAATTTAAATCTTTTTTATTTTAGAATAGTTTAAATTAAATTACTTTAACACTGCCACAAGTTACACATATACAAGATGATGCACATTTTTAGAAAATGTAATAACCAAATTAAAAATATGTAGCTACACGTAATACAACGCACTGCAGGCTCAAAAAATATATACTAATAAGGATATTAAGTGGAAACCACAAATTTAAGAAACATCTTGATTCTGCAGAAATGGCGGTACATTTACAGAGCACATCACAGTCTTTTTTTCGCTTGTAATAAAAAAAAAACTAACCAAAGCACACGTTGTATGAAAAATTCGGAGAATTTGTAATATCAAAAATTACGTTATCATTCTTGAGGTAATACAGTCGCATTATTGGTATACTAACAAGTTTCCTTGCACATTTTCATCAACACACAGTTAACGTAAATTTTTGCAGAGCAGGCTATTGAAGAATTATTGCACCCTGATCATCTTTAGTGCAGGGCTTGAATAATCAGAGCACTCTAGCTACTGATTTTTTTTTTATCGAAAATCTTAGCACCAAAAGTTGTCACAATTTTCTCCAATTTTCATCTGAATAAAGAAAGATGAAAAGAAAAAACTTTTTCCCTTCGATGACACCATTCACTGCATGAAGGTTTTAAATTCGCAGAATCCAGAAGATTTCAAATTTGCAGAATCAAATCTTACATCATCACACGAAAAAATCTTGTTGAAGACAAATCAAAGCTTACATCATCACACGAAAAATCTTGAAGAATACAACACTTGCATCATTTTGCTCCAACGGAAAAATAATAATATATATAAAAATGGTTGACTCTCTGAAGGCCTTAAGGTCCCCAGAAGCCTTAAAAAGGCCCTGGGACCTGCAGCTGCCAATACCCTCACTCGTTCAGAGAAGCACACAAAAGCAAGATCAAATCGTAACGGAAAACGATTCCAGTAACAGACGCCAAAAGTCTGATAACACCAAAAACCTACGCGAGCCAAGATGGCGAAGAAATAATCCCGTAGCAAAATTTGAATTTAAAAATTAATAAAGTTGAAACCTTAATGGAAACAACAACAAAAGTTAAGACAAATAATAATTAAATCGAAAACAAAGTAAATAATTAAGTAAAATTTAGAAATTAAATGAAACGGCTAAAATTAACGTTTGAATTTCAAAATTTTCCAAAGTTGCCACAAGAAAAGAAAGAAACTTTAGTGGCGAAGAATTAAATTAATTAAAAATACTGACAAAGCCGAAAAAATGATGTTGATGCAATATTTGCAATCTAACACTAACAATACACTATCTTACAAAGTCATATTTGCAATCTGAAACCAATCAATATATAATATTGAACACCTATATTATATACAAATTTTACTTCATGTATTTACAAAATAAATACATTAACGTAAAATAAGTAACAGAAAAAATGTACTGGGACATGTTTAGTCTCCTTACTAAACATTTGTCTTAGTATCTTTCAGTACATTAGTACATTTCAGTACAGATGTCTCCTTACTCTCGATAATGGAGGCCGTCATAAAATTTTTATAACATGAACCAATTGGGTAGAATCGTGGAAAAAGCATACTTTCGAAAGAAGAGAAATAAATACATACATGCCAATATTGGACAGGTGAGTGTCCGTAGGAGAAGGTGCACGAGAGTGGCAGGCCCTTGTCATCTGGCCTCGGTTGAAAATTACGAGGTCTGTCCCAAAATATCTTTAGTATTCCTTCTAAACGAAAAGTTAATGGAGATCAACTTGATTCAAATGTTTCAATGGTGCTAAACTCGCCATTGACTCCAAAACAAGTTGAAATATTTAAAACGGATACCATCCTGAAAAGGCATGAAAAAAGATTGTGACATATAAGTCGTTTTTTATGACCTGAAGCAAGCCCCATGCCGAATTCAAAGAAAATCAAACAAAGTATTTGGTGGTGACTGCGTAGCAAACAAC
>BGPR01001493.1:197653-249825 GCA_013235015.1 Araneus ventricosus | reverse complement strand
CGCGAGCAAATAGTGATACGACTATAGGACTGCACGTTTTTATAGGGCTGCAAAGATTTTTTGTAGATTTTCACCCCATCTTGGCGATATATCTCGGTTGCTTGGTGATTCCATCACGGTGGCTGCTTTAAGAAGGAAGTACCTGCAAACTCAACCTTTTCAAACTTGAAACACCTCATGTAAAGAAAAAGCGATTTAAAACAAAACTATTGCTGTGCATCAACGCGCATTAAAAAGAGCCAACTGTCAATTGAACTCCTCAGAAGAGTACCGGATAGGAGCGCAAGCAAAGCAATTTGTTATGAACATTTAACTTTGTTAAAATTAAAATTCATTAATTTAATTTCTAAATAAGTTTCAAATGGTGGTGCGCGAAATTTTCTATTATCAAAACTAGTAAAAATTTTAGACGCCTTGCTTTATTGCTAAAGCTATAGCAATGAATGGTTAAGACAGTGTTAGTTCAAAAAAAAGATTCAGATGTCAGAGCTGGAACACACTCGAAGCTATGTCAAATTCGAACTTCACGATTTAAGTAGGTGAAGAGGTGTAGTTGAAAAATGCCCAATGGTAAACAATTGAAGATTTTGGAGAAAAGAGTCGAATTTAAACTTTTCTAGAGCAGGGTGTTCTGAATTATAACCTATGGCCCTACCCGCTTATTTACGGATCCTAAATAGTATGGAATGAGATCTCTTCTCATTGGCTCGCAGAGTCACGTTACATGGCTTGCTTCTAATTGATGTCATTACACCGCGCTTAAGAAAGATATTAATTATCGTTCTGCCAGCAGCTATCGCGTCATGGAGAAATAAAAACTACCTTCTAATTATGATTATTTAGATATTTTTCAAGAAAATGACGAATACATTCTTATATTAATACAAATAACCGTCGAACCTTCAGCATTGAAATGTGCAGTTTAGTTTCAAGTCATCATTTAGAAGCAAATCAAGTCATGTGAAGCTGAGAGCCAATTTGAAGCGACTTAAATCTCTATAATGCAGTATCTGTAAATATGATGAATATCCATCTATTTAACTGCTCCTCAATCACAATAGCTAATAATTTTAATTTCAATTCCATTTATGGATAGTTCTATCTTGTTGACTAAGTACATCACATAGAAGAGAATAATATCTGTGATTCTGTATGTAATCTCTACGAAGTGTTAAAGTAAAGGGTCTATTCTGGTATCCCCGGTTGGGGTGGGGGGCGTCACTTTTTCCGGTTGTTAACAACCGAAAAAATTACCGCCCCCCCCCCCAACCGGGGGTACCAGAATAGACCCCTAAATGTGTATCTCTGTGAGTGTTTGTGTTGGAGCTCTACAGGACAGAGCTACCAATCTTGGCACACAAAAGCTTTTAATTGTGGGAATATGCCCCTCGGAGGTTTTTGATAAATTTTAGTAAGGATTTTAATTGCAAAATTTTGGAGCTTTCCTTGATAACTTCTAGTAATATCACACAAAATTAATTTTTGTACCACCTCCAAATTAAAAACATGTTTTTAATTGTAACAATTTAGCTATCGCCCAATTTTTTTCCTAATTAATAAATTATCAAAAATATTTTTATGCGTAAATTTACACCAATACCTACATTTTTGCAATAAAATTCAATCCGTTTCCTTTTATTTAATAAAATTATTTAATTACGAATTTATCTCCCATTCGGTAAACCTAAAGTAATATCCAAATGGAATTTAATGGGAATCAAAATCATTCTAAAAAGCAAAAAAACTAAGAAAATACACTGTGAGAATCGAATAAAACAAGTAACCGTTTCTAGTCTACTTTATCAAGGGCTAAGGACTATATTCGAAATGGATTCTAAATATTTGGGAAATTCTTCTAATGGAATTTAATTTTTTTTCATTTCATAAATTTTTTTTCTATGAGTTTAGTTAAGTTATACTGATGTTCCATTTTGAAGCAAGTCAATGGCTATTATCGGATGCGCCTGGTAGTTTGGGACCGCTGTAAGATGAGAAGGATGACACCTGAGTTTCTTTTTGTCGCTCTCCAAGATTCCGCACCACTTAAACCAGAGAATGTTTGAGTAGCGTCATATTTAACGTACATCAGGGCCTCAAACACGGCCGATTTTCAGAGGATTCGGATTTCGAATCTGGAGCCCTCCGGCTCTAAAGACCCAAGACCTTTCCATTATGCTATCGCGACCACCAAGTAAATACCAAAGTAGGAACTAAGATTTTATGTTTATATTAGGAAATATATACAGAAAGCTCAACGGTTATGTTTGCTATTCTTTAATTATGGTTATCAACATGGTTTGATTCAGCTAACTGCTGGATGCAAAATGGAACGTGCAAGATAAATTAAACAAAATTCAATTGAGATTCAATTCAAATTAAACAAAAGCACAGTTTTCGGCAGACAAACTGGTCTCCAAAGGCGGTAGGTACATGATAATACATGATATTCAATCTTTAATATATCAGGTATGGATCTCAGCAAAAATATGACGGTTCAAATCTAGAAGTTGGTATACATTCTTGAAACACCGCCAAATCGCCAAAGTAAGATCTTGACAGCTGCGCTTCCTTGGCGACATTTTAAGATTGTGTAAAAACTTCTAGACTTCAACACATATGACAATTCAAATAAAAATGAATGCGAAGATTTAGATAAACCTTTCGTGCTCCATTGTTTCAGCTAAGGGGACATTCAGTTTATGAATAATTAACGCTCAAAACGCATATGATACAATCTTTTATTGAAACTATTTAGACAGGAAATTAATAAGATCGGAACTACTTGCTTTGATTGCTAATCAAAGATATTGTGAAATCTTTTGAAGAATTTAAGATGCGAATGCGGCATGCAAAGCACAATACATATCTAATTTGTCTTTGAAGCGCAAAAAAGGTTATTAGACTATGGTTGCTTCGTGGGAAAATCATCTATTCAATAATTCAAATTTTGATTTTTACTCTCTCATATACGAAGTTTTTAAAGAGAAAGTATTATAATCATCAAAACATTAGGCTAACCAAATTTAATGGTGTCAATCTTTGAACACAATACCTCAGAAACGAAGCAAACTGGATGTTTGAAATTTGGTATGCTGTCTTTGTGCCAAAAGTTTAGATATGTGCAAACATCGTATGCATTTGAACACGATAACTGAAAAACGCAAAGAGCTAGAAGAATGAATTTTTTCATAGAGGCATTATTGACGGAGTTTTGGTTTTGTTGAAATTTTGAATGAAAATTGTCCGCAGGGCAATCTGATTGGATCATGTGTATGTGAACATAACAACTTAAAAACGTAGCAAGGTTGATAAATAAAATATGATATGTAGTTTGGCACTAAAGCCTGTAGATCTGCTTCAAATTTCGGACTAATTTTATCAACTGGGAGACGTCCAAAATACGTATTTGATTCTGTTTACTAAAATTAGTGAACAGAATCGAGTATTCATATTGACAATACAACTGTAGATCTGATTTGGTTTGGTTTGTTTGGAGGTTTATGGCGCAAGAGCCAGTATTTCGCCATGCTGCACCAAGCAAGTTGGTAATATGTAAAAAGGTAGTAAGCGGATATAAAAACAATCAATAAAAGTCAAATACAGAAAAATTAAACTTCAACATGCTTATTTAGCGAGAAGATGTAAAAATGAACAAGGCATAAAATCTTCAGTACAAGTTATTTAAATACTGAAGATCCGAAGCTGTAATCAAAACGAGGTGCCTGTGTGAAGATACACATACACACACGAGCGATACAACAAGCCAAATGGCCCCAAGGCGATGCCGAACTTACAGTTTGTGGGGTGAAGCTCAGATGGAATTGTATAGATTCGCCAGTCCGGCTAGATTTTCGACTATCCGTGACCAGGGGTGGCAACAGTCGTGTGTCCGTGGGCGAGATCCTCCCTGTCGGGGAGCAATGCCCCTTACATCGAGTTAAATCTTTGTTCACCGTTCCCACAACGAGTTATTTAACTAGTAGGTAAATAAAGATCTGGCGAATATTTCAGAGTTTCGTTATTACGCCCCATGCCTGTCGGGAAGACGCTTCCAACCCGTCAGCCCGACTCTAACGCAACTCATGTCTGCGACGGTCTTCCAGTTTAGGAATGATTATCGAACAAAACGGGCATTGAAAATCGATCGGCCTCTCCTTTTATTACGCGATCTCCTATCCGAACGCCTCTTTCTATTGCATCAGATGTCGACGAGAAACTTCTGCTGCGACGCTTATAAGAAATAATCCCTAGGTAATAGGTTGTAACTGAGTAGGACTCTGGGCATAAGGGTAAATTAATGCCCGAGTCCTCCTCGTGATAGGGGTTGTCCTGCCCTACCAAGAATTTGTAAAAGTTTTGAACATTACTTATTTACCATAATTATTGATCTCGACAAATTACTTAACGATCTTCTAAAACCATCAGAAATACAAATAAAAGAATATACACAAAGCTCATCATGAAAGGCACCAGAAATTATTTCCGATTTGATCGTATCTAGCGATTGGCGAGTTTTATTTTTATAAAATTCCAAACATTTAATTATTCAGGACTCTTCTCTCGGATACAAATAGAGCAGTCAATTCTGTAGCAATTCCATAAATAATATTTTTAGGTTAGATTTCATCAAAAGTATCTTTCATACCACTATATTAAATCAGATTATGGAAAAATACTTGATTAATTACCGATTCTTGTACAGCTGCTTGATAATAGAACATAAAATTCAACGTCCTTTAATAGCTCTGGACGAATTTCCTTCGTTATTGCACCATTAAGAATTCTAATAAGAGGCAAAACCTGTGACATGCTTGATTTTGGAGGCTATGTTAAGTTTATTACAATGCTCCAATAAATTTTAGCCTGCTTTTTTTGTGACGGAATGATATTTCTATCGGCGCACATGCAATGCGCATAGTGTATCTATAAATACGCTTTTAAGGAAGCAGAAAACTATGATTGTTTCTCTTTTTACATGAGTAATAGGGTTGATCGAATTTTTTTTCTTCAGAATTTCAGAACCTACCTATGCGGAAAAGATGTTCTATGGTATGGAGATTAAGAGAAAAATAATAAAAAAAATTTAATTTAAAATTTAATACTGCCGCAAGGGGGTTGAATTTTAAAAAAAATGGAAAAATACTTAATTTTCATTATTGATTATAAGATTTTAGATTCGAAATCATTGTTTTTTCTTCAATATAAATAACCAAAAGTGATGATTAATGAGTAGTATAATGTACATTGCAACATTTTATGACTCAACTCCCCCTCCCCACACCGTCAAATCAGTCCGGTTAAATAACTAGAGCAGTAGGCAATGACTTTTCGTGCTTTCAGAATTCTTCGAAGGGCTAATTCCCTTATGTGATTTCTGTCGTCAGCTAGCATTGATATCAGGACAATTTCTGGATGGCCAAAAAATCAGTTTCTTTTAATAACAGGGCTTATTCAAATCATTCGAGAAATAACGCGATAGAACGATTGATTGATGCAAATGCTGTGCTTCATATATTAATTATGGTTTCGTTTAGATTTTGAACCACATAGACGCATAGACTTTTGAGATGAATGTCGTTAATTTCAATAAAGCCTCGGATGAATTTTCGGGAGCTACATTGAACCTGAGAATTCTGTTCGCGATTCTAAGCCACCTTAAATGGCAAACTTTTCCAGGATTTATATTCAACAGACTTTCTCTGCAATGTCAACAGGTTATGACTTCACAGATTTCCATTAGGTACAGTTGATCAGTACTTAAGTCTTTCTTGTTAGTCACTTCACGCAGCGTGTTTTCTATTGTCGTGGATGAAACTACAGATAGCTTCTCGCATTCGGCCAACGATTTTCTTATTTCGCCAATCAGGCTTCTGAGCCCAGTTGTGGTTTTATCCACGTGCGCGAAAAGATGACGTTGTGGAAGCTCGTTGGCGTGTAACTGGCACGCAGACCAATAAAGTGGATGATTCAGGATCACTTCCATTTTACGTATAATACCTCCTTTGACACCTGTGTTGACAGATTTTCCGTAGCAACCAACTTTGTTACATCTATGTCATTGTCAACGCATGATAAAAAAACTATATATGTTATTTCCAATAATTTGCGCTCTCCCGAAATTTAGAGACACGTGGCCGATGTACTCAGAGCCAGGTTCTTTTACCAAGCTTAAGTGTTCTTCTATTATGACTTTTCTTCTGTTGTCTTCCGTTGATAGAGTCCTGTCTTTTCGCCCATCGAAGTATAACCCAAACTGGTCATGGTCACAAACTTTTATCACCGGAGACAATAGAGTGGTTCTTGCGTTTCTTCTCCCACGCCGAATTTCATTTCTGTCAACAACGTTCAAAACATTGCTTTCTGAGATAATTCCCACATCTTGAAGCGCAGCTGACACGATGGCAACGCCTGCTTGGTCGAAAATACAAATTCGGTCCAATGTTCTAACTGCAGCTAAAACTTTTGCCACTACAGGTGTGACTGTGGGGAAGATTCCATGAAGTACCACTTCCGACTTATGGAGGGGTGGGAGGATAAAGCAGGAGACAGAAAAAAAATTGGATTGCCTATTGCTATAGTTGTTTAACCGGACTGATTTGACGGTGTGGGGAGGGGGAGCTGAGTCATAAAATTTTGCAATGTACATTATACTACTCACTACCTAGTACTCACTTTTTCACAATCATCACTTTTGGTTATTTATATTGCAGATAAAACAATTATTCCGAATCTAAAATCGTATAATCAATAATCAAAATTAAGCATTTTTCCATTTTTTTTTGAAAATTCAACCCCCTTTCTGTAGTATTAAATTTAGAATTTAATTTTTTTTTATCTTGAATTCATCGTTCCCTTTAGTAATATCGAAATAATCGTAATTAAAAGATACTTTTGGTTTCTCAATGATACAATAGCTAAGACAAAAATCGAAATCCAAACTAAGCGTGCTCCTATGACATCATTCTGAAGCAACCGAAGTCACATGACGCTGAGAGCCAATAGAAAGCGACCTCAATCCAAACCATAGTAGGATCTGTAAATATGCCCTACTACTATCTATTAGACAGAAGGTCCGAGTCTCATGGCAGCGAAAGTGATAAACGTTACTGTTGTAGATCGTAAAAAGTTTTGGGATTTAATTCAAGAGAAGGGTATTGAATCATAGGTTATTGCACAAAACTTGGTCAGTAGGAATTTCGGAAAATTCTTGGATCTCTATATGACATTGCTCTCGATGAACCCAAATAATGAGTGCTTATATTTCTTGGAATCATTTCATCAATAGGGAATTGATTGAAGGGGATGTGATTACTCAATGTCGTCAGTTTGAATCTTAGGAAAGATTTAGTTGTCTGTGTCGCATTGTACGGGGATATATAAAATCATAATTGTATTGTAGATCAGAAGATGTTTTGAGGATTAATTCAAGGAAAGGTAATTGAGCGATATAACAAAATGTTTTCAGTTAGAATTTTGGAAATCCCATGGATCTCTTTGTGCCATTAAGCGAATTGGGGATTGATTCAAGGAAAAGTAATTGAATCAGAGCGATTCCACAGAATGTTAGCAGTTTGAATTTTCGAAATACAATGGATCTGTTTGTGGTATTAAGAGAAATCATTATTACACTGTGAATCATAAACATTTCTGGGACTTATTTCAAGCATAGGGGTAAAAAGGGCGACTTCACATAAGTTTATATTTTGGGAGCGTCGCCAATAGCTATGTTGCATTCTGCTCAATGAACCCAAATCCTTATTTCTTTGAAAACCGTAGATATTTCTGGGGACTTTAATCATTCAAAGGAGACTGAATAATTTAATATGCATAATGTCGCCTGTTCGTATTTTAGGAAAATCGTGGATATCTTAATCGCTTCTTCACAATCACGCATCTCTTCAGGCACGGGGATACGAGATGAATTTCTAGTTCTAGTCATTCATATCCTTTGGCGATAATCTTGATTGAAATGAAAATTCATTGATCACAGTGTTCATGCATGTGATGAACAGAGCAGGTGCAAGGCTACTAATAAATACGGGTTAACCCCTTATCCTACGAATTTGACCTCCTGATTGGAGGACACAACCGACTTAAAACATTTTTATTATTTCAATCAATTTAAGATGGTTAAGGATGCTTGAAATATTTAAACGTGTCCAAGTGATTTTTATATTTAAAATTTACTGTTGACTTAATTACGGATTTAAATACCAAAAATTCTGTAATTCGATGCACATATCAGACACGTTGTTGTAAGCGAAGGGTCTATCACAATTTTAAGTTTTAAATTGTTTTGTTAAGAGAACGAAAAATATGAAATTAAGCATAAGATTTTCATTTGAGATTTAACAAAATTAGTATTCCCGTCGAACCATCTGGTCGTCGAAAGCGGACAAGACTGATATAAAATACCAATATTCAACGAAGAAATCTTTCTATGGGGTCCACACCCAATATGGTCGAGTTTTCTTTTTTATTTGCATGTAATTAGGTTTTCTGCTTGTACCATCAACTGCTGCTGATAATGATAAGTCAATGTGAATCTTCAAAATTTCAACAGACTGTTTGAAGATATTGATTAATGTTTGAAGTGAAGTTTTTTAATGTTATGCCTTAAGAATACTTTGAAAATATTAAATTTAATGTTATTTAAAATAAGCGCTTAATGTTTATTTAAAATAAGAGCCTAATGGTAAGGTTGTGGAAAGGTTGCCATAATTATTCTTTATCGCTTTTTTCGGTAACTTCCAAAGTTTGTTTGGCGGTTAAATTTTTAACCATACAATTTAGAAAATTATGACGGTTAAATTTTTGACCAAACGATTTAGTTAATTCCAATAGTTCCATTTAGACGACGAAATTCAATGCATTGTGTACTAAAGAAAGAACTGATTTGAAATTGGCTCTTGATTTGGAGCTTGAAATTGGCGCACAGTTTCCAAATGGATTTCGCGATTGCTTAAATCGGAGGGTTACCAGAAAACGGTCCGTGAATCCAAAATAAAGCAGGAAAATCTTCTTTAAACAAGCCGTGGTTCGTATCAATGACAAAAAATGCTGCTATAAAAGCAAGAACTTTTTTGGAAAGTGCACACATTCAATGGACGAGTTTTCTCTTTTGTTTGTTTACATTTAATTTCCTATACTACGTTATTCCGGTGTAATGCTAAGTCAATGGAATCTTCAAATCGGAAGTCCAACATACAAGCAGATAACGTCAAGGTTTCTAATGTAATAAACAAACCAGATAACTCGTCCATATAAATTATCAGCAGAAACCATCTGAATTAGGGAATGTATAGCAAAAGTTTGCGAAAGATACTCAAATCTGATGATATTTTTATACATAAGTTTTGTTACTACAGTAACGGCCTTGTTCACCATCCATGGTTAAAATATGATCAGCGGTTAAATGATGGTCCGAAAGCTGACCGAAATGCGTCGCCTAAAGTATAACCTAGCGGGTTGCTATTTTGGCAGGATATTTCAATTTCTCGGTTGTTTACGATTTTAAAAAACGTTAACTCACCAGTTAGGGTATACATACAGCTGGTTATTTCGTTCAGTATTCACTTGTTCGTGTAAATTCCCGTTTAACCGCTGATTATGGTTTAACCATGGATGGTGAATAAGGCCGTAAATGCTTGAAATTAAAGATTTTTTAACCCTTTGCACTCCGAAAGATAAAATGAATGATTTTATACGTGTGAGTGAAAGGATTGATTTAACTTTTTAGGAAGTCGAAAAATATTAATTTGTGTCAATACTTAAAAATTAATCTCTGTGTTTTTGCTAAAATATGGTTTTTCTAGTAAGCGTTAGCCAACGAAAACGTGTTGAAGATGCATCACTCAGAATGTCCAGTCTGACTCGACGCACTAGTGTAAAGGGTAAAAGAAAGTAAGTGGTTGCATTTACCAATCAATTTTAGGGTTTTCGTAGAAACAAGCATACAAGAAACTTCCCTAAGTCTTGTGTTGGAGATTAATTATATTAATTATACATCAAACACTCTTATCCCTAAACTACGCAAAAAAGTTTGATTTATAGAGTCCGTTTTTGAAAACAGATTAGTACTTTATTTTGATTAAAAATATATTTAGACCATATCTCTCGGCTTTTAGTTTGTATTTTTTGTTCAAGTTTCAAATAAGGGTCTTAATTTATCATTTCTATATTTATGGCAGTATATTTATCATATTTAGATTAAAAATATTTCATTTCCAGAAATCGGAGGAGTTACACCTCGGAATTTCATGAAGACCTTCTGTTGACACAAAATTCAGATTTAAATTGAATCTATCTTGAATTTTCAGAACTTTTAAATTGTCTTAATTCTTCTTCCATATCTTTATTGAAAACAATGACTCAAGGTGAAACAAAGAAAAACCACTTGAGAAGAACGAAAATATGATTTCATTTTCATTTATTTTAGATATTAAGATTCATTTTAACATACAGCATGGTGTAACGTATTAAAACATTTTTTACAAAGTAATAAAACCTATTTATACACTTATCTGAAAAGATATATGTAATCATCAATGCAAAGTAAAAATTCACTTGTTCCATATGATATCAGTCAAATTAACTAACGAGTACTGAGTAGATTCGAGTTTGCTTCTTAAATACATTGATTTTTTCATTTATTATTATTTAGTTCTGCTATTTTATTTTATACACTAAAGTTATTAAAGAATAAATGTTGCACAAAATTAACTTTCCTGAAACCAACGTTAATCATTTTATAAGCTATTCAAATATCTTACCCAAGCTTTCAAGCATCTCAGAATATTTCTCATAAATATTCGATACAGTTTTATCAAGATACAAAACAGATACACTAAGGTCTTTCAGCATTCTGTTAATATTCACGTTAGATCCATCAGGAGAAAATTTAGTAGATGTATATAGACTATCAGCAGTTTGAAGTTTGCGTTGAAAACAAGAAAATGTGTAAATCAAATGCAACACTAATTCAGTTATTTCTTTTTCATTATCTGTCAAGAGATTCAGGAGAACCTTCTTAGCCATTTCAATTTCAGCATCACTTGATTCATCCCTATCGTAACTTGATTCATCCATATCGTAACTAGATTCATCCATATCGTAACTAGATTCATCCATATCGCAGCTTGATTCATCCTTACCATCACCTGATTCGTCCATATCACAACTTGATTCATCCTTAGCATCACCCGATTCATTCTTACCATCACCTATTTCATTATTACTAAAACTTGGTCCATAACTATCATCTACTTCATCCATAGATTGAGGCCTATTATATACAATTGATTTAGGAATTTTCAAAATTAAACTTCGTCGGGAGGACTTTTGCTTATTCATCGAGCAATCTGGCTCATTAATCGAGTACATTGGTTCATTTCTAGAGCACTCTGGCTCAGTTACAGAATATTCAGTCTCGTTCATATCGTCTTTCATTGCGGTCCTATTCTCAGTGTCAGCTGGTTTATTCTCTTTCTTAGGGAGAACGAACATACCTCTGTGAAAAACTTCAATATCATCTATACATTTTGACAGACGATCTTCATCATCTTTGAGAGAGTTCAACATGGAGAAGATTCTATTAATTTCCGCCCAATTTATATCATCCTTAGTACTTTTTATTGCAGATTCAATTCTTGAAAACTTATCAAGGGGCATTAATTCTGAGTAATCTCTTGAAGACATACTAGTTTGAAGCAACAATCGGCTAAATTCTTTTCATAAAAAAATAATACCGATATCTGTAAGATGCTACTTCTAAAGATGAAACTTCCCTCAGTCTTCAAATAAACTAAGAAATACAAATAAAACTATATCCTATTGGTCAAGAATCTTTTTACTTCTATCTTTAAAGTTCAGAACTTTCAAAATGCCTATAGAAGACTGATACACTTGCGAACAACAAAGCTCTGACTGTTTAACTGCAATATGCTGGATGATTTATGACGAAACAAACAGGTGCAATCCGCAAGAAATGAAATAAAAATGTTTAGCATTTAAATATTGCGTCATAGAAAAATCTTTGTTGCTGCCAACTAACTAATTCAAAATTACAACTGAAAAAACAATCATATTTTTGATTGCGATTGTGCTTATAGTTTTTCTAGTCAGAGAAAAACCTAGAAAGAAAAAAATATACAATAAAAGGAACAAAAAGTTTAGAAAGGGAATGAAATATAGGTGTATTCGTATACGCAATATAAAACCAATATGTAATTAAACCAAAGATTTTTCAGCGGCGGCGTGTGGCTATGGTGGCCTAGTGGTAAGGTCTCGGCAATGGACCCCGGGACTCTATGCCCGAGACCCCATTCCACTGAAGATTCGCAATGTGTATGGACTCGTTATGTATGAGGTCAAATTTTCTCCTGTTAGTATAGCACGGAAGATTGGAGAAGAGTTGCCAGCTCTTTTGTTGTCCTCGTTATCTGACAACAGTTTAAAACTACGAAATCCGTTTTAAAATAGGCTTGGTGCTGCTTCAAAACGAGACCAATATAATTAAACTAAACTTTCCAGACTGAAGCATCTCATTTTTAAGCTAAGAAACTCCTTTAGATCTAATTATTGAAAAACAATTCGTACGTCATGAAAATAAAACTGAGTGATTTTGAATTTTTTAGATTTTTTTTTCTAAACGTTAGATTTACTTAGTTGACTCTCTCTTCGTCGAAATCATTTTCACCCTTAAACTGCCGCAAAGTACCACGTGGATATAAAATCTATTCTATGATACATCCACTCGGTGTTGATAATTTTTCCTTTATAATTATAATAATTATTCTTCATGAGAATAAAAACCAGTTCTCTGTAAGAAAAATTCAAATTGTAATACTTTAAAACAGTTAATACAATAATGGCTGTTTATAAAGTTATTTTAGGGACCTAGAAAACTTGTTGTTATAGACAGGTTATCTTTACAAACTGCTTGAGCATTTGAGCATCCAATGTTTATTTACTTGAATATGTGAAGATATATTAACAGGTTTGATTTTTTTTTTCTTCATTCATCTTACAACTTTACATCGCCGATATAAAATTGTATCTTATATACTCTAAATTATTTATACTTTTTAAGAACTTAAAAGTAAATAAAAAATTACAAAACTATAAAAGTATCTATGAAAGGCAGATGTAAGCATAATTTTATTTTATAACAAAGACAATGTTTCACATAGCGTCTTCAAATGCCAATGTTTTACACCATGTCTTCAAATGCCGCTATTTTACATCATGTCTTCAAATGCTAATGTTTCACGTAATGTTTTCAAATATCAATGTTTTACCCCGCGCCATCGTTGATGCAAGCCTTTAACACAATAAAGATGAACATCAAGAAACAAGTGGTCAGTCCGAAGAGTTAACCGAGAAACTCTATGTGCAGCGGCAACTCGCTTCCCCTGGGGGTACAAAACTGGTTGGAGGTGTGTTGCCTCCCTCCGGTGATAGTACGTACCTCCTTCGTGAGGGGTCGAGCCATGGCCAAAATTAGCTATTAGGACTCCGGCCTCAGTACTCGAGCTATTGCAGCGTCTGTCATTCAGTTACCCGTATGCTAAGGCAGGGGGTTAAGTGCTATTTTGGGGAAGCCCCAAAATAGCACTTTTGTTGTTTAAGAACGGTTCCTTAATATATATTTAAGAAATTACACATCACTTTTCCTTCGGTTTTTACTGTAACAAAATGGCAAAGAGCACCAATTCAAACAACTATCGACACCTTGCTTTACGTTTTTATTTAACTTCCTAAATAGATGCCATCACCTAGTTGATATATTTTTCAATCTATTTAAGATGATAAAGAATACTTGAGGTATTTAAGGCGACCAGGCCCTTTCAAAAGAATTTTGTTTTTAATTTTCAGCTAATCAATTTGAAATTTTGCAGGCATCAATAAGAGCACTATATAAGACAACAAACAAAATTTCACCGCAATATATTTTTTTATTTTTGAATTATGGGCTTTAATGTAATTTTTAATAACAATTAGAGATATAAATATGAGCACTGATTAAGCCTAAGATTCATAAATGAATACACCTTTCTTTTAAATTAAGGATTGTATTATGCAGAATGAAGTTTCATTATGATATCAGAAGTCGATCCAGGATTTTTAGGGGAACATTTGTGTGAAAAATAAAACATATTCTTGTGAAAAATTTTTTTATCAAGTAAAACCTTCGATTTTAGCAGTCGTATTTCTATATTTTTCGTTTACTATCAAAAGTGTTTCATTGAACCAAATATATGCAGTAATTTGATATAATACTGAAAAAACACTCGTATATATATTTTGTGCAATGACTCATTCAAAAACTTTTAAAAAAGAAAACAGATTAAAAAATAATAGTGGTTTATTGTTGAAATATTGAAACTTTCTGTTAACAGAACAATTATGCAGAAATGCATCTTCACTTTTAAAATCGATTTGATATACAAAAGTAAAGATACTTAATACTGGGCAAAATTTCGGGAATCGTTGTTTTGGCAGGGGAAAAATTTTAAAAAGGATCATTTTTATAAAATGAAATTTTGTAAAACGGCCTTTTATGACAAATTTGAATTTTATGTACGGGCCGTTTTCATGAATTTGAATTTTGTGCAGGGGCCGTTTTTATGAATTTGAATTTTGTGCAGGGGCCGTTTTTATGATGTGGAATTTTGTGAAGAGACCGTTTATATGAAGTGGAATTTTGTGAAGTTGCCGTTTTATTGAAGTGGAATTTTGTGAAGGGCCGTTTTCATGAAGTGGAAATTTGTGAAGGGGTCGTTTTTATGAAATGGAATTTTGAGAAGGGGCCGACAAAGGGCCCCAATTTTCGCCTGGATCGACGCATGGATATGAAGCAATATTCACGGTGAAAGAGCTATGTACAATTTAATTCTAGTTCGTCATATTTGGATGCCGCGTCGTTAGCTCCGCACATCATGTTCTACCGTCGTTGTCTCGTCGTTCCGACTTGTACTCCGTTCTCTTCTCGTCCGGTATGGCGTCTACAACCCGGAGCTCAATCGTAGAGGGCGCCACTCTCACATAGTTGGTGTGGCGTTTCCACATAAATGTTAAAAGTTAAAGTTCTTACTACACTTACCATTTTATATCTGGCACACCAGTGCTGATTTTTAACTTTAACTAGGAATGATGATTATATTTGTCTTAACCTTGATCTCTTAATAAACCTTGAATTTGACTCAACCTTTCCCGAATTGGACATTGTTCTAATAAAACAATGCAATACAAGCTGTGTAATTTTGCTCTACATGTCGCTTGCGATCATATTTTCCAATATGAAATCTTGTTGATTTGCTATCCTTAGCCCACCACTAAATTTGAATAACAATTTACAAAGAAGTTTGATAGAATTTCAGTAAAAACATGGTTACGAAGGGAAGCAGTGCCGAAAATGATAAAATGCTAAACTTAGAAGGCTGTAGAGGACTTGCCGATATGTTTTCGAAATCATGCTCGAGTCATTTGCTACTAAATCAATTGCTGTTTCAACAGGACCTGATATACTGATTTTTAAACTATTTAAAAGTTCGTGAAGTTCAGTGATTTTCAAACTGCCATACCTCCGCGACATACAGTTGAACCCCTGGAATCCAAATTAATTAGGGCTAAAATTTGTTCGGATATCGGCGAATTTGGATTTTTTGGGAGAAATGGACTAAAATGCTCTTGATATACCATATGCAGTAGAGTATTGACTCTGCGTGCTTTGTAAAGGCGTACAGAAAGAGCACATGACGATTCGCAAAATACAGTGGCAAACAAATTGAGGCTAAAAAGATATCCAAGAATGTTTCTAGCAATTAAAGTGTTGAATTCAGTTTTAAGGACCAATTCGAATACTCATTTTAAGTTAGGAATAGACAATGGGTTTGTTTCCGATTCGTGACTTATTTTTCCTTCATTTTTCAGCAAAAAGTTAAGAAAATTTTAAAAGAAAGTTCGGATTATCCGAAATTTTTGATTTCTGGGGTTCCGATTCTGGGGTTCTACTGTACTATCCGGCCTATAAATATTAAGTTAAAAAATAATTTCTTTCAAAAATTACCAAGCAACTGTATAAAATCAGAAATTATGTCACTGAACCCTTTCGCTGGTTTTGCCCGTACGCGCATCCAATTACTGCAATTTAAAATTAAAAACAATGAAATTCATAGAATTATAATGCCTGAATCATAGGCATTATAATTAGATACAAAATTTAAACTCATGACTTTTAAGTTTTTAATTGAATTAAAATGATAACGCATTCTCAAAATAGAGGGCGTCATCTAATTAGATAGTTAAAAAAACAAACCAGTTAAAGGGTTAACAATATTATATCCTTGATGAAATAGTTTTGCGACTGATTTCTGTACACATAGTTTCAATATTTTAATGATCACTTAAAAACTTACATTGTTCATAAAAATAAAACTTGTATAATAAAATTTTAACACAAGACAATATTACAGAAAAGAATTTGCATTACTTATTGACTGTATATAGAAATACTAAAAGTAATTTTTTACCAATATCTATTGACAATATTAGAAATCTGCACATTGATCTTGGTGATTTCCATAATGACTGTATAGTTTACTGACTATACCAACTGTACATTTCGATATTTTAAAGAAGTCGATTTAAAATGTAGTAAAATCCATAAACATCGTAAAATTGGCTGTGATATCTCTCCATATACTGTTTTTGTATTGACGAAAATTGGGAAAATTATGAAATCAATCACATGCAGGATTTCAAATTTTAGAGTAGGCTCTGATTTATCTGGTATAGGAAGTCATACAAATTGGAGCATTTATCAGTGATATCTATCATTAAATCTCTTACGTGAAGTTGATATCCGTAAAACTGTCTAATTATTCTTGAAAAGTTAGGAGCAAATTCACCTTGAAGCGTAATGTCGGCATTTGAAACATCTCGAATAAATTGAATAACTTCTGAACTTACTCGATGGTAAGATCTTGCATGTTCTAACAAGTCATCGATGGTTTCCTTTTGATCGCTTATTGACTGCACATCTATATAATTAGAATTTCCAAGACCGCAAACTTTATACAAAGCAGAATCGACTATAGTAATCAAAAATTCAAGCTCATCCCACACACGTGTCAAATTAGCATGGATTAATCCACATCGACCAAGTTTCCGATAATCTTGAATATCAAGTATACCGTGAGAATTATCAAAAGAAAACATAGTATCTTCCATTTTGTTGGTTTAAGAAAAAATAAAACCAACTGGCAGAGTTCTTTAACACCTTTTGGAAAGTCAGCAAGCTGCAAGATCTCAGTCTTTCTGATATACCAAATATTAAGAATCACAAGAAAATGATTTCTGCGAAGTTGATGATGCACTCAGAGTTTGCTCAGTGTCAATGACTGCATGCGTCAATTTTGCTCAGAGTTAATGACCGCAATGCTAAAAAGGAAGAGAAGAAAAAGCTATCTTGAACCCACTCTCGGAAGAGAATAGCGTTTAGAACACAGTGTAATAGACAAGCATTCAATCAATCACTTCCTGGGCTGACACGAGGCTAATATTGTCTCAACAATAAATTCATGCATGGATATAAAGATCAGACATGCGCAGAAAGAGCAAATGATTGCGATCGTATTCTCGTCTGTGAAACAACTACATGTTACTTTTAGACAATATTTTCCTCGTGTAAACCCAACTTAACCTTCAGATTTAAGAATTGGAGAATTTCCTTTACCTAACATTTCGAGAATCAAGCTCAAATTAATTTTTTGACTTGCGCAAAATTCATTGTGTTAACAACTCTTTTCGCTTATTCGTTTAAATAAAAAAGTTCTGTTAATGTGAAATTAAGGGATCTATTCTGGTATCACCGGTTGGGTTGGGAGACGTCATTTTTCCCGTTGTTAACGTGCGGAAAAAGTGACATCTCCCGACCCAACCGGGGTACCAGAATAGACCCGTAAAATGTAAACTTAATTCTTAGCTTGAGTTATAAAATAGCTAAAACCAGAGATACTAAAAAAATTATGGCAGTCATAGCATGAAGAAGAAAATAAAAGTAAATGAAATAGACCCCGGGTTTTAATATATTTTAACAAGAAAGTGAAATACAAATTCTTGAATTGTAATTGAATTATTGAACCAAAACAAATTTAAGCTCATTAACCGATTCAAAGTGGTGAAATTTTAAAGTAGCCTATTGTCTAACCGAAAATGACATGAAATAACGGAAGGTTTTTTTTACTATTCATAAACGAAACAAGAGACCCATCCGTATTTTACTTTTGTAGGGAAAATAATGATTCCTTTGGTACTGTACTCGTAGGATGAATCCATGCAACAAGCTGTTGCGTAACGCAAAAAATTTACCATTTTGAAATATAATGAAACATCAAGCGTAATAAATACATTACTTATTTCTTAACACTATTTTTTTATAAAAAATATTGTAATAACGAAGTGCATAAGAGATAACTTAGGAAAAGACGCAAAAGAAGGTTCGAAATATGCATTAACCTTCCAGCGGCGCGCGTTTGCAAGACATACTTGAATTTTGCATCGTATTTCATATTTATATCGTTATTTTATATATTTAAGTGCAATTTTATTTATAAAACCTTTGTTTACTATTAGGCTAATAAACACAGATAACATAAACAAAAGTTTCATTTATTTTTGTAAAACCACACGATATATATATGTAATACGATGCACGATATGTCGTAAAATTTGCGTAAGCGCGCCCGCTGTAAGGTTAACTTTATACTAATAAAATATATAATGTGCGGCGCTACAGACAAAGCGGCAATAATTGGGCCGAAAAAATCGAATTTTCTTAGACTTCTTGCGGTAGTGCGGAAAAGTTTCAAACTCCCATCATTAAAAAGTGAGCAAAATCTTATAACTCTGAATTGATATCTTCTGTTGCCTCAATGGGCAGAAAGTTGTGAAAATTGGACTAAAAATGGTCAAAATTCAAAAATTAATAAAAAATCACAGATTTCGTTGAAAGGTTTGCGGTAGTGCGTAAAAAGTTACTATTTAATGACAACACCTTTACAAAATTTTAGAATTATAGGATAATATCTTATGCCGCCTTAACGGCGCTGAATTTTGAAAATTAATGACGAATTTTTAAATAAATACACGTTTTACTTATATCATTATAATGCGAATAAAAACTTGATTCAACCTTTGAAACATACAAAATTACAAAAGCACAATGTTTTGTAATCGTTTTTGGACTCAAATTGTGACATTTGTTTTTCTGGATTCTAATGTAGCTATGACAAATCCATCTCTGTTCTACGGTCCAACTGGAGGCTTCAGTAACGAGTTTCACAATTCTCTCAACTACTTGCGGGTGTGAAGGAAATTCAATAAAATCCCAGCCGACCAATGGAACATCGGCCCGCATCATCTTCAGAAGTTCAAGAGAACTGATATGTCTCAGAACTGTAGGCAATGTGACATTACAGGCTTGCAGACAAAACTAATACAAAAATAAAATGTTGCAAAAAAAATCTAAAATTTCAGGGTCCTTAAATCCTTGAGAAAAATAAAAGAAATTTTTCAAATTGCACAGTCCAAAATCGTTGAAAACGTAAGTAAAATTAATAGGAATTATTAATTAAAATTAATAAGAAAAGACAAATATATGTAAAACTCCAACTAGTACTTTTTGTGAAATAGTCAATAGTTTTTTTTTGTACAGTTTACACAAAAAAAAAATTAAGCGCATTTTAGTTTATATAAATATATATTTAACAAATTTTAAGAAATGTAATAATCAATGACTATATTTCAGGTCTGTTGATGACTACGCATTTTCACAATTCGCGGGATCGAAATAAATCGGTCTAATCTTTATAACGACAACTGCCAAAATTCCAAGTACGCACAACTAAAAGTAGAAAAAGGCGTTAAAATTCTCTGAGCTTTAATGCTTAGAAGTGTATATTTATCTTTTACTGGCATAGCGAGATCCACAAAAATGTCTTCACCTATGAGATTTAATTTTAAAAAATTAAATTATATCATGAAAATTTTATAATACATCCCAGTGCGAAATGAAACTCCCCATGGCGCCACATTGCATACTTTAGCAAGCACTAATCTTTTTTTTTAGACACGTTTCGTTGATTAACAATTTTGAAATTTCCAGGCTGTGGGAGAATTCCAGTAGGAATAAATCCTAAAGCATTACAAAGAGAATATAGGAGAAAAAATAGATTTAGAAATCAAATAATAAAACATAAAATAAGCAGATTCCAATATTCACAATAGAAAAAGTCCACTAGCAAACCTGGCAAATTTAACAGTTTACTAGCACAAAATAATGATTCAGCAAAAAATAGTACTTCAGAATAGATATTACGATGGATCGCTCGTATCTGGAGAAAAAAAAAATTATTATCAATCAAAACCTACCTATGCGGAAAATACGTTCTATGGTATGGAGATTAAGAGAAACATAATAAAAAAATTTAAATTTAAAATTTAATACTGCTGCAAGGGGGTTGGATTTTTAAAAAATGGGAAAATACTTAATTCTGTTTATTGATTATACGATGTCAGATTCAAAATAATTGTTTTTTTGGAATATAAATAACGAAAAGTGATGATTATTGAGTAGTGAGTATTATGTAGCGAGTAGTATAATGTACATTGCAACATTTTATGACTCAGCTCCCCCTCCGCACACCGTCGAATCAGTCTGGTTAACCAATTAGAGCAGTAGGCAATCCCATCTTTTTCTGTCTCCTGCTTTAGCCTCCCACTGTCACATCTGTTGTGACAAAATTTTCAGCTGTAGCTAGAACATTGAACCGATTTGATATTTCCGAGCAAGCAGGCACTGCCATCGTGTCAGCTGCGTTTAAAGATGTGGGCATTATCTCAGAAACAAACTTTTCAAACGTTGTTGACAGAAATAAAATTCGGCGTGGGAGAAGAAACGCAAGAACCACTCTATTGTCTCAGGTAATAAAAGATTATGACCATGACCAGTTTAGTTTATACTTCAACTAGCGAAAAGACAGGACTCTATCTATGGAAGACAACAGAAGAAAAGTCATAATAGAAGAACACGCAAGCTTGGTAAAAGAACCTGGCTCTGAGTACATCGGCCTCGTGTCTGTAAATTTCGGGAAAGCGCAAATCATTGGAAATCATATATAGTTTTTTTTTTCATCGTTGAAAATGACATAAATGTAACAAAGTTGGTTGCGACGAAACATCTATCAACGCAGGTGTCAAAGGAGGTATTATACGTAACATGGTACTATCCTGAATCGCCGACTACAATGGTGTCTGTGCCAGTTACATGCCAACGAGCTTCCACTGCGCCATCTTCTCGCGCACGTGGATGGAACCACAACTGGGCCCAGAAGCTTCAGTGGCGAAAAAGGAAAATCGTTGGCCGGATGCGAGAAGCTACCTGTAGTTTCATACACGCCAATAGAGTGCACGGTATGTGAAGTGACTAACAAGAAAGAGTTAAATACTGATCAACTGTACTTAATGGAATTTGTGAATCAATTGCGGACATTGCAGAAAAAGTCTGTCGAAGAGAAATCCTGGAGAAGTTTGCCACTCAAGGTGGCTTACAACCGCAAACAGAATTCTCTGGCTCTATGTACCTGACGAAAATCCATCCGAGGCTTTATTGACATTAACGACGTTCAACGTAAAAGTCTATGCGCCTATGTTGTTCTAGATCAAAACGAAACAATCAGTAATCTATGGTTTTTTGGATCAATCAATCGTTCTATAGTGTTATCTGTCGAGTGATTTGAAGGATGTCATAGACCCTGTTATTAAAAGAAACGAATTCCTTGGCTATCCTGATACCAATGCTAGCTGAAGACAGAAATCACGTAAGGGAATTATCCCTTCGAAGAATTCCGAAAGCGCGCAAAGTCAAACGGTCTGCTGCAACCACAACCATTGTGACTAATAATATCCGTATCTTCAATTTACCAGCTTTTGACGTTCATGCGAAGGATTAAGTTGACTTGATTAAGTGTGAAAATGTGACAGAACATCCACTTACTAAAAGATTCAGTGATGACATGATTGCAGAAGCAATAGTAAACCCAGCAATAGGAGGCGATACTATCTACAAGGGGTTTCCCTGCAACACTCAAGCTACAGAACGAATAGTCAAAGTAGTCACGGAAGCAGCTGCTGCAGTCTGCGTACCATCTAGAAGGGACAGGTTTATAAGAAATCGCCTGAAATCACGAAACCGCATTCCAGTTTTCAACACCAAACATGATTACCGTTCACTGTAATTTTGAGGGTTTTTTACGTTTTTTCTTGATTTAATACTAAAGAAGCTGTTAAATGTATCTGAAGTTCTTTTCTTGTAACCATTTAGTATATGTCTTCTTATTGCAATAAACATTAAAAAATACTAAAATGTCTGTTTCACCTTAACAAAAATCACTTTGACTTTTTACCATAAAACGGCTCAAATACCTAAACTTCATCCCCCTTGCGGCAGTGCTTAACCTAAAATTTAATTTTTTATTTTATCTTTTCCGTATAGGTAGGATTTGAAATTCTGAAAAAATATTTTTCGATCCACCCTAATAGATATAGGAGAAATATTTAACTTAGCAACACAGATTCTTTATACAAGTAAATGCATATATTTAAAATAAATGAGGATAGTTTCAACCAGATAAATTTATTATAATTATAAATTTAAAAATAGTATTTAAACCAATAAATATTTACAAAATGGGAAAAAGCTTAACTCGTGGTGCTATCTACAATATATAATTGAAACAAATGGGACTTAGGTAATGAATGATATAAAGAGTCATATAAATATATATTCATATAGATTTTCTATTATAATAACTAAGTATATCTTAAAGTATTATTATAGTAAAAAACAAACTTAGAAATAGTAATTGTTACTGAAGGGCATTCTTGAACTTTTAATGATATAAATATATAAAATTCCAAAGGATAATTGTTTTTTTTTTCCAATTCCCTAAATTATTGACTTTTGCTGTCGTGTAATAGGTACTATTACTTAGTAAATATTTTAAAATAGCAGCCCGAAACATTCAAATACGATTATTATTATTTCAAAACTAGGTGGCTCGCTCCGCTCGTCAGCCCCCAAGAATCAAGTTGTGATTTTTGGATCACTGCGTGATCCCATTTCGCTCGCTGTAAGGTTATGAGTTCCTGCTAGTAATAGGAAATTATAAATACATTAATTACTAAAAGTAAATTTAAATTATTTGACTAGCAGGAAGTTCTAACTAAATTCTTTTTAAAAAACTAAAACTAACTTTTAATTACTAAAAACTAAATAATCAAATTATAAAAATAAAATTTTACCTTTATATCATATATATGTAAATGTTAGAAAGAAATATGAATGATAAAATGTATGATAAGATGTTTACAAATAAAAAGTTGTTTCATCATTCAGAAATCAGGCACTTAAACTTCTTAGTACACACTTTGAATGTTTTTCAACAGTTTCATTAGCCCTGACTTCATTCCAACAAACTTCTAAATATCCATACTTCTCAATGAATTGTTGCCCAGAAAATCTTCGCCGTATGTATGCACACTCTCTGCAATAATTATTTAGCCAAGAAAGATATAACTTTTCTCGCTGGGTAGATATTCATGTGTTAAAACCTCAGAAAATTAAACTTCCGAAAGATGAGTTAACTCATTTCACAAACTTTTTGCTTAAAAAGGACACTTTAAAGTGGCAAATGGCTCTAAATATGTTCAGATTCACTATTCAAAATTATAACCCATAATAATTATTTACTTTTATCTTTATAACATTAACAAAATAGCCTTTTTTCAAAGTTTTTAAAAAATTCTAAAATTCTTGCCTTTGTCACCAAAATTTTAAACATGCTTTTTTTTCACAGAAATAATGATCAGAAATTTTTCGTGGTTTGATTTACATAGATAAAAGAACACAGTCCTATCATAGTCAACTATGTTCCTATAGCTCGGAAACTTCGTTCCGTACACAGAAACGCTTGACTTTATTTTGTACATTCAGATTGGATCGTCTTAGGAAAGGTTCCTCAACACAGGTACCCGACTTTCCCCTACAAACGTCCTCGTCGTCTGACCGTAGTTCAAAATTACGAGGTCCTTCCCAGAAGAAACTCGTGTTGTTTCAAAACAAGACGTTATTTTTACTAAAACTAAACTAAAAGTACCATTCCAGGAGAAATTGGCCTCTCTAAAAGGATTTTTTTTTCAAGTTTGGATGTAAAATATATTTTAACAAGTTCTAAACCATTATTTCTGAAAATAACAAAAAAAGTACTTGATTAGAAAATTTCTCTTTTTTTGGAAAAAAGATTATTTATTTTTGATATACTTGATATTTCCGCATTTTAAAATATGACATTTTTACAGTTTTGTTTTTTTTAATTCTAATATTAAAAACCTAATAATTTCTTGGGTAGTTGTTGGAGAATTTGAAATAATATCTATTTTTACTAAAATCTGTTGAGCCGAGTGTCATTTCAACCTATTATCATCACCATCCAATCATTCATCTCAACCTATATCAACAGCTTGTTTGTCAAAGTCTGAATCAGCATCTCGAAGGGACAATTGAACCTCTTAAGGCCCAAATCCGGCAAAGGCCAAAAGTGTACTTTCTGAGAGGAATGATTAATTTTGGTTTGATATTCGACGTTCTTTTAAGTGATTTTTTATTCTTTATTTCATCGCTTTTCTTTTAACTCTCTGACTGCCAAAACGGCTCATACGACCCGGCAGGCAAACTGCCAGACAACGGCCCAGCGGCCAAAATGCCGTATGCTTATTTCCTTCCCCTTTTTGAAAAGGGTCGGTAAACGGTGGGGAGCAATCTTATCTTTTTAACAATGGTTGTTTCCCCTCACACTGTCACTCTTGATTGATGTTTCCAGTAAGTTTCCATCGAGGGCAGATGCTCAATTTACTATAAGCTCTCTGCTCACTTACTGTTAAGAATTCTTGCTCTAATGCCTGTTAGTTATCACAAATTGTAAACGACCCCTACATAGTCAACAAGGGTTTGGATGTTAGAAACATGACGATAAAAGAATCCCCATGACGCAAATGACCACTTGCTAATCATATGGGGGAGGGAAATGTTTATCTTCTTTCATCTCTGACCTCGGCCGGTCTGGGTTTTAAAGAGACTAGATTTCAAAGCACTGTGGGTTTTAGAGGGTTAATAAAAATCCAAAGTCACAGAAAAGAATGCTTTTCATTGAAATTGAATGGGCAAGCAATCTGGTGGGATTTGATTGGCATTTAATACAAGTTATTTTAACATTATTTATGTTTCCGTCCAAAACTCATGGAGAGCAGTGGAGTGGAATTTGTATTTGAATGTCCGTCGAATAAGAAAGTTCAAGCATGACCCTTGTTCACGATCACAACATTTATTACACGATCACACACACAGAACTATATACATGGTTTTCAACAAGCGAGAGACAAGACTAGTGCGTAGTAAGGTGCGCGTCGGCGCGATCACATATTATGGCAACCATGGATCGCCAAGATGCCAATTTACAGTTCAAAGGCGCCAACAATTTATGTGTGCCAAAAATTGCAATAAAGACGATAGTGGCCATTTACAGAGGTGATCGCTTAGAGAAGATTTGATGTATTTGATAATTTTGCAAATTTCCGTTGAACATAATTATCCCTTTCTTTATCATTAAAATCGTAGACGCTGTCTAAAGAATTATCTTTCGCTAGCAACTTATATTTCCAATAATTCCTAATACAACCCGCCCCGGCCCAACCTACCAAAGAGAGTGTAAGGCCTTCCACAGGCAACAATTCCTAATAAAAAGTGACATTTATTCGTGTTAACTGCTTTCTACAATCCAAATATAAATGCGTGAACACTCGTCAATGATTAACCTTCCAGCGGGCAGCATAAAAACCAATCCCACTATAGACGCCTATGAGGAGTGTTTTCGATGCCAATATTTGGCGATATTTCGCCTTTTAGGCGAGAAAAGCTTTGTAAAGTTTTTCTATTTCGACGACGACCGAGAGATGCAATCTGTTATAAGGATGTAAACATTTCTACTTTGTAGTTTTTTTTGTGTGTATGTGTGTGACTTAAAGTAGAAGGAATTCCTTCTTGAGTGTCTTAAACTTGAAAATAATTTGTTATTAATTGTTAATTGTAAATAAAGATGGAAGGTTTTTGAAAACACGATGAAGAAAAAACTCAGTTTCGCGCTAATCAAAGTAAACGCGGAAACCATAGCGGTCACAATGATCAACTTGGCGTGGTAAAAGACATTCCCATAGGCGCCTATAGTGGGATTGGTTTTTATGCCAGCGGGCACGCGTGAGTTACACTAGAGGAGAATTCTGCTTTATATCTTTTTACCAGAGGATGCTTCGAATGCATGATCCTGGCTATTCTTGAAGCTCCTTTTGACGAAATCTC
This sequence comes from Araneus ventricosus, assembly GCA_013235015.1. Lineage (NCBI taxonomy): Eukaryota > Metazoa > Arthropoda > Arachnida > Araneae > Araneidae > Araneus > Araneus ventricosus. Next base: position 223,352 of record BGPR01001493.1, on the reverse strand, counting down.
AGTCATCGGTTGGAATTCGAGGCGGTTATAGGATTCTGCGAATCGGATATTTGTGCTTCGACGACTTTAATTTATTCACGAACGTTGCAATGGAATGAATATAGGACCGCCTTCTCGCATTTTATGTCTTAATTTCAACTGCTTTTTGCATCGAAATTATTTTCTCATTTTTATATTACAAATTTAAATAGTTTAGTTGGAATTTTCTTTATTTATTTTGTTTTTATTCCATTCACCTAATTCTTTGGTCATTTCATATTGTTTTTGTGTTATATGTTAACATTCTTTCCATTACTTTTTAAACACAAATTGTTTTTAAAAAATTTCATATTAATCCTCTCTTTATTACATCCTAATTTTAATAATAACCCTTTAAAAATTAACAATTTACAATATCGTGTCTAGTTAAATACGCGCGACCTTTCATGTTCATATTGAGAGCGCACATGCTAGAAGGTTAAGCTTTTCGCATGGGCTCACTATTTTGGAAACGACTTCGACTCGTGGTTCTTTCAGAACGTTCGAAAAGAGGGGTGGTCCCGAGTCGTTGTGAGAAACGGTGAGTGATAAAAGGGAGCGTCTTCTGTTGATAGCTGAACATTTGCGCCTCTCTTTAAAAGTACACAGGTTGAGGAAGCTGATGTTTCTTGACATCAAACAGCGAATGAGAATGAGAATGAGCCTCAACGCCTGTGTTAAGCGAAAACACCCCCGGACTTCGGGTCATTCGTCAAAATGCCCCATGAAGAATGAATTCCTTTTTACAATGAAATCGAAACCGTTTTCATTGTTTGAACAAATAATTAATTGCGTGTTGCTCTTAGATAGTTAATTTTTAAGTTTTATCCATTTCTGAAGACGATTTTGAAAAATAGTTGCTGTTAAAGTACATTGATACACACAGAAGTCGCGTATCAAAGAGTCCCGGAGTCAGTTGTATTAATCTGCCCCATGATCCCATTTTACTTAAAACAAGTGATCACGCAGAAACAACGCTAAACAACTTCAAAACTTAATATAGTTCAGAAAAATAAATGTTTTTTCCTACCTTTGGAGTACATTCCCTGACAGGAGAACGTAATTTAAAGAAATCACACAGCATATACTTAGAGTAAAATTCACTTAGATGAAAAGATTAGCGGTCTGATTCATTTGTAAATTTACTTTTTAATGGAAATGGCCGAAAAATATATCTTGTGCTAAGAGTTAAAGTGTCATATATATGAGGGATCATGAGCATCTTGGGCCATTCCAATCATAAAAATTCATGGACTGTATCAATGTTCCCGCTTTTCAATCTACCCCAATTCCCCCAACTCTTAAAAATAAGAAAAATATATTTTTGCTTATACTGTCATCCCCGGGCGAGACCTTAGGGAAGTTGAATCTTATTTTTCCCTTTTTGGAGGGGAGCCACATTGTATACTTTGTATACCGAAGAATAAAAATAAACACATTATTATTATAATAAACTTTCGAATCAAGACTTCATCCGAAGGGGCATTGGAAACTATATTCTTCATTGATTTTAAACACTGATCTTTAATTGAAATGCATCTTAATATAAACGGGAACTTTTCGGAGAAAAAGAAACGCACATTCTTTGGAAAACGGTGCAAATTAAATCCATTGTTAACTTTTCAGGAAAGGAAGAAAAAATCAACACAACTCTATTATAACACTTTTAACTTGATTCTTCGGCACTACAACCGATTCCTATCCCTCCAGCCGACAAACACTTAACTGTAACCGAATAATTAGTTCGAGTTAGTTATTTTAATTAGTTTGTTCCTTACCGAACCCTATCCTTCTATCTCCCTACAGGTATGCTAAACGCTTTCACTCCTTCGACAACAATGCTGACACTTCCAAAAGTCGAAGACAAAAAAAGTACACATTATCGTCTGCAGAAAGTCAATCGCGTTTGAAGGAATGTTGCGGAGGAAGGGGAGAGTGAAGTATTTATTACATCCCTCGCCATTGCCGGGGAAACTACAGCCCCCACTTCTTCATTATTCGCTTGAATAAATGCTAATTAAACCCACTGGGTAAGGTAACGGTATCTCTTTATATTGTTTTAGCAGTGATTGTATCACGCATGAGTTTAGTTAAGGGGTTGTTGTTTTACAACACTCTCACCTGCTTTGAGAGTGATAGGTTTAAGAGGAGAAAAGTGGAAGACGTAGTGAACTGATTTAATACTCTGTAGATGGGTACTGTACGTAAAGTTTTGAACAATATCATGAAATAACTCATTAAGTTTCTTTTGTTTTACTTTAAGCGGCTATAAGACTTTTAAGAACGAAAAAGCAACTCAAACTATGACTATTTTTAACTTATCAAATACTTAAATTATTTGGCAGATTTTGAACACACTGACATAAATCTGGTTCCTTCCTAAATATGGATTTTAAATTGAGTGTAAAAGTTTCAAACATTTCAAATGTGTGTATTCTTGTAAACCATTGTAAAAGTATGTGAGAAACCCAATTATGTATAGGTTTCTGAACATGGATTTCACTTACGGGAAGGATTTTAAAGAAAACTAAGTATCGCATGCAGGCAAATAATATAAAAATTTCCTCCGAAATAACACAGCTTGAAAGTCATGCAACGTGGTAAATATTAAGATGTGGCTTAGTTAATTTTATGTAGATAAAATATTATACCTTCTCCTTAAAAATTATAACTCAGATACAAGGCACTGAGAAAATGTCTACAAGACGTAATACTTTAAATTCCTTTAATTCGCCATCAACCAGAAGTAGATAAAGTAGTAAGCGCCACTAATAGCACCTAATATTTTGTGTATATTTCCTAAAACAAATGGAATATTCCTAGAAGGTAAATGTTGCCACGCTCTTATTCGAACCATGCATTTTATTGTAATCAGAAAAAATTATTTTTTACTTTTGAGTTCATTTTCACGAAATTATAATGTGTAAACGTATTTCCTCATTTAAAGTGCATTTTGAATAGAAGCTTATACCTTAATATTTTTTTTTTCATTTATTAAACGTTAGAAAAGAAAAAAAATTAGTAAAACAATTTTGAAATGTTTTTCCTGTGTTTACTTACTATGTATAAAAGGAAATGTCTGTGTGTGGGTGTACATTAGGGTGGATCGAAATTTTTTTTTTCAGAATTTCAAATCCTACCTATACAGAAAAGATGTTCTATGGTATATAGATAAATGGAAACATAAAATAAGAAATTAAATTTTAGGTTAAGAACCGCCGCAAGGGTGTTGAATTTTTGAAAAAAATGGAAAAATACCTAATTTTGATTATACGATTTTTAAAAAAAATTATTATTAATTGAAACCTACTTAAGCGTACAAGATGTTCTATGGTATGGAGATTAAGAGAAAAATAATAAAAAAATTTAAATTCAAAATTTAATACTGCCGCAAGGGGGTTGAATTTTTGAAAAAAATGGAAAAATACTGAATTTTGTTTATACGATTTTTAAAAAAATTATTATTAATCAAAACCTACTTATGCGGAAAAGATGTTCTATGGTATGGAGATTAAGAGAAAAATAATAAAAAAAATTTAAATTCTAAATTTAATACTACCGGAAGGGGGTTGAGTTTTCAAAAAAAAATGGAAAAATACTTAATTTTGATTATTGATTATAGGATTTTATATTCGAAATAACTGTTTTTTTGCAATATAAATAACCAAAAGTGATGATTAATGAGTAGTGAGTAGTATAATGTACATTGCAACATTTTATGACTCAGCTACCCCTTCCCACACCGTCAAATCAGTCCAGCTAAACAACTAGAGCAGTAGGCAATCCCATCTTTTTTCTGTCTCCTGCTTTATCCTCCCACGCATCCACAATTTTGAAATGTTTTTCCTATGTATACTTACTATGTATAAAAGGAAATGTCTGTGTGTGGGTGTACACTGTACATGTGTGCGATGTCCACATGAATCTATCGCACTTACAACCTTGAAATTTGGCGCACAGGTAGTCTTAATGGTGACTCAATAAACCTCGAAGCCGCAATTTTAAAATTTAATCTAGAAAAGTTTTTATTTAATGTTTTGTGTTGTTTTGGCTGATTTTTAGCACTAATTTATCAATAGAATGGTTTTGAATAATTGTGGGGAAAAAATTGACACACCATCGAAAAGAGAACACGATTTCCGTTCTAATGAAGTTAGTTTTGAATTTTTAACGTAATTTACTGAATTTTGAGAAATTTTAAAACAATAGTCAGTTTTGGAATCGAAATTTTATTTTTGTTTTTAAATTTGTTGCATCCGATGTTCTAATAACACTATTATTTTCAAATTTTTCAGCTTATAACTGAAGCAGTTCTGTCGCATTTAGAACAAGAATGGTTAAAATATCTTTTCTCGTTTTTTTAAATTAATTTTTTCCTGGTCAGTTGGAGGATACTTTTCTCTTCTGAACTCTGCGGTGGCCTAGTGGTAAGGTATCGACCTCGGGACTGGAGGGTCGAAGGTTCGAAACACGATTCCGCTGAAGATCCGCCGTGTATGGGGCCTGTTCCACGCTAAATCATACGTGGTGGCCAAACGTCCTCCCGTTGGTGTGACGCGGAAGCTTGGAGAGGGGGTGCCATCTCAGGCGACGCCCCCGCCGGAAGGCCGGCCCTTGAACGGCTGACCGCCGCTCAAGATTACGAAGTCCGTCCCTAAATAGCCGTCGTGTTACTTCAAAACGAGACGTTAGTATAACCTAACCCTCCCCCGACACTTTTGCGGAACGTTGCTGGAGAATTTCATTGGCTGACGGTGCAGAGTGCAAATGACGTTATAACCTTCAACTGAATGACTTCGATTATTATTTTCGGCAGTTTCTTAACGTGTTTATGGCTCGCATATTTTAGGGTCAATTAATTGAATAGATAAATTTTAATTAATAAAAAGCGTCAAAATAAACCTGATCAACTGTTGTTCCTGATAGAAATTATGAATCGTCTGCTTTTAAACTTTTCTTTAGTATTCTTCCAGAATTTTGTTTATATGTTCTAGCAACAGCTCTTCATACGTATTCTTGTTCTTTAACAATAAAAAATGCATTGCTATAAATTGTAAATTTTATTCACAATTGAATTTTTTAAAAAAATTGTTGAAATGAGAGCAAAAATTTTAAACGGAAATGAAATTTTTGTCACTAAAAACTATTTTTTAAACTTTAATTTAGTATAAAAATAGTTATTGTAACATAAAACTTTCGAAATGTATCACACAAAAAACACAAAAACCTTGCTTAATTTTTAATTTTAAAAATTTAATTAATTTTTGGACCTTTTAAAATTGACAGTAATCTATCACTTCTTTTAAAAATATTTACAGAAATAAAAAGAAATTTGTTCAAAGTCTCACCGTTGCCTAGCAACGAAGTATAATTACATTTGCTTTATTTAAGAATCGTCTGTTGTAGTAATTTATTTATTAAATTTTGAGAAATAAAATAAGTTTAAGGAAAGATTTCGCAGATATAAAATTGGTATCATTGAAAAGGTAAAATTTAAGATGGTATAAAATTAATTTTGTGGGAATAATTTGCTCCGAAGTTAATAGGGAAAAGCGGTTTCGATTAATTTCTAATTAACTGACTGTTTAATTAACTTTAGGACTTCTCAAAGTTGACAATAATCTTTCTCTTGTCTTAAATTATAAGTGTGCAAAGTTTGCTTGAAATTGCTGCAGTAGTTTAGGAGAAGATGTGAAGCATACCCACATACACATATACATACATACCCATGACTTTTATTTATATTAAGATTTTACACTGATTCACACTATTTAATGCCGTCTCGAGGAAGTTCCAACAATAAGCTCTGAGCACGTGCTCGAGGCAGTCCTTGATTGGTTTCAATAGGGAAATTCAGAGCTTCATAACACGGTCAGTTTCAGGCGTCGAAGTATAAAACTTTATTTTATTGTTTAAAATGCTAATGCATAAAATATATTTTCTTAAATATTATTAACAATCATGAAGGGCTGCAGAAAGACCTAGAAAATTTTAATCATCGTTATTTCTCCAGTATTTCATTTTTTTAATCAAACAACATAAAATATAATTATCTGCATCATTTAACAGCGTAATTACATAAGACCGAGACATTTAACCGCTTTGGAACGAGTTAACTCGTTCTAAATAACGCAGGTTTCAAAATAATTTTGTCCTTAAGCGTTTAAAACATTTTTACAATTGGAAGTATATGCCTTGTGATTTAGAAATTAGTTTCAAATATTTGACGTCGAGAGTCTTGTATTATTTTTGTACAAATATCTATTGCTATAAAAACATAATTTATCAATTTATTGAATATAATATGTTTGCAGTCAGGCATAAAGATTCAACTTCTCTCTGATGTAATTGGAAGAAATGTATTTTTTTAAAAAAAAATATGTTGATAGCTATATTTTGAAATGAAAGACATAAAAAAATACTAACGCCCAAAATTGTTCTCCTTGCCATTTTTTAAGACATTCAAATTGAAAATGTAAAAAGTCAATTACAACACTTGAAATATATTGGTATATTTGCATTAAGGTTGAATTTGCACTTGAAAATATTGCAAAGTATTATGAATTTATTTAAAGTTTACTTGGAAAATTTTTAATTGATCAATTTATGAAAATCAATTAACCCTTTATCTACCAGGGTCTCCTCTGAAAAACGTCTACCACAACTGAAGATGTTTATGACATCAATTGGAATAGATTTTCGTCTGTCACATGTGACGTCGGGCTCTGGTAAGAAACAGAGGTGTCACATATATGTGACGGTTGGTGGCGAATGAGTTAAATTTTATATTTGAAGCAGTTTTCTTTTCCTATTTAATTTTTAAATTTCATTCAAAGCGTAAGTTAAAGGAAGTCTCATACTTAATAAAAAATGATGTTCAATAACTCTTTACGAAATTTAAATCAGTGTCAAGTTTTATGCGAATATTTACCTTCAACGTATTTCCTAAAGTGCTGGTGATTTATCGAGATTTTTTCTAGGAAATCTACCTATTTTCTTTCCTTACAATTCTGAAGATTTTTCTCCCATTAGAATGATATAAGTTGCTGGCTTTTTTATGAACATAAAACAAATAAATCCATGAATATGAAAAAGGTTTTTTTACTACATAGAATAGACAATAATCATCATATAAATAATACACATTGCAGTGTGCGTTTATTTAAGCCCTTAACTATGTAGTCTGTAAACTGGAACAGTCATGGTTAAAGAAATATTTTTCATTCATTTTGTTCAATCATGTTTCAGTTTATATGTGTCACAAAAGAAATTGCCAGTTTTTAGTGGAATATATACAAATATAGAAAAGGAGCTGTTTCTAAATATTTTCTAAAATTTTTGTTCGTTATTATGAAATGTATACGAATTTTTGCAACTAAGACCAACTCAGTTTCCACCATCTTACATTCTAATAATTCTAATTGACTTTTTAATTAAACATTTCTATATTGAATCTCTAAATATATTACAATTTAAACAGAAAAATTCCTTACCATTAAAGAATCACTAAAAATTTTGTAAGATTTTGCTATTAAGTCTTCACATTCATCACAGCATATAATTGTTGTTAAAATAAATGTTTTTAATATTAAATCGTATTCTTATCTTTGGAAAATAATTGGGATAAAAGACAAGAAAACATCAATTAAAAATTTTAACCGAAATAAATTTCATTTTCAGAGTAAAAATTCTTACAGCTAAAATAATTCTTATATAAATTCATTTAACTACTACACTACAGTATAGTTGAAAGACTTAGGAGGAAAATACGGTTTCAAATGGGTTTATTCCATCAAAGGAAGTTACAGTTATTTCCGTGCTGTATTAGTACAAGTAAAACAAACAAACCAATCATTAGTATGCTAAGCAACCTCTTAAAATTTAGTGTTTTCAAACTTTCACACCAGTCGCAATTCCTTTAGAGCTTCCTTCGTCGGCGCTTTCGTCCCATCCTTTGTTCCAAAATACATCCATTCTCGTTGTTAACAACAATTAAAAAGGCGAAATTTTAATCGCCAATTCTGTGTCCCAAAGTTCAAATGGCGTCATCCATTGCTGACTTAGGGCGGGCTAATGGGCCGAAGCAATTAAGAGAGAACCACGGAGCTAAATTGGCTCGATTGGACAACTTTATCTTATCCTCTTTAAACAATTCCTCCAAACGCTGAAACCATCAAATTAAGGACGGAGAACTTCGATTTCAGTCTCTTGGGAATATTTTGAATGGCACTCTTAGCAAACATGCAACGTCCCGAGAAAGTAACTTGGTATTGTTTCTACCGATTCGTTGTTGTAAGGAGAATTATTAGATGCCTTTCCTTTTGTTAAGAGTGTATGGCGTTTCAAAAATTTGAAGAAGATTTTTAAGATTTTCACCCTGATAATGCTAGAATAAGATTAATCAATAAGATTTCGGTAATTAAGTGATGGAATTGACTAATTAGTTTGGTTAATTTGTATTGTAAAGGGGGTCTTATTTTAAATTTGTCGTGAAAATCCTGTTGGTATTCATGTAAACCACTGAAGAAATTAATGTGGAATAAAGGGTAGATTTTAATCTGATTCTAATAATATGAAATCATGGATTCTACATTTATACAATGATCTTTGTATAACTAAGGAATCTTTCATAAATGTAACAATATAAGCAAAAGTTGTGACGTTTCCACTCTATTCAACTAAAAGTAGCTTTGATTTGATAATATGAACATTCTGCTACAAAATAATAGCCATATTTGTATTTTTCTAAAATAACATAAATTATATATACATGAAGTTAAAAAGTTTTTCCCAAATGTATAATTAAGGTAGAGAAAAAAGTCCGTATATTTTAAAACTGTGAGAAATTAATCTCCTTAAACAATTCATCCAACTGTTGAAAGTATCCAAATAAGGATACTGAACTTCGCTTTTAGTCATTTGGATATTTTCACTGAAACTCCAAGCAAACTTGAGAAAGAAACTTGGTATTGTTTGTTGGCGATAAAAAAATTAAGTGCCAATTATTCTGTTAGATTGTTTGCTTGGTTGGTCTTAATGTCGCAAGAGTCATAATTTGGCGATAATGCGCCAAGTATGTGACACAAATCAAAGTAACATTAGATCTTAAACAAACCGAGGATAAAAAATGCAATTAAATGCTTGTATGAAAATGATGCAACAATCATACAAAATTCGGGATAAAAAATAATAAGATGTTCAATCGAAGAAGATTTTGAAGAAAGAAAGTTAGATCTTTTTTCTTCCTTTGAAAATTGATTGTAATTAAGACACAAACGTATTAGGAAAAATAGCTCGAGCAGAAATACGACATGAATTTAATAAGGGAATTCACCGACAATGTATTCAGAATCCACTCTTAAACTTATTATAGTTGGGAAATTCTGTATTTCATCATCAGACCTTATACTTTTATGATGTAAATTTACGAAAATTGTCTCAGAAAACTTAATACCTTAGAATTTCATGCAAGAATAGTTTATCGTCAGGTAATACAATTCAATCTGTTTTTTAAAATAAAATAAATTTCATATACATGGAATTACATGGAGTTAAAAAGTTTAACGCAAATTTATAATTAAGGCAGAGAAAAAAGTCCGTATATTTTGAAAATGGGAGAAATTAATCTCCTTACACAATTCATCCAACTGTTAAAAGTATCTAGTTGAGGATACTGCACTTCGAGTTTAGTCATTTAGAAGTATTTTAAACGAAACTCCAAGCAAACTTGCATCATCTTGAGGAAGAAACTTGGTATTGTTTGTTGGCGATAAAAATTATTAAGTGCCAATTATTCTGTTAGATTGCTTGTTTGGTTGGGTGTAATGACGCAAGACTCATAATTTGGTGATACTACGAGTATATGACATAAATTAAAGTAACATAAGATTTTAAACAAACCCAGGGTGTAAAATGCAATTAACTGCTTGAATGAAAATGATGCAACAATCATACAAAATTTAAGATGAAAAATAGTAAGATGTTCAATCGAAGAAGATTTTGTAGAAAGAAAGTTAGATCTTTCTTCCCTTGAAAAATGATTGTAATGAAGACACAAACGTATCAGAAAAAATAGCTCGAGCAGAAATACGACATGAATTTAATAAGGGAATTCACCGACAATGTATTCAGAATCCAGTCTTAAACTTATTATAGTTGGGAAATTCTGTATTTCACCATCTGATCTTATACTTTTATGATGTAAATGTACAAAAATTGTCTCAGAAAATGTAATACCATAGAATTTCATGCAAGAATATTTTATCGCGAAGTAATATAACTCAATCTGTTTTTTCATTTCTTTCAAGAAAACTTTGGATCTTAGGTCTGTAGTATAACTTATTTAAAGAAGATAATACCTTTTAGTTTTTTTTATTTCTATTTTTCCAACGATGGAGAAAAAGCTTATTTTTACAGTTTCCTTTTGAAATATCTCATTTTAGGACCGTGATATGAAAATCATATATCTGCGATACTTTTCCCGGAGAAATTAAAAATATATAAATTTCAAAGTGAGCAAGTAGTTCTAAGTTTTCAGATATTTACAGTACTGAATGCGTATTTGATCGTGGCAGATATATTTCTTAGTATCCCATAAAACAGGTGCTGTTACAAGTAGTTTTAAAGGAAAAAAGATTTAAAAAAAGTATATCAGCATTTTTGAATGAACGACTTATCGAATACTAGGGCAAAAATATTAGGAATAAAATAATTAAAACTCCTATAGTACAAAACACTTACACATAGCATTATGTCGTAGCCCTTCTTAAGAAACGGATATACAAAGTAATTTTATAACATATTATGTGCTCATTCTACAAAACAGATAAAGTTACTATTAATTTATTTTCTTTATTCTGTGAAAACTGTGGTCTGTTGACTTCAGTCTTGATTTCAGAATTAAAAATTAAATGTTTGAATCTCCGGCTAAAAGTCATCACAATCCCCTCCTCCCTTGTAACCGATATTTTACAATGATATACAGATATCTTTTCCTTCTAGTTATTATATATATTACTTTTCATATATTTTGACGATGAAAAAAGAAATTACTTTCATTTCTTTATTTGATAAAAATTTTATTTTTTTAATTTCATAAAGATGAAAGGCATATGATGCATTGCATTGTGAAATGTATATAAATTCAGCATAAAAATGTAATGAATACTAAAATGAATTGAAAAAGTGATTAGAAAGAGGGTAAGATTCCATTGGAATTTCATTCTTTTCCCATTCACCCAAGCAATTATATACAATTGGAGCAGTTGCCTTGAAATATTAAGAACGTATAAAACACACAATATCATCTGTCTGCAAATTCATATATCTATCATTTCTTAACATTCTTTTAGCTCCCTTCCCTCCATTTTTATTCGATATTTAATTTTTTTATAATATAAATCTTGCCGTATCTCAGCAGTGATCATTAAAATTTGGTTTCTTCTAATTAACGCTTAAACTTTCACTTATACGCAATAAAAAATAATTTTCAACGATGAGGAAAAAAGGAATGAGAGGATTGTTCCACAATTTATTTGATATTTTATAGCATAAATAAATACTAATTATAAGCATCCAGCTTATTATTCCGCAAATTAGATAAAATGTAAGCGTCATTCAATTTTTTTTGTTAAAAATTTCTAACTAATTCTCATCACATTAAATCTTATTATCTGATTAATACGTAATTTTTCACTTTGAAAAGATTTTAACAGAACCCCGAATTAATATTTAATGCTTCATGTTTTTTTATTTCGGTAAGAATTACCAGTGAAGTTATGGATCACTTTTCTAAGGCTAAAATTTTAATTTCTGTTTGATTAAAATCGATGAAATGTTTGATGAATCGTTAATGAAATGATCGATTTATCTTATTACAACGTATTAAAAGCAGAGGACAGCAAAATACTTGAACTGACAGATGTTGGTGTCCACGTGTACCACAAAATGGGACATGAAAGGATGGAATTCTTCTAAAGAATCATATTATGACTATGTTGCAATTAAACAATGTTTTTCTTCAATCCATGTCTCATTTTTTATGTGTGTACCTCAATGTCTCACTTACGGCTATAAATTTTTACACAAAAACTCTGTGAGCCCATGATTTTCGGCATAGTCCTTTTGTACACTTTACGTGAAGGTTACGTTCCTTTTATTTAATTATTTGGTAAAACTCCCTCAGTAGCAATCAAACTTTGAGTGTCTTACCACAAGTTTTTCTAGTATAAAAAATAAATCGTTTCTCTTTGGCCTAAGTTAAATCGAGGCCATGCGCAAAGAGTAAACAGACAGCTCTCTTCAGGCTTGAACGTTGGATTCGTGACGTCACAGTCGAAAGCCTCTGCGTAGCTCTGTTGTTGATGTAGGAAAAACGCTTATTCCTATGCAGAAGCACAAAACTTTCGGCAGTTACTCATTGCTGAATGCGTTTTTAATATTGACGATCAATTCATTTAAGTATTTGGTGAAAATAGTACATGCAAAAAAAAACTTACATTTCATGAAAAAAAAAGCTTCGACACAATTTTCTATTGCAAGAAATGAAATTTGATAATGGATTATCCAGTGTTTTGAGAAAAAGCGTCAGCAACATTTAAACAATTTTTATTTCACGTTTATAAATAGCACATGCAAAAATTTCCAATTCATAAAAAAATGACAAATTTTACAATGTCTAGAAGATTAGTTCAAAGCATGAATTGATAATGGATTATCCAGTGTTTTGAGAAAAAGTGTGAGAAACCCGTAATTTTGTTTTATTTCATTTGCAGAAACTTCTAATTCAATTTCTAGAGGTACTGTTTCAGGTTGTACTAACCCTTTTCAAAAATGTTATAAGAAGGCGGGTTAACCAATAGGTCTATTTCCTTCAACTCCAAAACGATTAATATCCTAAAGTTGATAACTTTCGTTTCAAATTTTTAGCTCTAAGCTGGTCATACTTAATTTTAGTATAATTATTTAAAATATATTTTCTGAAATGGAAATACATTGCTTTACAATTAGGACAAAATTATTTTTACATTCACATGAAACTTCAGGAATAGAACTTAATAATTCCTTTTTTTCAAACATCAGATGTCCCAAGAGCTGCTTGTGGTTAATGGCTTTCAAAAAGTTATCTTCAAATTCTTTACATATTAATATATTGAAAGATTGGTAACTTTCTACTAATATTTCTAGTGTATATTTAGAAAGCCATTTCAAGCCTCCTCGATCTAGAAATGATGCATATTTACAAGCAGTGTCAATTTCATATTCTAAATCTTTTGTTGTAATAAATTTTGATGTACAAAGATCAGAATTTAATTTCTGACTAACTTTCTTAGCAACATACCCTGAAATATATATGAATGTTGGCATTTCCTCTGGTAATATTTCAACATCAGTAGTTGTGTTGAAAACCTCATACAATTGTTCATCTATTTCAAATTATCCTGAAGTTTCTGAAGTTGCCTCTAAAATTTCTTTTGATTTTTAAGTGAAACTCCCCTTTTTTATGATCCAATTTATCCAATCTACAATTTTTATCTTTTTTACAGATTCAAATATTTGAAGGCATGAAACATAATAATTTCCCCCAGACATTTGCCGATACTGCCCATTTCTTGCATCTAGACTATCTGTTTGAAATTTACCTAATAATATATATTCTGGGGTGTACTCTTTGAAGATATGATTTAGAATATCTCTCAATGACTTTGTGGTAAACTGAAGGGTAAATTGTGTCTCCTTAGACAAATTACCATCTCTGCCTGGTAATCCTTCATCTTTTCTTTTTTTTAATGGCAATGCAGATTTGTTCAAGGAAACAAGCCAAACATAACATTTTTTCAGGAATACCATACTCATTTGATCTTTACTCCTAATTGGGTCACAAATGGGATTTTTCAACCTCTTACCTTTCTCAGAATTTTTAACATTAACAATATTCCACCATTTTAAAAACTGATGTATGGATTCCTTAGTTCCCATGGTATATTTGCCTTTCTCTCCAGCTCCATGAGCTAAAGCAGCACTATTGCTTTCATGAATTATATTTAAGGCCAGTAACACATTTTGTTTCTCAAAAGAAGTGGTATATAAAACTTTCTGGGATAGCTTTAATGCATTCTTAATCAAATTGGATTTTTTTTGTTTCATAAACATCTTTGAGATCTTGTAGGTTAGCTAAAGAGATTTTAGATGAATTTTCAGGTGAAGGAAAACACAAAACTTGCCCTAGTGTTTTATCATTAAACCAATTATTTCTAACAGATTTGATCAGATGAACTTATCAAGTAAAAAGAATAACTTATTATCAGGCTCTACAGGATTTGAGATGCAGTTTACAAGGTTTCCTTAGCATATCTGGGTGAATATATTTCTATTAGTTCTATTGTTGTCAGAAATTAAAGATTAAACATTGTACTTGAAGTCATTTAACGGTTTTAGTACCTTCAGAGTTTGACAATAAAGGTCAACAGCTGTTTGATTCTTTATGGGAACTAAAGCAACTATTTCTTTATATTTTGAAAATAAAGATGTTATCGTGAGTGCTTGAATAGTATTTAGCTTGTTGATTGGCATTTTCTGCTTTTCCTAGAAGTTTTCCTCAATAATAATTTAAACCCGGATTTACATAAATTTCATCTATAAGAAGACAGATAAGTTTTTCATGGGGAGATAACATTTAATTCTTTTTTGAAGGTACTTAATGTGGGCCCTTCAAAGCAATGGATAATTTTTTAATGTACACAAGATGAGGCAAAATTAAAATGTTTGAGCTAAGTATAAAACCATGGTTACTTGAAGTATAAGGTTAGGCTCACAGAGAGCGGATGAATTGATGACGTCACATTGGGACGTACATCGCTTCGTCTCAGTGTTACGTAACAGAATAAATATCACATTTGAGAGCTTTTTCAACAGCCGAAAAATTTATTATAAGCCTGACTTTTTGTGGGAACGTTGTTAAAGAGTCACAAATTACGAAAGAATCAAAATTCGGAGTGTTTAATCGAAAATTTTAATAAAATTCAGTGATCTTTCTGATATGATCTCAATGTAAGAAATAAAGAAATAATTACGACGTATAGTATATAATTTTTAGAAACAAATTTATCGGAGGCACTAGAGGATTTTTAAGAAGCTGGAGAATTAAGATTAATTTTACTTTCAATTATAAATTACGCATTCGTTAAAATAATAGTCTTTTAGTTACTTCACGTAGTAAAAAATGAAATCAAATGTCTTTGAAAAATTCCTTAAAATAAACTTGTAATTCTTGATAAATATGAGCAAAAATAACTTGTTTTCATCGCACAACTCGTAATTGGATTATACACATATATTTTGCATCTTTAATATATATATAACATTTTTACACCCAGAATAATCAACATATATTAAATAAAATCTCTCGAGCAATTCAATTATCAATATTTGCTTGCATTATTAGTAATAAACGCTTGTATTAATAGGGGAAGGTGGTGTACCTTGGACATAAGTGTACCTTGAGCCTATGCCGATTTTAGCGCCATCTGTATAGATGTATAGAAAATGTTATATGTATTTTGTACACTTGCCACCAGAGGTCCCAGTGTACCTGAACTTATTTGTCAAGGTGCTCATTTGAATGAATGAATCCTGAAAAAGGAAATTGACCCATCAAAAGTAATTTTTTCCTGTTGAATTTTGTGTTAATAGTTCCTAAACATACATAAATTACTTTATAGTAAAATGCCTAACTTATAAAGCACAGTTTTAGCTATAATAACATGTGTTAGAAATTATGTTAAGTCTAACCCCAATTTAGTAGTCAGCCATTTTCCATGAAATGGCCAAGTGGTGTACCTTGGACCATGCCCAAGTGGTGCACCTTGGACCATGCCCAAGTGGTGCACCTTGGACCATGCCCAAGTGGTGTACCTTGGTGCATGACCACTATATGGTCTACCACTTATGTTGTGGAAAAATATGATGTAATGCGGAAGTTACCACATCCCGTGTTGACTGGAGGATCTGAAAGGCAGCTTCGGAAATTAACATTTGGAATTGACTTGTCTAATTTCAATATTCGTTAAGCCTACTCATAGGAATTAAACTGTTGCTGTAATAATTTTATATTCGGTCTAATGTAAGACCTTATTAAGTGAAAGTGCTCATTAACATTTTTCTGTAGTTAAAATACCAATAAATGTTTATGTTCAAACTATTCGGTTAGATTTTTTAAATCTAGAAATAGCTGGTCCAAGGTACACCATACCCATGGTGTACCTTGGTCCTATTTGCACTTTTTTTTAAATTGTAAAGAATGCACTGAAATACTTTTTTTTTAAATCTACAAAAAATATATGTTGTGTATAAAGGCCTAAAATATGAAAGAAAAATTGTTTTGTTACCTTTCTTTTAGTAATTATCCAATTAAAAATTAAAAAGTAAAAATGTGACCTAGGTAACCACCTTCCCCTACTATATATATATATACATATATCATCAACATCGTTTTTTTTATATTTAGCTTACGAAGCAAAGGAGATCTCACAAAACCTCTCTTTAACAATCAACCCAGATAGCAATTTTAGTTTGCAGCAGACTTGCACTGCAAGTCTGCAAGCTTCCTGCAAATTTTTCACGACAAGTGTGCAAGTGTGAAACAAGCTTGCAGCAAGTTAACGTAAGCCTCGAAGTCACCACAGGAGTTTCACAGCAAGTTTGCCGCAAGCTTGCATTGCAAACTATAGCAAAAAACACGGTACGAACACAACCCGGGATAGAACTCGCGACCTCCCGGTTCCGAAGCAGAGACGCTAACCATTGAGCCAGCTGAACTCTGAAAGGAGAAGATATATTTCGCTAATACATCGTTCGATTCGATTCGTATACTATTTATTTTAAACTTTTTTCTTGATTTCATTAATTTTTTGAGTTGAGAATATGATTTGAAGTCAAAGAGAGAGTGATTTTCGCTAATAACTACGTTTTGCTAGCAGTATAAATTATGAAATTAGAGTTCAAAAGTAATTACTTTAAAATGGGACAAAGTGTATAAGTTATTTTTTTTCAACAAACACTGACTGTTTTTTAGATTTAATTTTGTTTATAAACGTTAAAATTTCAACATTAATTAGAAGGCGATATAATTTTCTTTAAAGTGCGAGTGATATATTTAGTAAAAAGATGGAAAATGATTAAAAAATTTTTTTTATAAAAAAGTTATTTTTTTCATAAATTATCATTGATTTATTGAATTAACAGAAAGAAGGACGGTCTAGGAGATGTTATTAAAAATCGGATGTTTTTTAAAAACAGAGACAAAGATAATTATCTCTTTATTGTGCTATCTTTGCATGAAGCTTGTTTTGCAAATTTGCTGCAAATTTGATTTGCAAGGGAGGTGGTGCTATTTGTCACATCGAACTTGCAGCAAATGCGTTGCAAGCGAGGGTGGCGCTAGTTGTCACAGCGAACTTGCTACAAGTTCGTTTCAAGTTTGACTCGTCATATTTTTCCGTGACAAGGGAATATCAAGTTAAAATCAAACTTGCTGCAAACTTACGTGCTATCTGGGAAACATCCACCTCAGCTCTGAATCAAACAAGAAATATTCATAATAAAACTAAATTCCCCGCCTTTTAATTTGGAATGTGAGGAGGAAAAAAAAACAAAAAAATAATAACCAGACTCCAGATTAGATATAAATAAGCCTAAAAGATATTATTTTTTTTCATTCATTGGAAACTCCTATTAGACAGTAAAAAAGCAAATACTATTTTCAGAAAGCGAATCGATCATTTGGAATTGCTGTATTGGAAACAATAAGAGAAGAATCATGATCCATTTTCATTAAAACTAAAAGTATGGCGAGGAATTTATAAGTAATAAATAGCAGTCTTGTGATGCAAAATGAAGAAGATGCAATAACGAACCATTAATCGGGGTTTTTTTAATGTTTCTTACAGATGGAATAAATTTATTTCTTTAATTTGAAACCGCGTATAAAAGCGGATAGTTTCGAAATCTGTCCCAATAAGACGTCATGCGCGGAAAGACCTAATGCGCATCGCGTTTGTGGACCCTCCCTGGTATAAAACTATAAGCAGCATGATATCAAAAATAAAATGTTGCTGCAAGAAGAAGAAACTCTGTAGAATAAATGTGCTTATTTCATAACGTTATTTTTAGTTATTCAGTTACTATACTGAAGAATAAATCCTTATCACTGTCATCTTGCTGAGAATATGCATCTTTTATCAAATGAATTGCATTTTCATTTTCATTTTCTCGGTTGGTTTGACCTCGTTTGGTTCAAATGCAGCTACCCAACTGAACAAGCTATCAAATTTCGTCCATCGGTCACATTAATTATGCTCTCTCAATATAAAATGGTGAGATTTGGTCTTCAACAACACAGAATCATGCCAAATTTATAAAGTTAAATCCTTATAAATTTCATGGAAACAACAATGCTAGGACGCTAGTTAATGTCTAGCCTGTAACATAAGACGAAATTATCTGTTCTTATGTTAAGCCCTCCATCACCAAATTACTTAGCATACGTTTCCTGAAAAATTTCAAAAGTATTAACGTTGTCATTCGTGCACCATTCTGAAAACGTTTCTTCATATTTCAGATTGAAGCCAGTTATCCGGTCAGAAGGAGATTTTCTATTAGTAGATGGCTCATGAGAAAGGTAAGAAGGTTGATTAGGAGATATTGATGGATTCGCATCATTGGTTAAATTCGAATTTTTCCTCTGTACTATCAACTCACTACCGTCATCTCTAACAACAAGATCTTATTTAATAATAAATTGCGAGATAAAATGGTTTATGCAAAGCACAGCAATTGAACTAGAAATAAAATCTGCCCTATTAATGCTCTTTACCCACTGTTTTTTTCTCGTTGCATCTTTCGGAAAAGTTGCAATTAGAATTACAATCAGGAACGCAACATTTTCTTCCTTTGCCCATAATAATTTAACCAGCGTTTCTTAATGTGGAGCACAGGTTCTATAGGGAGGCAATTGAATTGTTAGGAGGGGCAATTCAAAAATGGGGAAAACCCAAATTGAATGGATATAACACAGCTGAAAGATTTAAGACTAAAGCTGACTAAATTGGACCAAACTTAAAATTTCTTTGCAGCAATCATCAAGTGAAAAGGATCTCACTAAGTTTAAATTATAAGTAATAACTAATAACTAAAATAATATAGAAATATTTCATTAATCTATTTTGAACTTAAATTTTAATTCTCCATTTTATACGTTTTGAAAATTTACTTACTGTGTTTCTCAACAATTTCCGAGTGATTTCTTTCTAAAACCTATGAATTAATTCCTTTAGTCAACAATTGAATTTTTGAAAATTAAAAATTATATATATATATGCTACATAAAGGGAATAAAAATTTAAGAACGGCTTAAGTGGAACAAAAATGTTTGGGAAACAATGAGTTAAACGGAACGGAAAAAAATCTATAGCTTAAGAAGTAAAAAGATTTCCAATCGGATGCTTCTTACTTTACACTATAAATACATCTGGAATAATTATTTATGAAGTGTTTGTTTCATCTTTGATAATGAATAAGAGATTACTGCATTATAATCATTTTATTTGTGTTTCAAAAATACTATAACTATGAAAAGTAAAATTTCGTTTTCCAATGCGAGCACATGCGGCAGGAAAAACGACCCTTCATAACAGAGTTGATTTCCTTCGAACTTTAGGCTTAAACCGCAGAGCGACTTTAACACTAATTTAAATCCATATTTCTATATAAAATTCTAAATAAGCGAATGAAATGTTCAGGCTCTAGTACTCAGACATGCAGAAATGATTGGCAAAAATCTGACTATGAAATAAACGATAATGTAGAGGTACTAAAATGAAAGCTTTAAAAGAGACTTGTCACCACGTGAGTTAAATAAGACAAAAATATTCCAAATGTGCAATTTATGCAATCAAAGTTAACATCAAGGTATAATTCTTCTATAGAACTAACATAAAAGCCAAAAACTTAATTCAGTATTAGTTAATCCATTTAAATCCAGCGAAATTCCTTTAAAAGACGAACAGACTTACATACATAACCAAGACCAAAAACACAACCAAGGAGGCTTTATGCTATGACGTCACAGCAGTCTAAATTTCTGAATGTTATGGCCTGATGAGAGCTGTGTATTTACTTTTTGCGCACAACCTCGGTTAAATCCTGTAAGCCATCTAACCGATTTTTTAAAAACTTTTTCATGATCATCTTCAAAATACATTCTTCTTATTAATTTGAACATCTTCTTATAATACCCCGGGTAAAGCTTTGTCAACAGTTCAGAGTTTCGATTACATATAAGAAGTTATGATGTGTAAACTCTAAAACTCTCTTCCTAAGATGTTCAAATCATTCGTTCAAAATTGTTGCGGCTTGGCGGATTGAAGTTTATCCCATGAGTTCAGAATAAATCTGTATGTATAAAGTATTTTTTTAACACACATGCTCAAATTTAAAACGATATCTTCACCTACCGTGTTGCATACGATATAAATATTTATCTTATATAGTAAATAATAACATTTCATAAAAGTACAACCTTTAATCTTCTCCATAATAACAAACTAAAAACTGTGCACAAGATAGGTGACTATAAAAAAGTTATCTTAAACAAATTCTCAATTACCAAAAAAGTTCTATGAAGATCGCAAGATTAAATCCGCTTATAAAATGAAAAAAGAATATTATTAACAAAAAGCTTTTTATGTTTGCAAACAATGTGAAAAAAGGAACATGAAAGTAATTTGTTAGATTCAAGCCAAGTTAAGTTAGTAGAGGAGAAACTAACAAGATAAATAAATCTATGAGTTAAATTCAATCATATATGTTTTTTAATGCTTATAATAATCCCTATTTTTATCCTAGAAAAAAATAGGGATTGTTGATCGACGGGAAGTTATCTCTGCGAAACGACCGCTGGGGATGAGGGGCGTAGACTTACTTACCTTACTCAACTATGACTTTCAGTGACTAAAATAGATAGCTCTATGTGACAATTAACTCTATAGTCTATAGTCACTATTAGTCTAGTGTGACTATGTGACTCTATCTGTGTAAAATTCTTCGCGATTTTCATCAACTTTGTACCTCGACTGTGACTAAACCGTAATTTCAAATTCTAAAATTATTTTTAAAATCTTCAATGTCTATCTTTTCCTGTTAAATGAAGCTAAGACCAACTCTTTATGTTATTGTGCTGCGGAGCTATAAGCGTTTAACATTACCACGAAAATCGTCATAATTTTTTCCTTCCCCGGCACACCATTAGACCGTTATGGAGGGACGCAAGTCTACATTGAAAAACTAAATGAAAGAGGAAAAAAGTCCCATCAGCACATTTGTCAAATTATTCTCACAGAATCGTGTTTCTGGTTTGCGGGTATCACAAGCACTTTATCTGGATAAAAAGTTCATCGTAATTTTGAAAGTTTTGGAGTTTAATCATCTTAAAAATTTCGTTCCTAGACATAATAAAACCCATCTGTCTGGAGCATATCGTCTTAGAATCTTTCGTGAGCAAAATATTAATTACGTAATTAAAGGAAAGAGAAGATGATTAGGTCAACGCATTGCAAAAATGCTTAACTCTCAGCATTATTTTTTTTAAAAAATCAAGGTTTTATTTTCATTCTTCAGAAGTAAGCACCCAAGAGAGGGAAAACATCAGATGATCTTTTTAACCAAAATGTAATCAAGTGAAATTAGACTGAAAATTATGTTCTTAATTAGAAATTTCTATCAGAAAGGAATGTTATAAATTTGTTGATTATAAATGCATTAAGCCTTATCATTTTAATTTAGATTCAGTTATTATTGAGAGTTTACAAACAGAGCTGAAGTATCTATGACAAAGTGTTTTATTAATCAGTATGTGTATGCCAAAATGAAACCAAAAATTGTTTTATGAAACACATCATGCATTTTATTTATTACGGCGTCTGCAATTAAGAAGTTCTTTAACCTCAATTCTGTCTCAGATATAAATAATACAGTTTAGAAATGTTAAACACAATTTTTATTTATTATTACAGTAGTTTATTGGTTGGTGGGATTGTATAATACACTTTCACTTTTGGTAATGGAAAAAAAATTTCAATACCAGCATAACATTTTTAAATCAAAGAGAATTTAGAATTTCAGTATATATAATTCAGGGACAAAATAATCAGCTTTTTCAGACATGCAATAAAGAGCTTAGAATCTTACTTTGATTGTTTCGTTTCGTGTACGAAAATGAAGATTTTTAAGTTGCTCTTCAAACCAATGATCCATTCCTCATACTCAACGGACTCGAATGATGAATAATTCTTATTACTCTTGATTTCATTTCCTGCAATTATTAATAGCAGAATATACATATGCAAATGCGCGAAGAATATTTAATCACTCAAGGAGACTGTTCTTGTGAAGAGACGAAATATATAGGAATAGTTGATTGGAGAAATCAGAAAGGTCAATAATATAAAAATTCTGTAAGATTTAAAAAAAATATTAATGTTTTAAATCATTGATTCTTTTACTTGGTGGATTTTATATATGAATAATAAGCCTTTATTTGACTCTTCACATTTCCTTACACGTTACGTAAACACCCTTTTAGAATATGAAAACAGCATACACGCAAATTTGAAAAGAATGGCTTATATGGTTAATGCAAATATTGATTCATATAATAGAATATTGATTATTGTAATGCCAAATGTTAACGATATAAGATGTGCTTGAAAAGAAGATTAAAAACTACATTTCAACAGTAAAACTTTCGATAATCGGAGATATAATTTCCTGCAAACATAATTTATCTTGATTTATCCAAATAATCGTTGCAAGAATATCTATATAAATATTTCTCTTGTACAGCTCCCAAAAAGCATGCTATTTAGCTACAGGATTTGACAGTATCTACAGGGTAACTCTACGGTCATGGGAGAAACTTCTAGGGGTGATTAGGCATACGAAAAGCATCCAAAATGACAAAGTTACATGGGGGCCCAAATGCCATTTGGCGGCAGCAGATGGCACTAAACATAAAACCGTGCCGGCCAACATGCCGATATCTTTCTGAATATTAACGGGCTTCCTTTGGAAATTCTGAAGTACAAGTTGCCCCATATGTCTGGAATTGAAGTTGTGAAAGAAAAATTACGCTAACTTTCGCGCATGCGTAGTAAAAAATTAATTACTGCAAATGGTTATATTTTCTTTTCTAATCAATGCATTTATTGGAAATTTTAATACAATCCTGCTCGAGAATCTTGTCAAATATTTTGTAAGTTTCGTATTATTCTAAGGAAAACTCTGCAGATTATAATAAAAAGCATGCAGAAAAATCTGGGATATTTTAAAGAGACCTTCACATCTCCCCAAATATTCGTGCTATTTTTACGAAAATGCATGTAAATATTGCGCACGTCTCACCAAATAATTTTTTTAAAGTTGCAAACCATTATTAAATTTTTGAAGATGGGTGAGTCAAAATTTTTTCCCCACTTCATCAATGTCTGGTCGGTCTTCTAAATGCCCCCGTGAACGAATCTTGGAGTTAAAACGTATTATTAATATGATAGAGGTTGGAGGAAAATTCATATACCATTTCGGGAGATATTCAAAAATATTCAAAATTTGATGTGTGCCTTAACTAACATTAAATTTGGTCAGGCACAAGCAAGACCATCCAGATGCTTTAAAGGAAGCCGATAACGCACATTTTTTTTCGGCGCATGCGCGAAAGGTAGCGTAATTTTCCTTTCACAACTTCATAGCCGGATACATAGGACAACTTATATAAAATGTCCTGTTCAATCCCTTTAGTATTCAGAAAGATATCGGCATTTTTGCCAGCATGGTTTTATGTTTAACCCCCTGATTACTAAGAGTTCTCAAAATCTGAGTACAGTTGTATACGGAGGGTTGCTTACTAATTTGTCTGTGGAATGGATTCGTCTGCCCCATTCCCCCTTTTCTCCTCACTACGGTTGGTGGGAGATATCAATGGCAGGCCTTCATCTCTTATCTCTCCCTTAAGGGTCCCTTTAATGACCACTCGCCCAACTGCCTTCTCCCCCCTTTCGGAACAGCAACCGGCCGAAATCCGCCCCACTACTGTAGAAATTGTATGGCCAGTTAAGGGCGGCTTAGTAGTCAGAGTGTTAATGACATCTGCTGCCTCCAGATGGCGTTTGGGTTCCCATGTTCCTATGTCATTTTGGATGCTTATCGTATGCCTGATCACCCTTCGAAGTTTGTCCCACCCTATATATCAAATAATGGATCGCGTGAATTCACTTCCCAAATATAAACAAACGATTACGATTTAGTTTGTGCCTTTTTACAAAGAGTTAAAAATGAATCTGAACCGTGTTGCTAAATGTTGCCAAAAGATGAAAAATAATTAGTTGCAACAAGGCTCAGCTTGTTGGACTAACTTAAAAATATGATGCTGTTGTCAAAATGGAATTTCTTTTTATCGATTATTTGCCAAATTAGGTAATACTGAAACTTTGTTTTCTTTTCGGCGCATTTTTAAACGATTGGTGCGACTATGGCAAGCGAACCCCCACCGCGCTTTAAATCTCATCTATTTGAGTTTAGGATTTCTTTTATATGTGTCGAATCTCCTTATTCGCCATTTTTTTCAAAATTTCATTTTTAGTTTCATTGCAATGTTCAGTTGATCTTCTAAATGATTGGAAAATCATGTAAAAGACCTTCTTCAAATCAAGCAAATTTATGCTGATTTAAGTGAAAGCATCAGAAACAAATTTATTTAGATTAGCCATAAATTTTGCAGCAGGGTTTGCATAGCAATCCTGAGAGGATTGCTATGCTTTCCTCCTGGGTGTTGGCGGGCAGGTGCAATAATAAACCCTAGTGTAATAATAAATTCGAAAGTTTGTTATTACATATACGCGTTAAGTAGGTATATTGAATTACCACTTTTAACAGCTAGGGGTGTTGAATATAATTGTCGATACGTCAACGTCTTTCAATCTTTTTAATAAATTTTTCAATATTTAAAACAGGCCGGCCTTGAATAAAGGCTGGCCATTTTCGTTAATTGTAGAATTCATTCTGGCATGCGTACATGTATGTTTCTAAAAATTTTAGCTCGCTTCTTCTCCTTTCTTGCATGTGGTAAAAATACTAAATTTTCTAACTGTTCAGTGTATAGAATATACTAATGTCTGTGATGGGGGAGAAAGACCAGGCCTTATATTGGGAAGGTGTCACGGCTTAAATTCTATTAAATATTTTTTCTCTAATATTGGCAAATTATGTTGTAAAGATTGGAATGAAGTATATGAAGTCATGTTTAAGACTTTGCAAAATACAGTTAAAGTGCGGAACAAGTGTTTAGACGCTGTTCTAAATTATTTACGAAAGTATATTATCGCATCCTCCGATGAAAAGTTTCTTTGGTTACAATAGAATATAATCATTTTATTAACATAATTTTAAATTTATTATTCAGATATTGGAATTATAGTACCACCTTTAATTTTTAGAAAAGAATGCTTTCGAAATAATCATTCCCAAACAATAAGACCCTGTCTATAGTCAATGACAAGTCTATTATGCTGATATATTCATTACTCTAATATATTGGCAGTAAATAGGAATCTATGAATGTCCTCTCACCAGAGAA
>BGPR01001493.1:151997-177663 GCA_013235015.1 Araneus ventricosus | reverse complement strand
AAAAACATTAAAAAGTCAACAATTGATTCTAAAAAAATATTGAGCATTTTTTTTTTATGTTTTTACCTATTTACATGCCAACCATTGTCTTAAAACCTTTGAACTAGACTTATATCATTTTGAATGCGTATACAGAGTAAGGTGGTGATTAAAAATCAACTTTTTGAATTTTGATGGGGCATCTTCGCGTTTTGATTCGTGGTCTAAAAAAAGACTTACATAAAAGTTTTAGATTTTAAAAATGTGTTTTAGGGATGACTATCAAGCTAAATCTGAAAATTTTATAAAATTTCAGTGAGAATTTTAGAAGTTGCACGCTTATGGCGAGTTTGGCGGCGGAATTGTGGCGCTGTCGGTTTATATATTCGCAATCATGTTTGCGCATTCGCATGAATGCAGGATAATTCTACAATCAGGAAAATTCAACGATTTACATAATATGGAATTGGATCTGCGGTCTTACGACCAGATTGTAGATCTGTATGGAAGTTAGGCTTTAGTCGATTAAAAATAAGTGTTTCAAAATGCATGCAAGTTTTTTTCCATCATACTACGAAAAACAAATCGGGCCATATTGAGCCAAGCTAGCAGTTTAAAGATGGGGGGAACTTCCCATTGTTTGGCGAACTTAGCCTTTGGTGTTAGCCTAGCAGAGACCTTCGATTTAAGGCGAAATAAGAATTTGAGTTCATATTACGGTTATGGTCCGGCTCAAGTGAGCAAATTTTATGCGAGCATGTGAAAGCGTGCGTGTGAAAGTATATTTGTTTGCATGTGAGAACGATAACTTTAAAACGCAATGATTTAGATCAAAGGAATTTGAAGTTTGATCAAATTTCCATAATTGTGGATTTGTATCGAAATTAGGCTTCTGTCGGTTAAAATTAAGTCTTTCAAAATGCATGCAAGTTTTTTATCATCATACTATGAGAAACAAAACGCGCCATATAACGACAAGCTAGTAGTTTAAAGATGGCGGGGAACTTCTCACTGTTTGGTGAACTTAGCATTTGGTGTTAGCCTAGCAGAGACCTTTGATTTAAGGCGATAGAAGAATTTGAGTTCATGTTGAGGTTACGGTCCTGCTGAAGTCAGCAAATTTTATGCGAGCATGTGACAGAGTGCGTGTGAAAATATATTTGTTTGCATGTGAGAACGATAACTTTAAAAAAGGAATTTGATGATAACCATAATTGTAGATCTGTATCGAAGTTAGACTACAGTCGGTTAAAAATAAGTGGTTTTTCATCATACTACGAAGATCAAATCGCGCCATATTGAGTCAAGCTAGCAGTTTAAAGATGGGGGGAACTTTCCATTGTTTGGTGAACTTAACTTTTGACATATTTAAAATTATAATTAATTTTTTTCACTCAAAAATAAAATAAATCAATATAGTAAATTTTTAGGCGCCCCTGTGCTACAGCCATTTGGATAAGATGGCTTCTCTTTCGACAAGAAACCACCAGTTTATGAATTTTTAACGTAGGCAAATTACCACTTTATGGTGGTTTATTTGATGAATATACGCTTTCTGATATCCAATAAGGCCAAATAAAGGCAACAAGAGTCATTGTCTTTTTTTCATGGTAATAAACTTTGTTTTCCCGGAGGGGAAAAGTCATTTTTTTAAATCAATTTCTCAAAATCGGGAATAGAAACCCGTTTGAAACTTCTAAATTTTTTTCTGTATATGCTCTTTTCTTACCAAATTTTTTAAAAAATTGAAATAGCATGAGCTAAATTCTGAAACGTGCTGCAAATTATTGAGGTTGTTTCGACTATAACCACACCCTTGTAAAGCCAAGATTTCCGCACTTTCGCTGTTTCGCCGATATAATGCAACATGTTTGTTATACAACTGCTAAGATCATCAATTTGGAGATAAGAACGTAGAAATAATCAGAGATGTCTGTACTCTCTGACAGTCTTCAGTATCTTATTTGTAGTTTTCGACAAAGAAACGAAGGAATACCTTTTTAGTATGTATTAGTTAGCTTATCATACGGGAAAAAATACAGTCAACGCAACCGCCAACTCAAGTGTATGATCCCAATTTCAACCGAATTGGGGTTGCCAGTGTTGGGTGAGGAGTTTTTATTTTTCGACCGTCAGAAATATATCTCTATCCTTATATTTGTCGAAAATCTTATTCGTGGTTGTTTGTTGTTGTCGCTATTTTGATTCTATACACGTTTTTAAAGGATGACTAACATTAGTGTTCTTGCAAAGAAAAAAGCATGTGGTGTTTTAGCCACTGTTATTATGTAAGCTATTCAAAAAAGGGAGAAGGAGAAAACAAAAGTTTGGGCTAGTAAATGGTTATTGAGAAGGAAAGAACTTGGAGGTTATGAAGATCTAATGCGAGAGCTAGCCCTAGAAGTTAGTTTTTTTAAGCATTTTTGTCAGAAAGCTACAGAAGATGCCTAAGATGGATGTGGACAGTTTTGAGTTTTTATTAGAAAAGATTCAACCATTAATAAAGAGGAGGATATGAGGCAATGCATATCAGCTGGGGAACGACCACTTCCTGGGAGCCTCCATCTTTGAGTATGACGTTGTGCGTTATGACGAAAGCAGTCAGCTATTCATCTGATTGGTTCAGATACAAGGTTGGGTCAACTCTGTCGCGAGAAATCGACAGGGTTGAGTGCATTTTCCCCATCCCCAACTTCCATATCAGACGGCAGATTACACCCATTTCTCGAGTTTTGAGTTGAACGTACGGTTGAGTTGAGGGTTGGGTTGGCACATTTTTACTCGTGTGATATGGCTTTAAGAAAGCCGTTTACAACTGATAGTAGTTTACGGTATTTTCACTTTACGTGAACAAAGCTGTAAATAGTGCTCACCGTGGTACTGTTTACACTTCCATCTGCATTTTTCCCTCTCATACCGAGAGAGGCGGTCTCGGGCGGTTTAAAAATTTCCCCTTAACAGCGATGAAGGGCGGCCTGAGAAGGTTGGCTTCTTTTGAGTGGCAGCGAGGTTCTGAGATCGCTTAGGAGATAAGCGCGGTAGGTGGTCCAATTGTCTTTGCGAACCACATCCCATTTCCGTGCGCCTTAAGGGAAGGTTATAGTAGGGGGTAGGGGTGGGAAAATGACCACCCAGGTTGGAAGAGTCCAATTCATGCCGCTTCCTCCCAAAGACTCCCGGTCTTAAAGGAGCTAGAAAAAAATGTTGCCTCGAGATTCAAGAGTTATCAAGCTCTGTACAGTGGGTGAAAGACGAACCTTTTCACAAATGCTTGTTTCTTTAGTAACAGTGAATCACGAACTTATGTTTCCCACACATGTTGAGATGTGTGGAAGATAATTAATCAGACATATTCGTTACACTGTTCTTTTTTGAAAGAAAATATCCTTTTTCACCTAAAAAAGAACAAGGGTGTATTTGGCATATATCGCCGTAGTTGACTTAGCAGACCAATACAGGAAATATTATGATATCGCAATCAAATCACGAAAGTGGTTGATATATCTGATTTGGTATTTATTGGGTACTACTGTCAATAACGCATACATCATCTATTTGATGACGAATTTTCCTTCATAAAAAATATCTAAAACACCCTTAGATTTCAGAATATCTTTGATAGAGACGATATTGAAAGAAAAAAGAATTGTTGAAACAGGTCAGCAAACTACTGTCAAAAATAGCTCTCATAAAGGAATAAGTATTTACGGGGAAAAATACATACATTGCATTTCATTATAAAGAAAAACATTTTCAAATAGAGGAATTAAGAATTCTACACTTCTATTTGACATATTTATGTGTGAACTGTTTCGGTCCTTATCATGATGAACACCATTAGATTTTTATTTTAATATTGAATGTTCTTTTCATGTTTTAACTATTAATTGTAAATACTCATCCATATATGCTAACCGCGAATGTGTTTTTTATTTTTTTTATTGTACCGTGTTAATTTGTGGCTTTCTGCATTCTTTATCCCTTATTTTCTTTATTATTATTATTATTTTATTTTAATCTACTTTAATTGTTAATCAAGAATTTGCGTATAGGAAATTTTGAAATTGTAATAAAAAATGTGTATAGGTTGTTTTAGACTTTATCCTAACGCTGTATTAGTATTACGGTAGAAAACTCTCTATTTTATAATTAGAAATCAGTTAGTACAACGTTTAACTGAATTAAATTTATTAGGCTAAAAGATTCATAATGTATTTCGGTGAGTGACTTTGACGGATTTCATTTAGTTAACAAATTTTTATTATATTTATCAAGAATCGGAATTTTTGAAAATATTTTCAATTATAACTTAATTTTAAAAAAACCTCTAAAACTCCTCAGTAATATGATATTAAACCCAAAATAATGTTTTATAATAAGGAAATCAGCCAAATCAATCAACGAGCGAAATGCATTATACAGAAAAAAGGGATTATTGAAACAAACCTAAGTAAGTAGCTCATACACAAACGCAAGGCTAACTGCAGACAAACGCGGGGTAATCAATCAAAGTAGGACGATGGTAGCTTTATTGCTTTGAATAGCGGGGTTTGTGGCGGTGGGGTAAAAGACCCCCCCTGAGTGGAAGAGCGCACTTCATGTGAAAACGAGTATTCCAATTGAAAATTTTGAAGTTAGTGCAATTTTAAATATTTAGATGACACCGTTAGAAAATTATAACCATCTCATCTTCTAGAATAAGTTCCATTTTAGAACCACCCATTGTAGTCATGCAATTAAATAACTGCATGGAATGTCAATTTTGAAAATGACTTTTTCTTCCCTCTAGATATACCCGTTTAGGTAAATAATAGAAATTTAAATTAAAAGAAAATAAATTAAAAGAAAACAATGATAAAATGAAAAATAATGAAGACAATAGACGTTTTTGCGGGCAAACGCAGCAGCAAAAAGTAATTGCTTCAACAGAATTTTTTTTTTTAAATACAACAAGAACTATAGAAAAACCAAAGGTTTACTAATACTTAGAGCAATTTGTTAAGAAATTATTCAAAGTGAAAAGGAACTATAATGGCTCACTCATCAGAAACCACACGCCATTTTTAGTTCAAAAAGGAACAAGATTTTCTGTGGAAAGGAATGACAAAAAGTCAAAATTTATTCCTTCCTGTGGTTGAATCTTGTCCGGCCACCAAATAAAGAACATAAATCCAAATTTTTTTTCAATCCATAATCAGAGGAAAGAGATAAAAATTTTACCTTCTTTCAGAAGAAAGCCAAGCAGAAAAAGGACGCTATAGATACAAAACAATCAACGATCTAGAAGCTATGCAGTAACTCCATATATGAATAAAAATGAGAGGGAACCTTTATTTTATTTTAATTAAAATTTAATTAATTAATTTTGCTAAATTTTAAGAATTATAACTATTATACGTTTAGGTGAGCTAAAGCTTAGTACTAAATAAAAACTCATCCATTAGGATTTCATTAATACATCTTGGGGGGTGTAACGCCTTACGAATTTGAAAACTGATAAATACAGCTTTATTAGTAATACACACTGAAGTGGGTAAATACCTTTTTACCACAATTTCTGTGGAAAACGGTTTTTTGTTCCTTATTTCTGTTCAAAAAACAAAATAAATATCTTTTGCTTTTATTACCAATATTGCAAACTTTTTTTTCTATTATTTGGAGGAACTCCTGGCAGCTGTATGCCAAATACGGCTTACAGGGGATGGAACATTGTATGTCTCTGTATATTTTGATATAATAAGAAGTGAAGTAATAAGGCTTCAAGATGTTGCAAAACTACAAAATAGCAAAAACCAGGAGAGAGAGAGAGAAATCTTAACTTGGGTATTCAAGACAACATTACACCACTCAAATTCGGTCGCACCGCCACAAAATCAGACATCAAATCGAAAATCCGATAACAATCGGTGTAGTTTGGTCGAAAGTTTGGAAATGCAGCTTTGCTTGAAGTCCATTTGGAATGCTGGGTTCCAAATGCTGAAATAAGACGGTAGACACGTGGTGGTCGAGAAGGGGGCTCTCGCGTTGGAGGAAATCGGAGGTTGTGTCAGTTCGTGATTTGAAGCTGGGTGCAGTTCTTGTAGGAGATGTGTTTATGGTTTGCGCGGAGTGCCCCGTGAATTACCCACCTTAATGGTGGGCTGAAAAATGGAATGGCACGGAGTACCACCAAGTCATTTAGATGGAGTGAAGTGATCGTGAATGTCCAAAATTCTATTTGGTTGAAATGCTTTAGTAGGTTCCTCTCATATTGTCAACCGATGTCAAGTTTCCAATGCTAAAATCATGACGGTAGCTGCTAAGGAAAACAATGGGATAAAGAATTTAGTGTTAAAGTGAACAGCTTAAAGTTTTAAGAAATTATTATTTTTACCAAGGAAGTCACAATTTTTTTTATTTTTTACAATTAATATGACATATTTAAATTAATTACCAAATAATATGTTTTAGTTTTGATGTTGACGTCCTTTGGCGAAATTAAATGGCACTGAAAAGTGTTTACAAATCAAATTTACAGGGTGAACAAGAAGTCCGTAGGAACTGAAAAAAATTATAAAAACCGGAAAAATAACCGAAATAAAATACGGTTTACAGAGTCAGCATCGCTAGGTCACGAGAATTCTTTTAAGACAAGAAAAAATATAACACAAAACAGCCGATAGGTAGCGCTGACTTACACAAGTCAAAGAAAAAATACGAAAATAACCAACAAAATGCCTCCAAATCGTTTATTACAGCAGTATGTGTTCCACATGACCACCACCACAGGGGATAACACATTGCAGGCGAGTCAAAATTTCAGAAACGGCAATGTCCAGCAGTCAATGGTCGCTGATTCCTGATTCAAGTTAAACAACTTCACCAACAAAGCTTTATCCTTCGCATTCAGCATCCGTACCGCTTGTGATTGTGGATTAGGAGCGCAAGTACTCATAATCGTCTCATTTGCATATTTCCACCGAAGTGGCTCGTGCCAGCGCCATCTAGTGGCAGTCTTCTGAGTTATTTTTTCCTGTCTTAAAAAAATCCCCGTGACCTAGCGATGCTAACCCTGCAAACCGTTTTTTATTTCGGTTATTTTTCCGGTTTTTATGAATTTTTAAATTTTTACGGACTTTTTGTTCACCCTGTAATATGTGATAAGCAACGTATTAACATTTCGGAGAAGATATTCACTAAGCCTCAAGAAAGAAGAACAATTTTAGGAAACAAATATAACATAAATTAAAAACTCTTTCTACAATTTAAGACAACAGCAATGCTTCGTGTAAAGTCCTACAATTTATAAAAATTCCATTCTCTTAATACTTTAAAATGGAAACCGCTGAGTGTCTTCTGTTATATACAACTGTCTTGTTTATCCCAAATGGTAATTCCAACGTCCTACAAGAGCGCAGTGTATCAATAC
This sequence comes from Araneus ventricosus, assembly GCA_013235015.1. Classification (NCBI taxonomy): domain Eukaryota; kingdom Metazoa; phylum Arthropoda; class Arachnida; order Araneae; family Araneidae; genus Araneus; species Araneus ventricosus. Next base: position 170,276 of record BGPR01001493.1, on the reverse strand, counting down.
ACTATCGAAATTTACTAAAGGAGGCTAAATTTAATAACATTCATTTTTCATGGGCTATCAGACTTAAGTTTGCGTTGTTATTTTCCATAAAATTCCTCCTTAGATGAAGAACCAGGTAAGCATTAGTTTCAGAAAATAACAGGTATTATATTACTTAGCCCGATAGTTATATATTTAAAAATTCAGATTTGCGTTCAAATGTTAAAACGAAAATATCGTCAAATGTTTCTAATTTTCTCCAATTTCATGTGGCGAATAGGAATTTTTTATCAACAGCAAACATCATTGTCGTCAATGTTTAATTTCTTTAAGTCAATCTACATTGAAAATAATATTTTTCTTGATAAATACAAAATTTAGTGTATGCTTCTTCTTCCACATCGAAGATTGCCGCACTGAAGTAGTCACAGAAACAAATTTATAACAACTGTTGGCAACTGTCAATTCATATTATTTTATAAAATTACATACATCAGTTCAGCTTAATTCTAAGACAAAGAAAAATGCATTCATTTCTTTAAACGTGACATTTTCATAGTTAAGGCACTAATAATAGGGCCTGTAAGGCATTAATGGTTATCATTAATGCTCTAAGGCCCTATTTAAGAAACTGAATGATTTAATCTCTAATCAATATCGTCTGCCCCTAGTGTCACCATATCTAAATTTCCCTTATCAGTGCCAAACACTAATTTATAGCAAGTGCTGCAATTCTTTTGCACACAAATTTATGTTTAAAAGAAAATATTTTAGGTTCTTTGATTCAATAAGTGTTGAGCTAAAATTTACGAAGTGTAAATTTTATAGATTCGCCAGTTCATATTGGTCATATTTAGTGAAACAATTAACGGTTAATTTAATCCAATAAAGGACAACAGATACATTTCCATTTATGCGTCTACATAGCCTCTGAAGGTGCTTATATTGAGGTTCATTGGTCCTCAAAGAAACTTGAGTAATTGCACTCTTTAGTGCGAAAAGGAATTATAACTATTCATGTAATGTTCTGTCAGTATATTCCATTACTTTTAGACACCATCGGCTCAGATACCCTGAATATCACTATACGTCTTTAACCCTTTGACTACCAAGATTTCTCAAAATCTGAGTACAGTTGTATGTAGAGGTCTGTTTACTAATTGATCGGTGAAATGGATTTGTCCGTCCCGTTTTATCTTTTCTTCTGGGTGGTGGGAGATGTGAATGGCAGGCCTTTCATCTCTTATCTCTACCCAAAGGGGTCCCTTAATGCCCACTCCCCAATACAGCAACCGGCCGAAATCCGCCCCACTAGTATAGAAGTTGTATGGCCGATTACGGCCGGCTTAGGAGTCAAAGGGTTAAAGTCTAATGTAAAGGACTGAAAACAAATTCAATCATAATTTACTATCATTTCTCATCACAACAAAACGCGCTCAAAACGTCTTGGCTCTCTGAAAACTAGAAATTGTAAAAAGAGCCCATGCCTTCTTTGTAAAAAAATTAGTTACACGAATGAAAAACTAACAGCGTTTTCTTGAATTAACGATCACGGCAACGGCGTTTACAAAGCCCTGCTTATTATTCAAGTACCACCCTCCTCCTAGTTAATTTGCACGTCATGCAGAGTATAGTTTCATTTATATTCAACGCTCTAATTACATCAAGTGGTAATCGATGGTCATTTTAGAATCATTTTCAACATCCAATGTCTATAATCAAGAATTTTTAATATCTGATTATACTTGGTAAGTGACTTTAGAGATCCATGCAATATTGAAGTCTTACTGAGCATGAAAATGATGCGTCAACAAAACAGCAGAATCAGGAAAATAAAAAGAAGTTTAAGGCATTGGTAGGAGAAAAAACGGAATAAAAAGAGGCATACATATTTAAATTGAAGCCAAGTGTCTAAATAGCCTTATACGGCATTTCTAGAGACACTTTAAGTAATGTGTACTTTAGCATTGCTTTAAGAAAGATGGAATTCGAAATTAATTCAATAGAAACGCAGATTAAATCAACGGTGAAATGTTTTATTCTGAACACATATATTATTTTATTATAAGTTGAAAACTTCAGAAAAATCAGATATACAAAAATAAATCTTTAATTAATATTTATATGCATTCTATTGGATCCAAATTCTGAGTATTAACAGTTTACAGACCAAATTCAGATCCAGGCTAATTTTTAATTACTTTTTTGCATATCTCTCCTCCTAATGATTTAGTTTAAAGATAGCAATTATTAAAATATGAATACAAATATTTTATATATAATTTTCTTAATGTTCTGTACTTTCATTTCTAAATTTTTTTAAATCTTTATAACAGTACTAGCTTATATAACCGGCGTTGCTCGGAGTAAAAATATATTCAAGTCTATATACTTATAACTCTTTAAACTCAATTAAACAGTTTTTCACTGATTTTCTTCTGCCATTTCATGTGTCTCTGACTACTCGGCCAGCATCTCAACTAACCACTTCTTTTTGTCTCCTTACTTTCAATCCCTTCACACGAGTCTGACAACCCTTGGAATTCCATCTTTTCATCTCCATCATTTTCCACGAAGACTACAGAAATACATTTTTAGGCCTCTCCCATTCTCTTCTTTTTGGTGTTTGCGTTCCTGACCGGAATCAAAACCTCCTTTTTCTCTCCGGGCCCTTTCCTTTTGGTAGGAACGGGACTCGGTAAACCTTTAATGATATTAGAAGTTAAGTGCATGCTACGAAATAACAGCGGAAATAAGAAGTCTATTTTCGACTCAATGGCCAAAGAAAGCAATATTTTCTTAACTTTAACAGTAGTAGAAACACGTGAATAAAGGATTTGATGAAACAATAAATTGGTTTGAATTTTATTTTATAACATTAAAAAGTATTGTTACAAATAGAGTTTGAAAATGAATTCTGAATCTTTTATTAAAATTGGAGAATACACTGTATAGCAATTAAATTGGTATTATTAAAAAGATAATTATCTGCTCTTAAAGTTGGTGTCGAAATAATTTTTGTACGATAAGTATTACAGAAGTAAATGGCTAGAAACATCTATAAATATCTTAATTTCTGTTATTTAATTAAATAAATAAGAATTTAATCCGAATTTCAAAATAAAATTTACGGCGTTAGATCCCTCTAGCGCTAATCCATAAATGTGCCAAATTTAGTCGCCGTAAGTATAACGGGGTGGGCTTGCATTAGGAACAAAAAAAGAACGTGCAAAAGCAGTGACTTTCTTCTTTGATACAGATGGTTTGAAAGAAAACGCAAGAAGTTTGGGAAAAAAATATTCTAAACTTTTGAACATTATAACGTATCAAAATAAATGCAATTTTAATATGAAGAATTATAGTACGATGAAATTTCCCGGCGTTATTTATTAAGAAGTTACAATTAAAAAATCTTTAAAAATAAAATATTAATGAAAATATATATTGTAATATCAAAGATCGAAAGATAATATATATATAATAATAACTCATTTATTCACAAGCAAAACAACAAAAACATGAGATCAATTTTAAGCATTTTAACTGATTACATATCTAAATATAAATTATCCCATAAACAAAATTATTAAATAAATGCCAAAAGTACCTATAGAGTCTGTTACTGTTAAGACTAAATTAATAATTGAAAAAGACAATCCAGCTATGGAGTTTTCAGCAATTTAAGTTATTAGCTCGACTTAGGAGGAGCTTGTCATATGGAAATTATGATTTTATTTGCGCAGAACCATCGATGAGATCAGTTGTTGAAAACTTAATGGGTAAATTACCCTAAATATGCAGAAGAAAGAGGGAAAGGAGTCTTAAACTTAAAACCCTAAATTACATACTATAAGAAAGATATCTTACATTTATTAACAAAGATAATATATATATATGTAATACAACTGTAATAATTTAATTTTTTAACTTTCTTAAATCATTTTTAACGAAAACTTGCTTTTAATTACTTCTACTCCGATCGTAAAAAGCGCACTACGACTTTGGTTTCGAGTCACGTGTCTTCCGGGAAAATTCCCTTTTTCAACTACTATTTACTCTCTCTGCGATGGTGCAACTTCCTCTTTCTTTCTAAAACCATGTAACGCTCCTAAAAAAATGGCCTTAAGTGTTTATAAAGTAAACTTAGTTTAAAATGCCGGAAATTTTAAAATTCACCTAAATTTTAATTGATTCATAAATTAATTTTGTTTAAATTCAGGTTTCAATGTGTTGTTCGAGTATGACAAATAATTTATATTACATTTCTTAAAAGAAAAGTAAAAAAAACAAATTTAACTCTAGAAAAATAAATAATGCACAAACACACACAAACAAATTAACATCAACTCTCTCCATTCTGATGCTTCTGGAGATATGTTATGTCTTCCAGCCGGCTATAACAATTTCATAGTGAGTTTAGTTGTTAAACAAAAAGAGCCTCCTCAGGAGATTTTACGATGTGGATTAGAGCACAGTTTGACCATCAGAAATCAAAAATGCTCATCTCTGAAGGCATAACATCACATCGTATCTGTATTCCTAAACAGAAAATTCTTCACTTTATGAAAAAGAAATTTTAGTCAGTTAATTTAATTGCCATACTACTATCACGACACTTACCAACATTTAATTTTTTTTTAATTCTGAAAAAGAAATATTTCATGAAGATCATCTTGTTCATGAAGAATTTAATTATACTAAAATTAGAAAATTTAATAACTGATATGCAACATTTTTATAATAAATATCTTTTTCCAATTTGCTACATATCTCTTGTGTTGAAAATATTTCTTAAAGCACTTTGAATTTTAGATTCACTTATAGTTGTTCATTTGTTTAAATTTAGAGTTTTGACTTGTGCCAGGAGTCATCAAGAATTACAGCCAAGATGTATAAGAATTTACTTTTGTTTTCATATTTCTGTTTTATAAAATACAATTGAAACTATTTTGATATCTCGCTGCATATTTAATGTTAATTTAATTAATATCAAGCCATGACAAGCAATTAAATAAATTTGCTATTTTTTAATTTCTGAACTTCGCAGAATCTGCGATAGCAAGGGCCCTGATGTCGTTTGACTCTTGCGGAAGGAGGAAATTGTAAATAAACTGTAATAACTTAATTTTTTTAACTTTCTTAAATCATTTTTAACGACACCTCATTTTTAATTATTTCTACTTCCATCGTAATAAGATCACTACGACTTTCATTTCGAGTCGCGAGTCTTTTGGGGAAAATTCCCTTCTTCAACTACTATTTAATCTCGCTACAACTTCCTCTTTCTAAAACCATGTAACGCTCCTACCAGACGCCCGCTTTGGCGTGGCTTTTTTCTTTATCGCCAGTTGCTGCGCTTTGCGTCTATAAATACTTTAGGCATGGCTTCGTTTTTTTTTCAATTATCCACAAATCAGTTGAAACCTATAAATTAAATAAAGAAACTGTTCATCGTTCGACAACGACTGCTGTCTTCTGTGTAATTGCATTTTTACACTTCATCGAAACCATAATGTTATATATATATATAAATTCTTGAAGACTGATATGCTTAGATTACTCTCCCAAAAAGGAAATCAAAGATATCAGTAACAATATATATATATATATATATATATATATATATATACAAACACAAACAAAACCAGAAACAAATGCAAAAACAGTTAAGAAAATACTCAAAATGAAGAAGTGCAATTTCAAAAGAAGTAAACTTTAGGAAAAGGACAAAATATGAAAAAAATAGATTCTATAAATGATTTCAATATGAGGAAAAAACTTCACAAATGCGGTGAATGCGCCAATGCAGCAGTACAACCGTAAAGTGAGAAATATTAATAAAAGAAAACATAGAAAGAAAACATTAAAAACACGTTGTAAAAGGAAAACCAAAATAATAATAAAAAGGAACAAAAACACCAACGCCCGGGACGCGTCATCAGCAAAGACTTTATCAATAAGAATTTCTATAATTTCTATAAAAATTACAGTTATTATTCCTTTCAAACAATAAAAGAAAAAATCAAAGAAATACAGAAATTCTTCATTCTAACTCTTATCGATAAAGCTTCAGGCAATTTCTCAATTATTTGTAAACAATTCTATCTTGAACTCTTGGATAAGGAACTAAAAATCTCTGAAACATTTAAATTATATAAATCTAATAGCACCACTGTACAGAAAAAAATCCGTGCTTTAAATAAAAGAATTAATTGCATAAACAATAATATGACCCTTCCATATATTACAATCTATCCAAAATTCCACAAACAACCTATCAAGTTCAGATTTATCACTTGCGGAACAAATACGTACATGAAAAAAGCCGGAGAATCATTCTCTAAGTACCTTAATATTATTCTAAGTTTTATAGAAAAAGAAAATTTTACATGCATTATTAAAAATAATACTAAAGTGATTGATTTTGCGAAAAAACAATGTAATTACATATATTGAGACATATGACTTTCAGGACCTGTTCACTAGCATCCCACTTAATAAATTAAAAGAAGTTTTAATGCATTATTACTATGACTTGAAAAACTTGCTAAATTGCACAGAATCGTATGGTACATTATTAATTTATGCATCTTCAACAATTTCATCTGGAATGGCGAAAATATTTTCTTACAGATTAAAAGAATTCCACAGGGGTCTTGTTTTTCTTCTTTAATTGCAAATCTATTACTTCACTTTTACGAAAAAGTTAGTTTTAAGTGTAAATTCAGCGTTTAGATATATAGATGACATCCTGATTTTTAATTTTAAAAATTTCTCTACAGTTAGTGGGATTATTTATCCTGAAGAATTAAAATTAACAAAAACTAACGATAATAATATTAAAGCTATTTTTCTTGATCTTGATATTGATTGTCAAAACGAATTAAATTTAAGCATCTACGACAAAAGAAATGAATTTAAATTTAATGTTAATAGGTTCAATTTTTGGAATTCTAATATCTCTATTGAGATCTTTAAAAACACAATATTACATCAATTACTAAGGATTAAAAATATTTGTAACAATTCAGAATCAAAGAAAAAACAAATCGAACTTTTCAAATACAATCTTAATTCCAATAAAATTCCCATTTCTCTCTTTTTACCTTTATTCCACAGCGTCCTGTAAAAAAAAAACTTCCTATTTTTGCCTCTGATCTATTTTACAGTTAGTCTCATTTTGAGTTTATTTGTATTTTGTCTACTTATCTACTGATACTCGGAAAAAAGCTCCTAAGACCTCACTGACAGAAAAAGGTCTCTAAGACTCTTCACTCCTCACTCCTAGTAAAACATTTTCCAAAACTGTGACGTTAAAAGTTAACTGTCAACCACTTCAATCGTTGTCACGTCAGCACTTTTAAACGGTAGTTCGTGCCGCGTGGTTCTGCATTGTCTCTTCAATTGTGGATTTTTGGGTGAGTTTTGACACCTTTTTCTTCGTTTTTGTTTTATTTTGGGGTTGGGTTTAATATGTTTTCTTTCTAATGGACTTGGACCTTTATTATATTTTTATTTCTTTCTCAATTGGACTTGGGCTTTTTGCTTTTTTTTCAAACTTTGGTTTTTGTTTCGCTGTTCCGGGGAAACAAACTCTTTTTGGCATTATTGTTAGAGTTTTGTGTTCAGAAAACACCGAATTTTATGCTTGCGCCCGTTCGGGATTTCCCTTGCTGATGAGGCGTCCCGGACGTTGGCGTTTTTGTTCCTTTTTATTATTATTTTGGTTTTTCTTTTACAACGTGTTTTTAATGTTTTCTTTCTATGTTTTCTTTTATTAATATATATATATATATATATATATATATATAATAATAATACTATAATTATATAGGTTTAATATATATTATCTATATATATATATATATTAAACCATTAAAACTCAAATGACATTTTCATCATATACACCTATTAAATCATATTTTGAAATTAAATATAATAAACTATATAACTAAATATTATTCATACAATGAAATACAGGAAGTTAATAATATTAAAAACTATTGCAATGAAAAAAACCAATCCAGATATGGAATTCCAACATTCAAATGCCAATATATATATATATATATATATATATATATATTAAAAAATATATATATATATTAAAAAATATATATAATTATAAATAACGATTTGGTTACAGACGATGATAATAGAATTAAGAATATAAAAATTTTTTATAATAGTGCAATAGTATATGCACTTCCTAAAAACTTTTACGAGTTTATATTGATAAGAAATAATTAGGTCACTTAAATAAGCCATTCATATCAGTATTTAATATAATATTTATATTTTTTGGCTTTCTGGTATGTATATTTTATATGTTACTTATATTTTGTATTTTCCTTCAAATTGGTTATTGCTTTTTTTTTTAGTTTTTGCATTACTACATAGAAGTGGCGAGGATTTTTTAAAAGATCCTTAAAAATATATCAGATTCTAAACATTCCAATCGTGTGTTTTATGAAAATATTTGATTTTTAATTGATTCCATAATTTAAATTATTTTCTGATTTAATATAGATAGACTTAAAGAGGCTAAAATTAATGCCGACTTAAAATGTCAATTTAAAATTAAGTAAAATCGAGTGGATATTTTTATGAAACTCTTTTGTCTTTATAAATTAATTTCTCTTTATCTATATTGTTACAAAATCGTTATGTTGGTCTACGTAAATGCAGTCCACTAACCAGGATTTAAAAAATAAAGATCTTGATTTTACAAATAATATAGGAAAAGAAACGCAGCACAAGTATTAAAACAGGACTTGCAAAAATTTTCAACAGAGATCATCAATAAATCTCAGACACAACACTTTCAATCGCGCTCAAAGATTTCTTATTAGCTCCCTAGCTTGCTTGCAGATTAAACTGACACTGACTGCTCTTGTTTTGAGAACTCGTTTTTATACCTTTTCAACAGGAAGCGACATTATTTCATAGAAAGTGATACAATATGTAGAAGGTTCATGAAATTAGTCATAAGCAAATAAAATACAAATACTAATCGTAAAGACATAAATCATTAAGAATAAAATTAAAATAAGATGCAAACAAAGCTTCTGAATCGCGCAAAATGCAACAGAGCAACCAAGAGAACATTTAAAATACAAAAAACATGTAACAAAATGAAAATTCTTTAGAAATTAAGATTGAACAATGAATAAGATTCAAGAATCCACCAAATTAACTTCATTTTGTTTATGAAATTATGACAGATCAGTATCTTCATAGAATATTTCATTTTGTCGCCAAAGTAGCCAACATTGTCGTCAAGTTGACAAAATGATCGCCAAATTTGTCGCAAAGGTCGCCAAGATTAACATGTGAGGGAAACAACTTTGTAACAATATACACGATGGCAATTCACTTAACACGGTAGCTTTTTTCTAATTGTCACTGCACTCCACAAAACCAATTGTTTCTTTGAAATTTGTTCATGCGGTTTTGAATCACCTGGTAGACACACAGATCGAGTAAGCAAACGAAGATAAAGGTTTACGGGAAAGCCTAATATTAAGATTTGCGGCAAAGCGTTGAAACTTTGCCTTTCATGAATAATCCAAGAATATCTCAAATATCGGCAACAAATGTTATTTAATATTACATTTATATACTTTTCTTCATCCACATCAGTGGTACTTTGAATTTCTCTATAGGGATTTTTTTCTATCCTGGAGTTATATTTTTATAAAAATTGAAATGCAATGAATTTTTGTATATTTTATAAAAAAAATGTTTTAATAATTTTATTGATTTCGAAATCTCACGGATTATCACAGTTCAAACTAGATGGAAAACATAACGAAACATACCAATTGCTTTCATCAATTATGATTCCTCGTATTGAATGTTGATTAGGACTGAAGAAGATGCCATACAGATATATTGCAAAATCCTGAAATTTTCCCAAACTCAGTACAGCTAACTAATACATGAACACTTAAAATTGAACATGAACACGCAATCAGTTTATAAAATAAAAATATATAAAAAATTGAGTATAGATTTCCAAATAGGATTGTCTTTTCCAACTTTGTTTAAATTTTAACTTAAATATTATGTGCAATTTTTGATATATAATAGCCGCCCTCCGGGAGGGTTCGCGGCCAGTACCAACTTTGCTACGCACAGCCCTTTCAACCTCGCTGCTTCGAGGCTCTCAGCTACAACTTTTTTCAGTTTTAAACACTGCACGAAGAACAGTTGGACAGACAATAAAACCAAAGTTGATATCATATTCTTTGCAGACAACAGATTCCTTTAAAATTGTAAAATCTTACAATAAACCTCATATAGTTGTAATGTTCTGTATAGCTTTTTCACGAATTTCGGCATGAAAGTCTTCATATCCGTAAATACAGAATGACATAAGCCTAAATAAACAGTTTCCATCACCTACAATAGGTATTTTACAATATTTTTGACGCGTCATTGTGATGTAACTGTTGGGACCTATATATTTAAAATAATAGGTAAATCCGTCAGAAAGTTCGCCAGCCCCAACCACTCGACGAATTTCGATATTTTTTATTTCATATGATTGCTTATGACGTCTAGATATGCTTTCAAGGGTCGCCTGGCCCACATCACCCCCATTTAAGAACGAAATCGAAAAAAGGTATAGAGAATGTTTGGTGGAAAAATATTTTTTCGATTTCGTTGGAAAATGGGGGGACCTTGGGGGCAAGCTACTCTTGATAACTTATCTAGACATCATAACATTTCAATTAAAAAAAGTTGTCGAAATCCGATGGGTGTTTTGGGCTGGGGGATTTCTACAAGGTTTGCCCATAGGCAATGTACAGAGGAGAAGTGGTTTTTCGATTCCGTTCGGAAATGGAGGGTGGGGTCAGTCGACACTTTATGACATATCTAGACGTCATAACCTTCCAAATGAAAAACAAATTGTCGAAATAGGTTGAGTTGTTGAGGCTGGCGGACTCGGTGAAGGTTTCTACCAAATTATTAAACCTGGTAGAAATCCCCCAGTCCCAATCACCAGACGGATTTCGACACTTTGTGTTTTTCTCGAAAGTTAGCATGACATTATTTAGATCCATAAATACAGAATGATATCGCTCTAAAAACAGTTTCAACCACCTACAATAGGTATTTTACAATATTTTTGACACGCCATTGTGATGGAGCAGTTAGGAACAATATATTGAAAATAATATGGTAAAGCATTCAGACAATTCGCCAGCCCCAACCACTCGACGGATTTAGATAATTGTTATTTCATATAAAAGCTTAGGACGCCTAGATATGTCACCAGGGGTCTTCTGTCCCTCTCGAACGAAATCTAAAAGCATTTATTCACTATATATTCTCTATATGTTTAATATGGTAAAACTTTCAGACAGTCTCGCTGTCCCAACCACTCGACGGATTTCGACAACTTTTTTTCATTTGAAAAGTTATGACGTCTAGATAATGTCATCAAGGGTCGTCTGCCCCCCCCCCCAATCCGCTCCATTTTCAAATGAAATCGAAAAACAATTATCATCTGTACATTGTCTATTGGTAAACTCTGTAGAAAATCCCAAAGCCCCAACCACCAGATACATAATCACTCTATGGAATAAAATCTATATATTTAAAATAACTTGGTAAAAAAATCCTTCACAGAGTCCGCCAGCCTCAACCCCTCTTCCGTTATCGACATTTTTTTTTCATTTGAAAGGATATGACGTCTATATTTTAAAATGGATGGTTTGTGCAACAAAATCGATTTAACATGGCAATAAGCTCGTCCAAAACCGAGCAACTAATTTAATTGTTGAAATCCCCAATCTTTGGATTTCCTTTCTCAGTAGTATTAAGGTATCCGACTACGTTCGGAGGCCTTTTTTTTAAATAATGATATTTGAAGCAATATTTTTGTATTTTTATATGACATTTATGTTAAAACTCAATAAATCATAGAAAAAAGTTAAATGAATTAAATATATTTTTAAAAATTTGAAAAAACTTAGATTTTTTTTGCACTAAATTTGACCTTTTTTCAAACACCCTCGTTCAAAAAGAAATGATCAGAATGATAAATCCTTTAGCATATATAATTCTTCAACTATTGGCTAACTCCTGAAGCAAAAGCTTTGCAATGTATCTAAAAACATGTAAATTATAAGAGTTTTAGTGTGAAATCATGAATTTTTAAAGAATTTTGGCCTTTTTTCAAACCTTAAAAGATACATAACTTTTTAATGGAGCATTATTTCACTTATATTTTGGTTCATTACCTAGACAATATAATAAATAATATGTATGCCAAATTTGAGACGGACATTTTAAGTTGAATTTTAGTTATCGTTTTTGGAAAATGAAAATTTTGCAAAAAATCACATTCCGAGAAAAATGAGTTTAAAGTTTATGTTTTTAATTTACAATGAGAAGAAAAAAGAATTTTTCTTCAATGATCCCCAGTTTTGTAGGCTAGTCCTTAGTTTTTGCCAGCTTAGCACATTTTTAAAAATTTTCTGATTGGAAATTTTTTTTAGTCGTTTTCTTGAGCCTTATGTGTCATTATCGTTTTCTATCATTCAGCCGCCATCGATAGATTTGAATATTGTTTTTCAATCAAATAACTGTATAATGCCTATTAGTTGATCTAGAGATACTTTTAGTGATTGGTATTGATCATAAGTACAATTTATGTACTTTTCCTACGTTTATTATCAAAAATCACATCATTAACGGAAAATCAAGATACTGCAATGATTCAAAATTACCTAAATTTGCAACTATGTCATAGAAAACAAAGAAATTCACACTGAAAATCTTTCAAAATAATACCTGGTATATGTAAAATAGTAATTTTACATAAAATAAATTTACGTAAAATAAACAATTACATAAAATAATTTTACGTAAAATAAACAATAAAATTTAAATATCTTAAGTAAAAACAATGAAAAATGCTTCTTTATCGTATTATTTACTATTCCATTTTCAACGGTCAAGTTCTACTAAAATGTCTCTAATTTCACTTATGATCATCATAGATGTAAAATAAAAACTGTTTTGAAAACTAAAAACAAGAGATTTAAAAAAAATTATGATTTTCGGTCAAAAATGGGTTTTCGAACGTATGCGGATACCTTAATTGAAACAGAGTTCATAGATATGTTCAGATTTTCCATATGCTGTTTTGGCATATATTTAGTATAATTATTTATTAGATTATAATTAGATATAGTTTATTCCAAAATTGAAGTTTTCGCAATAGATTATTGATATATTTGTTAATTTCGTTTTGAATATTAGGTTATGACATTTTATATATTGGTTATTAATATATACATAAATATAATTATGGGATACTTACTTATGGAATTAAAATATATGTCTTTAAGAGAAAGCAATTCCTGCTTTTAATAGCATACTTTTCCTTCAGTTTTATGAAGACAATTAGAGAGGTGATTTGCAAGTCCTATGCGCAGACGCCTATTCCGCCCATGATGTCATCGTGAGATTTACACTATAGCTTTTCTGATATATGTTATTCTAATAGTTCTTACCGTTTAAAACTAAATGAAGTAATTTTATTGAGGAGCAAGAATATGTAAAAAAGCCAAATTACTGGTTGGCTCTTTTTTTACGAAACACTGTAAGGCAGAGCTCAGACTTTTATTGCTAATTATTTGTAGTTATTAGGAGGGAAGTCTTCGTAAATCCAGAGTTTGCACATACTTACTTAGCACAAGGAGATCCTGAGATTGACCGAAGAAAAGCGTTGCTCCTGGATTCGGATCGCAGCATAAAGATACGCATTCCGAACTTGCAGATGCTTGCTTAGTTGTATCGAAGATTATGCAAAACGAGTAACTTCGTGAAAAGTACCATGATTGGGAGATGATAGAAATGCATCCCCTAAAATGGAATATTTAATGATTTATCCTGTAGCTGACAATCCTCTTGACAGTACAGAGCTTGTTCCAGGAACAATCGTCTTTCTTATTCTGAACGCGACTGATTTATGTCTATTCCATATAAACCGCTAACAGTTACCGCAGCCCGATAAATAACCCACCGAGTGTAACTTTTCCTGAATGGTATCAACACGCGTGTTTTTTTTATTGACTTCTTTTTGTCGGCATCCAACGTATTTCCAGGCCATACCAACTTCTTCAGCGAAGGTTGAGAAAATTGTGTAATTAAACGTATTTGTAAAAGAATCCATTCTACTAAGTTTGGGGGCCGCAGTGGTCTATTAGTAAGACCTCGACTGCTGGACCAGAGGGATCAAGGCTTCATTCCCAATTTCAGTAATGATCCGTTTATTATGGAGCTTGTTTCACGTTAAGTCAAACATAGGCGTCGTTCCGCTGGTGTAGTGGGGAAGTCTGGAGAGCTATGTGACAGATCAAGTATTGTTCTCGTCATCTATCAGTGGCTTAGATTATGAGATCCGTCCCTAAATAGCCATCGCGTTGCTTCAAAACGCGGCGTTGATATAGCTAACAAACGGGACATCTAAAACTTATTGCCTTTGGGGATGTTTGTTAATGATGGTTTTCCTGCATAGAAGTTTAAGCTTTACGTTGGCTATTTCATAATCCCGTCACGATTGTGCTCCTAACCCTATTATATTCGTATTCGCGTTGCCCTTTCTTTCAGTATGTTTGCGGGACTTCAAATAACCCACAGCGTAAATTTTACCTGTCAAATTTAAAATTCCCAAAACTATTTGATAATCAGAACATAAGAAAAGCTTCATCAGCTTTGTCTTTGTTGAAAAAATTCAAAACAGACTTATTTAAGAAGCATCAACACACAATTTCAGCTACATGTATCTACTTTTACTTCTTAACGAAAGTGGAACTTTGATTTTAGATTTACTTTTTCTATTCCCAAAAGTGATTTATTTTTCTAATGTAATGTATTTTTGATTTTTGTGAATTTGATATTAAGCAAGAATGACTTTTACGAATTTTTAAATAGCACGGACTATCACAATTAAACGAGTGATACTCGCAATAAACTAGAAAAAAAATGAATTATTGCAAAAGACATTCAGCACATAATACTCGCTTAAACCCTCTCATACCTAGCTAGGCGGCACGGGGTGGGTTTGAAATTTCCCCTGAACAGCAACGAAGGACGTTCTGAGGCGTTTCGCTTCTTTTGAGGGGAGGTAAAGTTCTGAAAGAAATAGTTTAGGAGATAAGAGCGGTAGGGGGTTCAATTACTTTTGCGAACCACCAATTATCCTTGCGGATCCAATTATCCTTGCCCATTTCCGTGCGCTTTAAGGGGAAGGTTATAAGTGTGGGGTTGTGGGGTAAATTACCACCCAGGTTAGGAGATTCCAATTCATGTCACATCCGCCCAAAAAGTCATGGTTTTAAAGGGGCTAGAGGAAAAAAGTCGCCTCTGGATTAAAGAGTAAAACTTTCTATTTCTTTTGGCAAATGGCAGGAATTGGTGTTTAGGCTCAATCCAATACTTTTTCTAAATCTACCTTTGCGAGAACGCCTGTATTTAAAATTAATAACTTTACTATCACAGTCTCTTCCTCTCTCAAATATCTGGGTTTAATTTTCGACTCCAATCTTAAATGGAAAGCTTATATAAGTAATTTACATTCGAAAATTTATTACTTAACGTGCAATTTTGGAAGGTGGCTGGCTCGAAATGGGGTGTCAATCTTAATATTATGAAAACTTCGTATTTTCCTTTAATGGAGAGTTCACTGCTTTATGGCTCTAGAATCTGGGCTGGTGAACTCACCAAAGAGCAAATTACAAATCTTTCCACAATACAAATAATTTTTATTGAAATTGACAAAAGCTTATCGAACCTCTTCTATAAGAACAGATTTCCCAAACTTTTTACCCTCGCGTATTCCTTGATTAGTCTTTTTATTTTCGAGTACCCCCTACTGTTATATTCTCCCCTCCAACAATCCGTTTATGCAAATAAGTTTTTATCAGTAACATTAAGGGCTTCGCTAAGCTTAAGAGTCAAATGACTCGGATTAACAACATTTGTAGGAATTATTTTTGATTTCACGTTTTATCCAGTTTGACAGTAGTATTTAGTTCAACGCCAAAACGAATTAAACCAGTATTGTAATAATTTTAGGTTTCCATTTGCTTTCTTTTTTAATATTTTAAACGTAGGATTTAGAACTTGCAAAGTCTTCGCTTTTACTTTTCACACGAACTTTGGGAAAAAATTACTCTAACTTTTTTTAATCCCTTATGTTTTCTTGTGTCCGCCATTACCGACTTCGATTTCGCGTACCCCCAAATGGTCTTTCGCGTACCTCCAGGGGTACGCGTACCACAGGTTGGGAACCTCTGCACTAGAGCATTGAATGTATTGCCGGGGATTACCCCTTTGCATTTAATGGCGCTGGCGGCATATAAAAATTCAACATATGCATAAAGCTTTCTCGCGATTTTAATATTTTCCTTTCTGGTTTTGATCTAAACAATTTTGATCACAATCGTCCAACCAGAAGTCTAGCCTAAAATATTGAGATTAATAACTTCTCTGAAAACTCAATAATGATGATTTTGAAGTATACATTGGCGGACCAGGGGTTGAGTTTGCTGAGTGTACTTTTGAAGATAATAGTTTATGTCCGTTACAATGCTCCAAAATGAAATCGTATGATACGGTTTTCCAGGCTGAGTTCTCGGCAATTCACTTTGCTGTTTGCTGGGCCATGGAGAATGGTTTAAAAATGAATATTCTTTCAGCAGTTTTCCGTCTATTCTGGCATTAAGAAGTTCCAGATCCAAATCAAATTCCATTTTAAAAATAAAAAAACCCTTCCTCAATTAGTGCTTACGTCGGTTTATCTTGATTGAAAGCCCATGATGACAGCAAGGTAATGAGCCGGCGAACCACTTCGCAAAAAATTAGCAAATAAATAGGAAATGGTTTTGAAATTCTTGTTCCTTTTTCTTTTCTTAAGAAAAATATTAAGCGATACCTATTAAATAATTGAAATCTTAGATAGTAGGACTACGAAACTGTTAAAAGAGTCTAAGATTTCCTTCCAACTCCTGATCTTGAGTTATTGACTCATAATTAATATTTGGTTTACTTATTCGCAGGACATGGTCCATTTACATCATACTTGCATCGTTTTAATATTTCCTCTAGTCCATTATGTTTGTGCTGTATGATTGGTGTTGCCGACTATTCTATTTTTTAAATGTAGATTTACAGCGGATTTTCACCTAGCAAAGCTTTCAATGCAAAATAAAAATAAATGGTTGACGATTGTTTAAAAAAAATGGATCGCTACTCAGGAGCAGAAATTGCTTTGAGATTTCCAGGGAAATTTGCAATCGAATTACGGATTGTGGGAGCTGTCTTTAAGTTTTGACTTTTGAGATGCCATGGTTGGTTGTTTGTAGTGCATTGGTCGTTCTTTACTGCTTTATATATATATATATAAATATATATATATATATATATATTCTATAGAGCTTTATGTATATAAATTCAATTTTAACAAAAGACTGACTGTTCCTTCCAATTACTAATATTCTGTGTACTTTTATATTATAAATTTATTTTGTTTTTTATTACTTGAACCTTGTACTCTGCTGTTTTCCGCTTTGTTCCTTGGTTTTTCTTAATTTTATTTTTCTGTATCCTTTGCCCTTTATTTGGTGTTGTAAATTGTTTTTGTCTATTTTTGTATCGTTTTATTTCTTGTATGTGTATTGGATTTTATCTGTTTTTTCAATTATGTTGTGAAATTTACTTTTGTTTAAATTTGTGTTGAATCTCTTTTATATTTGTTATCAGAAACTTCTACCATTAATTTGTGATTTTCCTTCAATGTTTGGAGTAAATTTTGGCCACACTTTCAACATGTCTATCTGTCCGCTGGAATGTTATCCTCCCGGAGAGTCAAATTGCACTCTAAAACCCTAAGATTGAGTAGGCTCTCCTGGGTAATGAATGCATGAATAAAAGCATCAAAGTTCTGCAATCGCTTGCGGATTATTCTTATAACTCATTGAGCCACAGGATTTTAAAAGGGGAAAAATCGAGTTACTTAGAAATTCTTCCTATTTTTTTGCATTACAAAGATAAAATGAGGGTTAAAATATATCCCTCCATGCATAAAATGATAAGATGAAGATGGGACAGATAACCAGAGAGAGATGAGCTCATTTGATGTAACCCTAAAGATAAAATTCAAAGAGTCTTCGAAGTTGATTTTTCAGAGGAAAAATAATTGTTCAGTTTCCAAGTCATTTTCCCACTAGTAATTATATTACGTTCTCGAATCTTCTGACGTCAAATGGAGTATCAAAAAGA
>BGPR01001493.1:136648-151987 GCA_013235015.1 Araneus ventricosus | reverse complement strand
TCGTTCGACGTCAAATGGAGTATCAAAAGGATTGATTATTTCGTGTGCCCAGGTTACTGCCCCTGGGTGTCCCTGCTTGCAGCGTTGTAGCAAGAATTCCAAGTCATTTTCCCACTAATAATAATATTATGTTCTCGAATCGTTCGACGTCAAATGGAGTATCAAAAAGATATATTATTTCGTGTATAGAGGTTACTGCCTCTGGGTGTCCCTGCTTGCAGCGTTGTAGCAAGAATTCAAGTCATTTTCCCACTAATAATAATATTGTGTTCTCGAATCGTTCGACGTCAAATGGAGTATCTAAAAGATTAATTATTTCGTGTGCCAAAGTTGCTGCCTTTGGGGCACCCTGCTTGCAGTTTTGTAAAAAGAATGGCAGTTTATATAATTGACAATATATAAATTTTCAGAAGGATACATCCCTCTATAATTACTATCACCTCTAGCCACTGTTGTCTCCTAAATTTACATTGCCTAGGGTTCCCAACAGAGTTTGATCCGACCCCAATAATGACGTCTTATGAATTGACTCCAATGAACAAAAAAAACTGGTTCTCTTCTTGTACATAGTTTACTCCGAAAATGAAAACCACTCCCACACAATATGAAGCTTAGTACCGTTGAGATATTTGAGTAACATTTAAATAAAAAAATCCATAATCTCATAAAAATTTTCGATATCAAAAATTTAAATTTGAAGTTTTCATACATTTTCATATTTATGACAAATTAAAAAAAAGGGGAATTTTCGAAGGGTTTTGAAAAAGAATTGTATAAGCATGTAATAATAATTTTTAGAACTCACCTTTTAAAACTTATTCGGATAAGAGATTCGGTCTGAGAGGGGATGCCGATCACTTTGAATTCGAATATAGTTATTTCCAGGTCTTATGACGTCAACTGTCTATTTAAGGTTATGTAGACCTCAAAAATAAAAAAAGAATATTTTGATTTCTATAGGCTACATGATTTTTACAGGTTATAGGATTTTTTTTAGGTTTCTATCGATAACGTTCATTATAAAGTAAGCTAAGTAGTAATTCTAGATTTCAGAGAAGACATATTTTCTTTAACAAGTGAAATTAATTCACTTGTATATGTTTCAAAACATGGCAATATATTCTTACACCTATTTTCAAATGTTTTTGAACCAATTTGGCAAATATTTTCAAATGTTTTTGAACCAATTTGGCAAATATTTTCAAGTGTTTTTGAACCAATTTGGCAAATATTTTCGAATTTTAGGCATTAAAATTTCAGTGAAATTTTCTTTTAAACCTGAGCAACATTGGATCTCGATTACCTCCTTTGTATAAGAGCAGATACTGATTCTATATCTTTGGATAAAATTGAATAAAACATGTAAAAGTTTTTTTCCAAGGATTTTAAATCTTCAAAATTTGTTTCAAATTCAATTTTAAGGCCTAATATTACTTTTGATTGCACGCAGTTCTCGAAGCTTGATTTGTTCATTTTATATGTCGAAATGTTCATTTTTCAACTGCTTTTTCGGAAATGTATAATATATAAATGCTTAAATTTGATCAGTCATCGTCCCAGTTATCTTATGTATTCCATGCAGTTAAAAAAAATTATCTAATAAGTGTTTTTCATGTATCAACCCTAAAGGATAAATCTTGGAATCATACTTGTTTGAAAGCAGTTTGATCTCTTTATTTTTGGTTATTCGAAATTTAATCTTTCATGTCGGAGAATTGATTAAGTACCTTATTACAGGATATAAATCATATCCTGGCACAGTAGGAAAAACATGAATATTCGGTTACAGGTTTTTTGATTAAAAAATTATAGATAATTAGGAATTTCAAAGTTAAGATAATAAACTTTTTTATATAAATTCTGTTACATACAGTTATGTCTTTTTAGGGCAGGAAAAATTTACGTTGGGGACACACCCAGGCCGCGGATTTGACAGCATTGCTCTTGATTATCCTAAACTTGGGAATCAATTTTGTCTACACCATTGAAAGAGCTAACAGGAATTGGAGTCTAAGTATTGCGCACAAAGGGAAGCATGCGTAATTCAACGGAATTGTTGCAAAAATGCAATGCCGCTTTCCTGCCTGACTAGTTTTATGTTTCGGAAGAGAGTTTTACAGGGGTAAATAAGGGATAGCCAGGATTGCACTCCTAACCTTGGCGACCATTTTGGCGACAAATTTGTCGACAAATCTATGATTCCAGAAAATGCGACCCTTTACTCGATATCACTATTTGGAAAGAAAACACGCTTGAATGTACGAGAAAACTCCATGTGACATCACGGCCTGTCGGGGAGAGTATTAAAGGCCCGCACTGGGATCAGAGAGAGAGCGTTGATCGACTGGAACGACTTTGGAATTTCATCTGCTGTGCGAGCTAGAAAGTAGGTGAGCTGAGAGCTATTGAAAGTGCTGTTATTGTCGTTCTTAGTGATTTGCTGACTGTTTGTGTTGCTAAATCTCAAAGTACTAAACTGTTAATACCTGTGAATCGTTGTCTATTTACGTTGCTAATCTGTGCAAGATCCATTGTTTCCTGTTACCTGTGCTTCGTGTTTTCCTGTATATTTGTGAATAAACCTTTATTCTCCATTATCCTGCGTATTGGACTGTTTACACCATACACCCACAAAACGATTTTTGTAACAGTGTCAATAGTAGAGAGTGGAAGTTCTCCTTCGCCGACTTCAGTGTTAATCGCAGACAATAAATACTTACACAAAAAGCTGCATTTACCCGGGTTTTTTTGAAAAATTCCGTCCTGCTGTTTCTGCGGGTTGAAGTATAATAACGGTTTTCCAGAGCAGAAAAATTACCATTATTGTCCTGAAACTCGTTACGATTGCTTTCGTGACCATACATTATTATCTTATTCCGATTAATTCTTGAGAAATCTACCACTTCTTGAAGCTTATACAAGTCGAAACAATTCACATAGCACACATATATACTTATCGCATTTCACCACATCAAAAAGAAAGAAAATATCTTAACAAGAATATCTGAGATTAAGCATATTAGCAAAGCATTCGCAGCTTTTACTTTTTGAAACAAACTTAATTGAAAGCTTTTTTGAACAACACGAAACGGCTGAAACTGTTTAACGTCAGTTATATTTATTTAATTTCGTTCATTAATGAACATGCTACTTCGAAATCCATCTTAATATTTTTCTATTGTGTATTTAATTTTTATTTTCACGATATTTTTTCCGGTATACTAAATATTTTGAACTTTGAAATTTATTTAGAAATTTCCCGAATATTTGAATATTGATGTGAAACATAACAGGGAATCAGAAACTTTACCTCTAAAGCTTTTTCCTTTCGTCAGATGATTGATGATGATGAAAGATAAGAAAGATGGAGCTTTCTAAGGTAAAGAAATTCAAGAATTTCAAATTTTATCTTGATTTATTTTCATTACTCAATGGTTTTAATCAAGTATATTTAATATTATATTATATTCGTCAAAGTGACATTTAAGATCCAAATAGTACTATTGTTAGAAAAAGCTTGAAAAAGATGCGTCTCTCTAGCAACAATGGCAAATAAAGAAGATAAATCTGGTAAAAGCGAAAGACCAGACATTAGCAGAGCAATAATCGCTTCAGTGGAAGACAAAAATGAGTATAATCTGCTAAATAAACATTTATAAGACAATTGCTATGAATTGCACTTTAAAATTGCTTTAAAGAAGGAATTTAAAGAGAATTTAATTTAAATGCAGAAAGAATTCATGGGATCATCACAAAGATATATATATATATATATTTATATATATTTATATTTATATATATATATATATTTATTTTGTATATGTTGCTTTTACATTTCTGCTATGTTTGTTTCGTATTTGTTATATATATATATATATATATCAAACTAATCTGCGTTAAATATTTGTATATATTCCAAAGGAGCCTTTTTCTTTATTATTTTATTCACGTTACTTAAGCATCTCTTTTATGAAACCACTACTCCGGCGGTTCGCAAAGGACTTACACATCATCCGTACATGTTGTCATCATAGTACTTGCTCCGTAACTATTCACTATTCCATATAATTTAAAATTAAAGAAATATAGTTATTCTAGCAGCAAGAATGAATAAACATACCCAGTTAATGGTTGGTTATTATATAAAAACATCGAAACCCATGGCACGTTTTTTTATTGCTTATCGTTACTAGTTAATAGGCGGTAGGCTTTTCCTAAAGCATAATTGGCAGATATTTACCTAGCATATAGATGTGCTGATATAAATTTGCCAGCCAGTTTACACCTACACCTGGAGGGCAAGACAATGAGGTGTATCCTGATTCACCAGAAGCTTGTAGAGTGCTATCAGAGATTATATGAATCGAAATCTCTCGAGAAAAATGGCGTGCCGCTGGGAAGTAGGATGGGAACTCCTGAAATGGCAATGATGATGATTTGCCTTTCTGAACTAATTTATCATGCCTGAGCCTTAAAAATCAGTAAAGATATCATACAAACCGTCATTTTGATTATCCTAAACTCAAATAAGTAACATACATATCACAAAAAGGACTAAGAGCTACTGTATATGGAAGGCTATCATCAGCTGTTCAACACTATCATCAGTTGAGTACAGCAGACGCACTTTTCCCGTCATTCGTCTTATAGAAAAAATTTACTTACTTCTTACCAGGTTTGTTGCTACAATGTACAGTTATCTACATTTGTGAAAACTTTCACCCGAATGTGTCTGCACGACAGTTTCTAGAAAGGGCGTGCCCCAAGTTCGTGAGAACTCCTACTAACTATTTATGATTACGTGTGCAGTAGTGCTTTGTTTCTCTTATTTCGATTTGTTTATGAGAACGTAATCCTACCAGTAATTTGTTTTTGTGGTAGTGAAAAATCCTGCATTTATGCATAGTTTCCTATATCAAAATACGAAAACAAAACAACAAATTCTAATATTCAGGATATCAGCAAAGATTTTAATGCTTTGCTCTTACACAGAAATTAAAAGCTTATGAAAAGTGATTCAGGTGCGAGCAAATTATAGTAAAATTTATTTATGTTTCTTTATTAATAAAAGTGATCTTTGAGATATTATAGAATTTTTAATGCTAGTAATTTAATTCCTTGACGATTATTGAAATGCAATAAATTTCTGTTTTAAAGTTGAAAAATTACTGATTGAAGGATAACCGTAAATACAGCCCCCGATCTGCCAAAGCACACGGGTTTTCACTGAATGACAGTCGTGCGATAGCGACGAGTACTGAGGTCGGGTCCTGATGGCCAACACAGCCTCACGGCCCAGCCCCTCCCATAGGAGGTGCGTACTGTCACTGGAGGGGGGCTGCCGCCCCCCAATTCATATACCCCGAGGGGGCATATACAAACCTGAGCAACTCATCCACACAGTGGTGCCCACTTCTATCGGGGATTGATTGAAGGATAAGTACGAATTTTGAAATCTTCAGGCTGATAATAACTCTTTTACTTCTACGAAATACAGGAAGAAATAAGAAAATTCATTTCAATCGCATTAGATTTCTGACGCTAAAAGAATAATTTAAGCCAAGAAGATGCTTTCTGAGATAAAAAAAAATGAGAAAGAGTTCAGGTTAATTTTGCATTTATTATCTCTACCAAACAGGTGTTATCTGATATTTTCTATTTTGGATTATATTTGTTAAGGTAATTTTGAAGATGGTAAAACAACTATTGTTACTGAGCGCGAAAAAAATAGAGTCACCATAAGGGGAACCGTAAATACAGCCCCCGTCCTGCCAAAGCACCCGGGTTTTCACTGAATGACAGTCGTGCGATAGCGACGAGTGCTGGGGTCGGGTCCTAATGGCCAGCACAGCCTCACGGCCCAGCCCCTAACGTAGGAGGTGCGTACTATCACTGGGGGAGGGCTGCCGCCGCCCCAATTCGTGTACCCCGAGGTGGGCGAGTTCCTTCATATACAAACCTGAGCAACTCATCCACACTTAGTGGTGCCCACTTCTATCGGGGAGCACCATAAGGGGAAAAAGAGAATAAAAGAAAAAAAAAGAGACAAACCTGGTAGAAAGAAGGGAACAGGGAATAAACAACGAAATACTTGTTTCAGTGCAAAGCAGTTCTTAAAAAATCTTGGCTTTGCTAGATATACTTGTGATGTAGTCAGCTTTGAAATTGTCTGAAAAAAGTAATAACTGACAGAATAATCAATTTCAATGCACATTGAGATCGATGGACAAATAATCATAACATTTGTGTTCATCGTGAAATATCATATATTTATCAGAGTATCATTGGGGCTACAATTAAAGTATATGCGGCTAGAGAACAATTGAGAAGAAAGCACTGAGGAAGAGGAAACAAATTTCAAATAATTACTATAGGGACTATGGCTAATCGATTTTAAAATTTACATTTTATTAAAAAGGGGCAGAAGTGACCTGGCTGAATGTGGTCAGTAGGAAGGCCACATAAAGTAATATTGGTGAGAAAGAAATGATTTTTTGGGCTTATATTTTCTTTTTTCTATATTTAATTGAATTTTAACAAATTTTCATTTCAATATTTAAATTTACCATTCGAACATATTTTTAAAAATAATTCATTTTATATTTCTTCATTCAGTTACAACATATGTTTAATATGTTTCTCTTTAACATGCTATAGCATACTTCGTCTACACCACAAATCGGGGACGAACGACGTAAAACCCTGAAAAGATGCTTCGCCTTGCATAGTAAAAACTGCGTGCAAGAATACGAATAAACACTCGGAGCTAATGTCTGGATTCAAACCACCGTTTTTATTAACCTGAAATCGAATCAATCTCACAACTATCATGAGAAGTGTCAGTAGCTTCTGCAGCCTGAATTGTACCCACAAGTATAGAGCGGCAGATAACATTTCTTCTGCTTCCGTTTAATTCAGAGACAAGATATGTTTTTATAGGTAATCGCATTTCGTAAACTTCTATCCTACTTTTTCTGTGGCCTGCTTTTGAATAACGGTTTTCCTATTCTGATTTTTTACCACTTTGCTGACATCGCCTTTTAACTCGTTACGCTTGATTTTCCAATCCTGTATTAAGTTTCATTTCTGTGCTTTCTCTAACCTATTATAAGTTTCCACACGCCTTAGAGAATTACCCTGCAAGAATTCAAAAAGATTACGTTCCCCAAGTCAATAAACGAAGACTAGGTGGATGCAGAAATCCATTTCAAAACATTCGGTATATCAGCAAAGCGTTGGTAGCTTCACCCAAGTTGAAAAATTAGCTAAATTAAAGAGTGAACAACTGCTATGTAATTTCTGTTATGTTTATCTACCATCTTTTAATTAATGATTGAGGTTCTTTGAGATATTTTGGATTTTTTTCTATTCCATTAGTAATATTTTCATTTACTAATATTGAAAACCAGTGGCATTCTCATTTTTCATATGATTAATAAATTATGCTCTGAATAATGAGTGGTGCAAATCTTGAAAATCTCGACGATAAACTCATTTCACTGCGTTCAGAATAACGTGGAATCATAATTCATTTTTTCCTGTTTCCATTTAGTAATGAAGAATGACTGTGCGGAATGACGGATCTTTCGCAGATTAAATTAAAAACACAATAATTCCCAGATTACGAGTAATTTGAATTTATTTCATTGTCCAAAGTCCATAAGCAGGGGGTTTCATTATCAGATTATGTTAGCTAATGTGACATGAAACTGCTAAAAATATTTCTTTATTAAAATGTCAAATAATTGCAAGTAAATTAACTGAAGCTTTCTTCTTTATAGTTTTTACGTCTTGTTTATTCCCAAAACACAGTATTCAGAGCAATTATGTCATAATGGAGTAAATGCAACTTGTTTTTCTTCATGAATTGTCCTGGTCAAATTCAATAAGAAATGGTTTTTCATTTACCTCAATGCATATTTCTTAATTGTGCTTTAAGCACCTATAATTAAATAATTTCCAAAATATATATAAGTTAATTCTGATTGAACTATTTATATATATAGTCCATAGAATACAGATTCTGTATATCAATTGCAATTTTATGTAACTAAAATTTACGAATACAAGGGGGTGAGCATAACCGCCATAAGCATACGCTTCCCTGCGCAAAATGTCACCGTGGGACTTCCGATATAAATTTTCGCATATCTATACGGTTTAAATTTTTTTTAAATAAATTTATTCTAGCACCAAAAAAGAATCACAGATACTAGAATGGAAGGCTTCACAAATTCAGAGTAACAACACTTTTACATATCCTATCATATAATACCACTTTATCCTTTGTCCAGGTGGTAAACACGATGACATGCATTCGGTTCTTACAGATGCTTGCATAATTGTGTCAAAGAGAATCTAAAGGAAGGTTCTTCAAGAAAACTGTCATGAATCGAGAACGGCATAAACACCTGAAACGGAAAAAAATGTGTTCCGCCTTGCCGAACAAAATTCGCAAGCTAGTACACGAACATTCGCTACTCGCTGAGGGTATCTCTCAAATCGAATCAATTGCATCCATATGATGAGAAGTTGTATCAGCTACTATACTTTGATGATTACCTTCAAAACACAGCTTTTAATTATTGGCCGCAGAATCAGAATTTAACCAGACCTCCTTTCGCCTGCGTCCGTTTCATTCATAATAAATAAATACTTCTTTAGGAAATTTGCCACATTGGACAACTATCCTAGTTCTTAAAGCTTCTGTACTGTTTTCTCTCTGTACTATTTTTGATTAACCGTTTTGCTAAGCAGAATTTTCATCAATACGCGTTAACAGCCTCTATCCGTTACTGTTGCGTGTCGAACCGCCATTCTCTTATTGTTTGAGATTGATTTTTAGGAATCAAACCATTTCTTTAAATTCATTCACAAGGATGCAAATCATCTTGTACGTATGCGAGCAAATTCTGCCTCCCGACGTCAGTAATCGGAGGCAAAAGTTAATAAGAATATTTAATATTCAGTATATCTGCAAAGCGTAATCATCTTTGCATTTTTTGAAAGGGTAACATCTATTTCTGAAAGCTGGAATGCTAATCAATCTCACTTCAATTTGTATACTTTGCTTCATAAACGAGAGTGGTAGATTTAAATATTCTGAAATTTAGTTTCTATTCTAGATGCATATTTTTTACTTCGATTGAAATGTAACGCTTTTTCGATTTTCATCTACTTTATAAATAACTCTATGAATGATATTTAGAAATTTTGAATTCTCACGGATAGTCATATTTCAAGCCAGCTGGAAAGCTTAAAGCGAAATCAGAATTCTTTCATTTGTACAGCTTTCTCAAATAGATGGACGGACTGAAGAACATAAAGAGGTTGCTTTCTCAGATGAAAATATTATTCTAGAAATGATGATTATTTTGAATTTATTTTCATGATACAATATCTGTAAGAAATGATTTTCAATATTAGATAATATTCGTTAAGTGATTTTTGACATAGAGCCGCTATTGATATCACAGAGAGCTCAAAAAGCGCCCTTCTACATAACAAGAAAAACAAAAAAAAAAATTAGTAGAAGAGTTTGGTAGGAGGAAAGCTATGAAATACACACCAACATTCCCTTTTTATTAAAAGTTTGGTATCTGTTTAGTAAATGCAACTTTTAAAGAGACATACGACTCTTAAACCTCGAAAAAATGGGGGAGACCTTCAGAATCGATACCTTATATCTCTGAAACAATGCAATTCACAAATTCACTTTTTTTCCTAGAAAAATATCCTTTTTTTTCTTATAGTAAACACATTTTCAAACTTTTATTATCGGCATGTATTTATTTTTTTGAGAGAGTAATAAATTTGAGTATAATGTTTGGAGAAAAATGAGATAGTTACCTTTGTATGCATGATTACGGATGAAATATATGTCGAAACACAATATTTTGAGTATCTAAGTAGTCCAAACAGTCTGTTCAAGAACTTGAACCCAAATTTATTAATATTTAAATTTAATTTCTATTTTATATACCAATTTAAAATAAAAATATTAAAAAAAGTTAAAATTTTAATTTTTCTAACCCCGAAAAAAACTTCTTTGGAGAAATATGTACAGAAACGTGGTTCAATTTGTAGAAAGGCAACAATACATATTCAGTAATAATTTTATGTAAAAATATTCAATAGTTCTTGAGATATCGTGCGCGCAATGTCAAAAAAACACATTTTGAGATATAGCCCTTTAAAGTTATGGCCATATTCAATGTTTACGTTTAATATCTGATACATTTTCCTTCATAACATTAATAATTATGGGAATTTTTTACGCGGATTGCTTTAAATTGTTCAGAAAAGAAATGGAAATAATATATATATATTTTCATAAAGTCGAAAATTTCCGAGGTTTAACAGTCGTATGTCTCCTTAAGTAGACACTTGGGATGGTATTTGCTTTGACATTGCCATAACCTTCTGTCCACTGAGGGTTTTCAAAATCTGAATACAGTTGTATATGGACGTTTGTTTACTAATGGATAGATGAAATAGATTCGTTCACCCCTTTTCTCCTCACTATGGGTGGTGGAAGATGTGAATGGAAGGCCTTTTGATCTCTTATCTCTACCCCAAGGGGTCCCTTAATGACCACTCGTCCAACTGCCTTCTCCCCGCTTTCGGTACAGTAACCCGCCGAAATCCGCCACACAAGTATAGAAGTTGCATGGCCGGTTAATGCCGGCTTGAGATTCGGAGGGTTAACAAAGGAAGAATTTGAAGTAAATTTAATAGTATCGCAGGATCAAATCGACGGCAAAAACTTTTTTCAGGAACACATATATTTATGAAATTTAAGCGCAATACGGTAGAATTCATAGATAACTAAAAAAAAATAAATTTTTGTGGAATACTTGTACATAATCGATTGGATCGAGCTTTTTGTATTAAGTGCATTATCTTTTCCTCCATTTTTTTGAAAATAAGCAAACGCAATCAGCACATGGTATCGTTATGGGACATAGCACTAATCATGATAGCCTCTGTAGCTTTCTGGTATTTCTCATAGGTAGTAATTAATAAAATAAACTTATTATGTTTATTCTTTAACTACCAGCAATGATTCCGAATTAAGGTTTCTTTATTTCATCCAGGACATCGTAAATTACGGGTCAGCCCTTTATTGCTTACTAGCCGTCTTCGGCGATCAGCTTGTTCGCCAGGAATATAATTTCAAATTAATCGTCTTATGCGTAATTTTATATTCCTGGTTCTCTTAATAAAGTCATTTTTAACTTCAAATTTCTGTAGAAATTTAACTCGCGTTCTTTTCGTATCCGACTTTACTTTCTTATTCCTTATAAACAAAACAACCCTATTAATTGTATGACTCTTAGTCGTGTTGCAAACTACATTACTGCTGACCTGTAAAAAGTATTGATCTACATTTTATATCAACAGTTAGTTATTTTGTGTAATACATTTCGAAAGTAATTATATTTGAAATTTTTTCTGCATTACGCAAGAAGTGTACAAAAAATTTCGACGGAAATTAATCAATTGTAATAAATTTAAAATATCACTTTTATCTATATCATTAAAATATTTTACACTTAATTCAGAAAATCATTCATGTTGCTTCAACCGCTATTTTCCTATTGACTGCGAGATGAGCTATTTAATTCCTTTACTTTTAACCGCAAATGACCAACAATGGCGGCCTTTCATTGTTGACAAATTACCGCTTAGCGGCATCCTCCCTCGTCCTCCCGCCCATCCTCCCTACCTTTGGTCGAAAAGAGAAACAGTCTCCTTGAGCTACCTTGTCCGCAGTTAATGACAATTTAAAAACTTGTAAAACTTAAAGTAATTTTTGCACAGTAATCATACTAATATCATTGGAAAGATAATTGTTTGCACTTTAAAGTGGTATAAAAATCATTTCATGCAATAGTTCTTTCTGATGTTATTCCCGAAAATATGGCCCAAAACGTTCAAAATTTGATTAATTTTTAAATAATTAAAATTTGAACAAAAAAAAATTGAATAAAATGGCTCCGAGGTGCACATTGCCACCATCCAAAGTATACCTGTACAAAATTTGGTAGCTCTAAGTTCTACGGTCTGTTTTGTAGACCACCAACAGATACACACACAGAAAGACTTTCTCTTTTATTATTAGTAGTGAGAATGAGTATATATAAGAAGGGAATGTTAGTAACCTGTTAGTGTCTGCAGTGCAACATGATGAGGTGTATTCCGAATCGACAGGTGATTGCATAATCAGATCTAGGATGATGTGAAACGGTTTCATTCGAGAAAAGTGCCACAATTCGGCGACAGAAGACTGGTCCCTAAACTGGAAGACTTGATACTTCGTCATGTATTGCACAATGCAGGTTTCACTAAAACTTGAAATTGCTTCTCGATAAGGTTTTCCGAATCCACTGACTTGAACATCCGAAATGGAATGAATTACATCCATGTCATGAGAAGGGCACACCTCTACTGCACCTTATGATTATTCACAAAGGTTAGATTTTAATCAATCTCATCATGGAAAATGGCTTTAAAACCTCCTTCCGCCCTCTTACATTTCATGATTAGACGAGGCATAATTCTGCAGTCAAGATTGATAAAATGTAATATTACAATCATTCGCGAATCCCTTCATCCTACTATCTCTGTGGCCTGTTACTGAATGAAGATTTTCCTGCTCAGTTATTTTACCAATTCGTTGGGAATTTCCTCCGACTCTTTACGGTTGCGTTTACGAGACTGCATTGTTTTCTGATTCTGTTTCGACTCGGCCTGTTACTGAATGAAGGTTTTCCTGCTCAGACGTTTTACCAATTCGTTGGTAATTTCCTCTGACTCGTTACGGTTGTGTTTAGGAATCTGCATTGTTTTCTGGTTTTGTTTCGACTCTGGCAACCTATCCTCGGCAAGAATTTTGGTAAATATATACCCGTACAGATTCATTTACCCGATTCAAGGAGCGTTGATAAAAGAATTGCTGGAATTTCTAACACTCAATGCATTTGTAAAGCATTGGCATATTTACCTTTGATGAAAAATCAAGTAGAGTAATATATCTGAACATATGATATACAATTTCTTTTAGATTTATTTATAATTTTTCATGAATGACAAAGGTATTTAGAAATATTTTAGATTTTTTTTCTTACCTAGCTTTAATATTTTCCTTTACTGTTATCGAAATGCAGCGTCATTTTCATTTTTTTTGTTTAATTTACATATTGCGCTATGAATGACATTTATGAATTTCGAAGTGTCATTGATAATCATGTCGGTGGGAAGCCCCTCAAAGCGCCCACTTATTTTGATCTTTTAGTTTTCAGGTTAGAAAACTTAGCTTTTAAACTGAATGAACCAATATTTTTTATATTTAATTTTATCCCTAATTTTATCCTGGACAACACGAGGAGGTGCATATACCAGAGTAAACTGATTTTTACACTGCATATCGGATTCCTAACTATCGAGTAGCCTGCGATTCAATATTTACTTGGGCCTGGAAAACAACACGAGGTGGTGCATTCAGAACCTACAGTTACTAGCATGATTGCAGAAAATATTATATGAAACTTGTTACTACGAAGGAAAAACCTGAATCGAGAATAAGGACACGGACTCCTGAAACTGAAAAAATAACGATTTGCTTGGGGGAAGGCAAGCTACGTGCCAGTACACGACCAATTTCTAATTTCTACTGTCTTCATGGAAACGATAGATTGAATTATCCTGATTTCGAATTAATCACACCCATGCAATGAGAATCGCCAAGAGACATGGCATTCTGATGATTACCCTGGAAAGACAGCTTTCTTTTGCAGACTTCCTTTCGCCGTCATCTTTCTTATTCACAGACAACGCGTATGTCTTTAGGAAGGTTTCCTAGATTTGAAATCAACCACGTTCCTGAATGCTTCCTTTCTGTACAGGGTTTGTCTAAATGATTCATCAGATCTCAAAGGACTGTTAATTTTCAAGTATACGACGTAAACAGACGGGTTATACATGAAAAGATACATACACTCACCAATGTTCTGGTACATACTACAAATGTCCAATGTGTGCGCCCTTGGTCACCCGGCACACATTCCAACGGTAATCCAGTTTCGTCCAGACGCTGAATAGCATATTTCCGTCAATGTCCGTCACAGAAGCAGCGATGCGTTCCTGCAGTGCTTGAAGCAATCTAGTGAGCATGTGAGCCACGAGGCGGGCTTTTAAACTTGGGGAGTGTATGTATTCTGTCCTGTATCACCCGTCTTCGTAGGTCGTATACCTCTCAATACACAGTGTTTTGAAACCCGATGAATCATTTAGGCTAACACTGTATTTTCTCCCGACATTTTCTGACTGATCTTTTTCCTGAACAGACCTTTCCCGAAGAACTTAAAGAATGAATTTAACTCGTTCTGATTATGTTTCAAATCCTGCATTTTTTTCTTATTGCAATTGCACTTTGGGAAACCAACTGCTCCTTGAAATTAGCACAAACAGATCTGAATCAAATTTTTGTATACATGCAGATTTCTTCTCAAGACGGCAATAATAATGTATAATATTAAGCTTTTTGGCAATGTTTTGGAACCTTGCCTTACCTGAAAGGATATATATGGCACAAAATTAAAATACAAATGGGTATTTAATCTTAGATGCATTTATTTATCTCGCTTCACTATTGAAAGTGGTACTTTGAAATTTATTTTCTACTCATAATTTAATTCTTCTACGCAGAATGAATCCTAATGACTTTCTAATTTTTTTATTATTTTATAAATTATGCTGTGCATTATATTTAGGAATCTCATGGATTATTAAAATTCTATCCAACTGTGAAACATAGCACGAAATCCGAATTGAAAGGAGGATGAAAGTCTGGCAGGAGAAATTCTAGGAATAAAGGTCAGAAATCCCCGTTTAAATAGACGCATGAGTATAATTAGCTAATACAGCATTTTAATAGATACTTACTATGAAATCTTCTTCAACGTTGCCTTTCAATTCGAAGCGAATTGAATAGAAATTCAAATCAGGTTGATGGAAAAAATTTTTAATAGGCTCATTTATTATTTTATTCAGAGGAAATTATGTCAGAATTATTCAGATATACGGGAAATAAATCCGTGTAGAATTTTTATATATTTTCCAAGGATCCAGCTTTGACTTATTAGTTGCAATTTTTTCACTTTTCAGAAACAATAACCTTGATTCGCAAACGGCAAGCGCCTTCTCTCTTTCCGCTCAAGAAATCATTATGTGATTGGCTCTTTATTTGTCCTCCCCTTCACATGATGACAACTTCTGAAGCGTAATTATTACTAAAAGAGAGTTTACTGTTATTATTAATTATTACTAAAAGAGAGT
>BGPR01001493.1:114825-136638 GCA_013235015.1 Araneus ventricosus | reverse complement strand
CTAAAAGAGAGTTTACTGTTATTATTAATTATTACTAAAAGAGAGTTTACTGTTATTATTAATTATTACTAAAAGAGAGTAGTTTTCTTTCAAAGGCATCAGCAGACGAGAATTGCAGACTTCCTTTCGCCAGCTATCGTCATTTTGATAGCCGAGACATACTTTTAAAGAAAAGGTTTCTTAAGTTTTCAGATATCCATATTTCCAAACCTTTTTCCTACTATATGTGTGTGGAAAATTGTTGATGGTGTTTCTCCCGCGTAGATGTTTTATCTGTGTTCTAAAAAGGCTTTGAAACTCGCTACGATTCCTTTTTAGATTGTACAATGGTACAGTCCCATGCCCATCCAACCGGTTCGGTTGCTGCAATGGCATCAGGGACGGGGGCATGGAGTGGCTTTCTGTACAGTGGCCCACAAAAAAAATGGGACACCTCTGTAACTCTGGTGTTTATTATCTGGGGTCTTCACAAAACTAATGTCGATGTTAATTACTCAAAAGGGCAGGTTTATTCAGATAAAAAAATTGATTAACCGAGTAAATTAACATGGATAATTAATACAGGGTGTCCAACAAAGGACTCCCTCATTTTAAAATTAAATAACTCGGCTTGGCAAGTCGATAGAAGAACGAAACAGTGATATCTTGTTGGTGAGAAGCCGAAAAAATCTGATATAAAAGTTTCATAGTTATAAATGTGCCGACGGTGGCGTGCAGTTATAGTAGCTATTCGAATCGATAAAATCATAAACTGTCCTGACAGAAAAATGCCTATTTTGAATTGATTGTGATTTGATTGACAACGATTACTTGCAAAATGACAGTTTATAGCTTTCTTTTCAAAGAAATCTGAACGCCATTACAGACCTGCGAGCGCCATATAATCAGCTCTATCTCTGTGTCAAAACCCCTTTACGTATCAGGCCTTTTACGAACTAAAATATCGTCTCTGATGAATAAACAGAGTCTGTTCCTATATCGGAATTTTCCCATTACGCCTATCAATTTTTTGTCTGATTCGTCTTCCCGTCATGAAATTAGCATCCCCAAAAATTTTCATAGAGTTCTGATTAAAATTTCGACAGTTATAAGGTTTTGAAAAATGGCCTTTCCCGTGTTAACTGAAGTTTAGGAACATTTGACGATATCTTGGAAAGTATTATATAGTTCTCAAAATTTGTTTCACTCGCTAACAGAACACTACTTTTTTACATAAAGTCATGAAAAAATCATAAATTAAAAAACAATTATAATTTTAATGATGATGACTTTGACTGTGAAAAAAAGTGAACTGTAACATAGTCAAATTAAATGTCTTCATGAATCACCAGCATCATGACCTATGAATGCAAATAAATATAATATACTGACCCTCAAAAGTTGGCATTGCCTATCATCAGTGGGAATTTGTTGTTTTTCCTAAATATTTTGGAAACTATTACAGATATGCATTTGATTTTTTGGATACCGGCGTTATAACATCCCAGCTTTGCTCTCAAAATAAAAATCTACCATGCAACAATTCTTTTTATCAGAGTCATGTTTAAATCTTTTTTTAAAAATATTATTTTTTATTTATAATTTGTTTTCATGACATTATGTAAAAAATAGTGTTTTTTTAGTAAGTGAAAAGTTTTGAGAAATATGTAGTACTTTTCCGAGATATAGTTAATAATTCCTAAAATTCAGTTAACATCGGAAAGGCCATTTTTGAAAACCCTATAATTCTCGCAAATTTAAACAAAACTCTATAAAAATTTTTATAATTTTTATAATTTCATGACAGGAAATTATCCTCCACAAATTCAGCGAAAAAAATTGATAGGCGTAATGGGAAAATTCCAAGACAGCTGTTAATTAACTAGGTTGATAAGTTTTCTTTTTCTGAATAAACCTATACAATTGAGTCATTAACATCGACACTAGTTTTTTGAAGACTTGATAATAAATATCAGAGTTACAGAGGTGTCCTATTTTTTTGTGGACAATTCTACAATTTTTTTATTACTACTCAACTTTCAAAATTCAACCCTTCATTCGCCATTCTTCACAAGTTTTCAATTACAATGCATGTGTGCTTGCAAATTAAATTTTTAATTGAAAAAAGTTTGCACCAATATCTAATATGAAGAATATAATCAAAGAATTGGCAGCTTTACTTTCGTTGATAGAATTAAAAAAATAGTAAAGATAAAACAAAATTCTTCAAATTTCAGATACATTCATTTATTTTGCTTCATTAGTGAGAGCAGTTCTCAAAAATTGTTTAGAATTTTCATCTTTAAATCTTATTTAAAATTTTCATTTTACTATTAATGGTATGATCTGTCATTTTCTTTTATTATATAGTTGATAAAATATTATAAATGATATTTACGAATTTTAAAATCTTATGAGTAAGTATATTTCAGCATTGCTTTGAAACATAATATGAAGTAAGATTTCATTTTATTCTCATAACTTGCACTGAAACATGACTTTACATAAAGACTGTGTTTCTCAGATGAAAGAAAATGTATTCCAGAGTTTTGAAGAATTTTGGATTTGTGATCATCTACTATTATCTGTCTATACATCCAATGGAAATAAGGAATTTTTATAGAAGATAGTATTGGTTTAAAAATCGAAAAATATTTTTAAAATATTTACGAGAACAACAAATGATGGTCTATAAATGCTATTGTCAGAAGCTGGTTTCTGGGCACAACGTCATCGTGGACTTCGTCCTTGGAGTTCAGCCATTCTTTATGATTCAAATTGTAGGAAATAAGCTTATTATATCAGGAAGAATTAGTATATATACCACATTAATTATTTTTTATTTGATCGACAACATTGTTACCCACGGTAACGAGTTTTATTGCTAACATCAGTAGCTATTAGGATGGAAGGTTTCACAATTACAAAGTGAGCAGATACTTGTGAATAGCATATGCGTCTGTTAATGGAAACGCTTCTGGACCTGGAACAAAACGCCATGTATTCCAAACCTTCAGATGTTTTCGTAGTTTTATCAAGTATTATGTGAAAAAGATTTCGTTATCCAAAGTTTTTATATTTATGGACGAAGGCCGAGCTAACAGGAAATGGAGGTCTCGTTGTGTTGCTGAGCAGAACATAATAAGCGTGACAGTACGGGGACAAATTCTATCCTTTGCGGTCTTCATTGAAACCACCGTTTAGGGTTTTCTGAACTCTAACCAATCAAATCCGTACCATGAGAGTAGAAATGCTATTGCAGCATGATAGTTACACACAGACGGCAGTTTTTGTTCAATGACATTAGCAATAGAGTGCAACAGACACATTTCGATTATTTCGTTCTTTTAGACAGACATAGCATACTTTTACAGGCAAATTTGCTAAAAAGTACAATTCTCTACATTTACAAAAATTTTCATCTTACAATCTGTGTGGCCTTTTATGAACTGGCGGTTTTCTTGCGCGGGAACTTGACCAATTCGTTGATAATATCCCTAAATTCGTTACGTTTGCGTTTTCAACCATACATTTATTTACATACATCACAAATGCGAAGTGAGTCGATATTTACATAAAGCACATGGGTCTGGCTAGTAGAAACTGTTGGTTGCTTCACATAGTCCAAAGTAATGACATTTGAATTGATTAACTTTAAAAGGGGATCTCTGACATTTTTAAAATTTTACAGGAGGAGAAAAAAAACGAATGGGTTGTAAAAGACATCGAAATTCGGATCCAAGATATCTCTAATGTGTTTCACAGTAGAAAACAAACCTATTCACGACAACCAAAACTATTACGATTTTTAATTTTTTCAAAAATTCAAATTTAAATTTTGCGAAAGTCCCCTTTTAGCATCAAACATGGCCCCTTTTAGCATCATAAAGGCATGAATATTAATGAAACTTGAATAAAATTCAAATTTAATTATTTGTCAGTAAATTTGAAATTAAAGACTCGAAAAAAGAATTTTAAACTTATTCGTTTTTAAGTAAAAGTCAAATTTAAATTGAAAAAATAGGAAAAAATAATTAGAATTCAGAAATATCACAGGAACTGAAATAAAATTCAAAATTTATTTATTTGTAAGTAAACTTAAACTTAAAAGAATACTAATAAGTTTTAAGTTATTAATTTTTAAGTAATATTCAAATTTATAGCAGAAAAATTCCGGGGAAATGAACATAAAGCCTGGAATATTTGTGAAACATAATAAAACTAAAAATTTATTTATTTACAAAGAAAGGTAATTTTGAAAAGGTACTGGTTTTTAAGTAAAATTAATGAAAAAAACATTGAAAAGCAGTTATGAAACAAGAAATATCAATTAAACTCAAATACAATTGAAAATTTGTTTATTTGCAAACGAAATAATATGTGAACTTGATTCGTTTTTTAAGTAAAACTCAGAATTAAAAACGAAAATTAATAGTAAAAAAAAGTTGTGTAAATGAATTTTATTCCTCTTCAGTGTCAATTGAAGATCCTCTTCCTCGTAGAAGTCCCTTTTTAACAACATATGGAAACTTTGATGCTTTACTGCAATATAACTGTGAATGTCAGAAATCGTGGTTTTGCATCAAACGATGCAACTACTTTCATCAAATCAAATATGCAAAAAAAAAAATCGACCGAGTGAGCAGAAGTCCCCTTTTAAAATCAAACCGTTCATTTATTTCAAAATTGCAGAGGTTTGCAGTGTTTTTTCAGAGATTATGTGATAGAGATGCATTCAAAATTATTTTCAAGATTTATTCACGAAAGACGAGAAATACGGAAATAGAAGTTTCGATAGTTTTTCATGCAACACCGACTATTCAATCAGACTGTAAAACGGCGCGGCTGAAAAAAGGTTATTGTAAAATAATTGCTATAATAAACAATTCCCTTTGGTTTATTGTGCAAGTTTTCAAAGGGGGTGCCAGCTGAGGTGACGTCCTGGTTATCTGGCCTCGGTTCAAAATTACTGTATCATCCCGTGTTAATATGTCTAAAGAGTTCCATTCCCTAAAAAAAATTCCTGTTTTTACTCTTTCTGTTTTGTTTTTTCGAATATAGATGGCACCATGGAACTAGAGTTTCTTTAAAAAATTTTTGATTCCCTTTTTCAAAAGAAGCTAGCGTGGGATTGAGATAACGTGAGGACATTTTTTCCTCTTTTTCTCTGTTCTGGGCATGGGGCAAGTTCATTTTTATGATGGCTACTTTTAAAAGCCAAATGGCTGATATTTTTAAATCAATCTTATTAGAGTTTTTATGTCTGTGTTTGGTTTTCCTTTTTCTTTTGATGTACAGATCTCCTTTATATTTTGTTCGGAAATTTTGGGCTAAGAGAAACTATATTTGGCTTAATGCAATCTTCTTACAAATAATTTCCCAATTATTATTTTGAATCCATTTTGAAAAAAAGTCCTTAGCTCATGAAAAAATGGACGAAAATGGATTCTTTGCTTGTTGTTTTTTTTTTTTCGATTTCCTCTGAGTTTAACTTTGTTTTCTGTGGTTTCTTTGAATGATATCGATTTACAAAATAGCCATCGTGTTGCTTTAAATTGAAGTTAATTTAACTGAAACTGAAAAACATTTTATAATTATCTACGCTTATTAACACTTTCTGCACGTTAGCTTAGTTCATTGAGTAACCCTTCTAGCTCGTCATGATTGTGCGTCCGATAAGACATTGTTTCTCTTACTTCGATTTGTATATGAGAAACCTAATCTTACCTTTAGTTGGTATATGTGGTAGAAAATCACTTTCATATAATAGTACTGAAAATTTTCCTGCACAAAAATATTAGAATGAATTTTAATATTCTGGATATAAGCAATGTTCTCAGCAGGTTTGCACTTCTCGAAAATTTCATCCAAGTTGGTCTCCTGCAAATACGGGTAAATTTCAGTTGCTTTTATTTATTTTCTTTCAATAATGAAATACGTACCTTGAAATACGGCAAAATTAATTTACGTACTATTAATTATTTTCTTTTACGATTAGGGGAGTGTCATTTCATTTTGAAATTGTATATAGCTCAAAAATAATTGTTGAAGGTTATATAAAAATTTGGAAATCTTCAGAAGAATCATAATTTTATCATCGCTGGGAAAAAAACAAAAATTCAAAGCTCAAAAAGCATTTCATTTTTATATCTCTCTTATAGTGAAAGAAAAATTTACGTAATTATAAAGTCTTTCTGAGGTAAACAAAATGATAATGATTTACTAATCATTTTCTATTTATTCTCACTACTCAATTACCGTCATTGGGTATTTTCAGTTTTAGATTATATTTTTTAAGTTACTTCTAAGATTTACGTACAACTTTTATTACGGAAGAGAGCAAGAAAAGTAGTCATCATGGAAAAAAATCCAAGAAAATAGCGGTAGATGAACCTGGTAGTAACAAGAGAGCAGGCAAATAAGCAACGGGATACCCGTTTCGGTATAAAGCAATATTGAATCATGTTAACTTTATTAGATATACTTGTTATGTAGTTTGTTTTGACATTGCCTGAAAACATAAGAACTATCCGGAAAGTTTATTTAAAAGCATTTCAGTTGGGCGGAAAATGTTTTATAACAAAAATATACGTGTTTGTACTCGTAGTGGAATTATCAGACAATCATGGTCGCCATAATTATAAGTGTGAATGTGGCATATTTGTCTAGAGCAAAATTGCGAAGAATGCACTAGAGACGGCGCAAATTAATTTTGCATAATTGCTATATAGACAAAAGGTAATCGATTTAGAATACAAAAAATAGCCTATAATTTTTGGAACTAGGAGCAAAATTGGCAGTGTAATTTGGTAAGGGGGAAGGACGTATAAACTAAAAAATTGTGCTCAGATCGAAATTTCTTTCTTGAATAACATTTTCTTCATTTGGCTTTTAACGTTTTAAATAAAAATAACTTTTAAATTAATTTATTTTTTATTGCTTCATTGCCAGGACGCTTTGGCATGGCGAAATAAATCCGCTTGCCAGTAAACAAACATTCACTACCTGCTGAGGTCTTTAAAGAAACCACCTTTTGATTATTTGGACTGTTCTTTACCTTTCCTTATACAATTCGTTTGCCTGAATTTACTATCACTACTCGCCAGTGTCTTCATGCAACCACAATTTTGATTATCCTGAACTCGAATCAATTACAACTGTGGCAACTTAGCTACAGCAATCCCTAGAAAAGGGAAAATTAGAACTTTCATCCCCACGCCCGAAGGGATTCACCCTCAGATACCTTCTGACCCTTCCCCCAGGCGGGTGTGGATTTAATCGAGCTCTAAGCTATGTGATGTTTATATTTTATATGTTTTTGTCGTAATGGTGTTTATATGTGTGTGTTGTGAATAAATCGAAAAAAGGACAAACTGGATTATCATTGTACTGAATATCATATCACACACATGGAAAGCCACTACAACAATCATACTCTGTGAGAAGGTAATAGTTATTGCACTTAGATTATTACCTTCGAAAGACAGATTTTGCTCAATTGTATCAGGACCAAAGTTCCGCAAACTTCCTTTTACCTACTCCCTCCTTATTTGCAGACATTGCGAATTTACTATCCGCATTTCTGAAAGCTTCCATCCTACATTCTCTAAGGACTCTTGAGTAGTCCTTTTATCAGTATGGTGACAATGGCCTGTGTTGCGAAATGTCAATAGGTGGCGCTGCGAGCGCGGAAGTAAAGAGTTAAAAAGAATTTGTAATGAATGACGTATGAATGGTTTAGAGTTTTTGGTTCGGAGTTCGAGGAATAATGGCGTAATAAGTGCTTGAATCTGTGTTTAATGTTCTTTTTTGTGTGTGCTGTAATGTGTCGTCTAATCTATGCAATAAACATTTAAAATGCATAACCTGCGTTTTGGATCTGTTGAAGTCTACCGAAATACCAAGCAGCAAACTAGATAATTATCGTTGTGATAAATATTCGTTACTTTCGTTAATTTCGTTTTCGCACCATATTAGTTTCGAAAAGCCTGTAACTCGTAACCATTTTCTTTTGTGTGTGTGTGTGAACCCTGCATTTTATTTCTCAGATTGCTGTTTGAAAAACGAACCCCTCCTTGAAATTTGTTAACGCGGTTGCGAATCACCCTCTTGGCACGGACGCAGATTTAGCTTCAGGAGGACAATAAACGAAGCTAAATTCAAAACTATTTCAAATGTTAGTACACCGCAGAGCTTTAGCAGCTTTGCCTTTCATCGAAATAATCAATGAAAGAAAATAACATATGCCTGCGATGAAAAAAATATAAGAGAATTGATAGCTGAACTTTATGTATTTTTTGGTGCTGATTTCAAAAAAAAATAATGACAAATTTCTATCACGTCAAGCTTTCTTGAAAAAATCAATTTTATTTGGATTTTTATGAACATTTACCATAATTTTTTTTTTGAGAATTGAACATAAAAGAAGAACGTTAAAAAGTAGTTCCAAATTAAATAGAGCCCGTACTTATAAATAGAAACATTTTTTTGTTCTGTTTTTTGCTCAGTTTAAAATTTTTTTTCAAACTTTCATGTACACAAACATAATATTTGCTCCTCTTGGTCAATCATCTATTTTATGTAAGTTACCTTAATGAAAACAAATTAAAATAGTATGTTGGTGATTTTCTGGAATAAATGGATAAAAATCACTGTTACCAGATAGTACACGCAAAATTATCCGAGAGAATTTTTTTTCAAATAGGATTTTATCAAAAATATCGATATCGATTTAACAAAAATCCTGAGGTGATGGAAAAAATGGAGGTCATTTTCGAAATCAGCACACCAAATAACAAATTCTTTTGTATTTTTCAAAAGCTTCAATTTCGCAGACCTGTGTAATAGACTGCAAATGCTAATTACCCTTAGTTACATCGATTTACTTTTTCTCAATAACAAGATCGGCATGTATTCCCTAACATTTTATTGTTTCTATCATTCTGTTCTAATATTCAATGTATCAGCAAAGCGTATACAGCTTTGTCTATGTTGAAATAATTCACAAAACGACCTACACTGCTAAACAAATGCTGTTTAGTTATAGAGATTTGTTTACTTTGATTCTATAACGCGAGTGGTACTTTGAAATATTCAAGATTTTTGTTTTAGTTCTAGAGGTAATTCTTTTTACTGAGATCGAAATGGGAAAACTTTTTGATTTTTGGATATTTTTTTATGTATCACTGAATCTTATTAAGAATTTTGAAATCTCATGGATTATCATATTCAAGACCAGAGCTGGAAAGAGTTACACGAAACCGGAATTAAATAATTTCGTATTGGTTCCCCTTACTGAAGAAGGATTATCCGTATAGATGGCGCTTTCTTTCATAAAGAATAAGTGAAGTATGATAATCATTATGGATTCCTTTTCATTATCCATTGTCTGTACACAAGGATTTTAATATCAAATTACGCTTGTTTAGTCGCTTTTAAAATTCAAGCAATACTGATGTCACAGAGGAGTGTTTTGGTGAGAAAAACAGTGGAATATACAGAGGCGAACACGTTTAAATAGAGATAGAGAATGAGGTGTCTAATGTCTTGA
Organism: Araneus ventricosus; assembly: GCA_013235015.1. Classification (NCBI taxonomy): domain Eukaryota; kingdom Metazoa; phylum Arthropoda; class Arachnida; order Araneae; family Araneidae; genus Araneus; species Araneus ventricosus. The sequence continues at coordinate 127,109 of BGPR01001493.1, read as the reverse complement.
TAATCTGAACGGTGATTTAATTTCTCGGATACAATTCGAGTGCCAGTATTTACAATCTCTACTCTCTACTATCTTCATGCGACCAAAATATTGTTAATCCTGAACCCAAATCAATTACAACAATAGCATGAGGAAATCTAATAGTTAATTCAATCCGATGAGTACCCTCGAAAAACAGATTTTTTAGTGAAGCTACTCTGCGCTCATCCCGAAAATTGTTCGAGTGTTTCAGAAATGTGATTTTATGTGTTAAAATCTAGAAGTGAATATATTGTAATGTATGTGTGTGTTATTTTGTGATTTTTTATATTTATAAAATATTAAATAATTGTTAATTAAATAATAGAAGGTGCACGTGTTTTAATAAAAAACGCATGTTCAAACATATGATGTTAGGGTGTCTAAAAACACGTTAATGAAACATTGCTTCCCCGGGATTATCCCATTCCATTGTGTCTTGAGAGTATATCAATAGTCAGACCTCTAAGTTAACAGTAGGGATTGCCTGTAAAGGCCTAAAATCTTAATAAACGTCTTAAAATTTAAAAGGTTTAGAAATTTTATATGGTTACTAATATGTTAAAATTAGTTTATCTTTGTTTCTATAGACATGTTCGCTTAGAATATAAACCAGATAAGTATTAACTGTACCCACAGCCAATTTGAGCTAATTTTATGTTGTTGCCTTTGGAAACAACATACGACAGTTATTGTATATTCAGAATAACATCTTAAACACTTTCTAAATTGTTAAAGAATGTTATAAAAATGAATGCGTATATAAGTTTAAATTTATAATTTTATTTCAGTTTAATACATGACATTAAGAAAAAGAATAAATATTCATAGTAGTAAATTGTGCAAATAACTTCGAAAAATTCCAATAACTGTCAAATAATCTCAAGTTATCACTGAGAGACATTCTCATACTGAAAAATGACATTAACTAAAGGTGACGGTTTATAAGGTGAAAGTTTTTAAAAAATATCGATTCCATGGTTCAGGATTACTGTGGAATTATTCTCGTTATACAATGTCTGTAGTCACAGATTTTCATCTTTATATTAAATTCTCAGAAGTGATTTCGATCTTCCTCTTATGAGAGTTTATGAAGAAAGCGGGAAAAAGACGCTGCATGATGCCAAAAGGCAAAAGAAAGGTAGGTCTAGTGGAAGCAAGAGCAGAGTAGATATTCAACAGCGAAATACCTTCTTCACTAGAGACAATTTTCTATTTATTTTCTAATTCAGCATTTATACGAATCATAAGTGGCTAATGGTACATGTAACTTTTATTTGTAGTAGCCGCCTTCGGCGACCAGCTTGATCTTAAGAAATAAAATTTTAATTGAATCACTTATAAATAATTTATATTCATGGTACCCTTAAAAAAGTAGTTTTAATCTTCAAATTTCTATAGACATTTAACCCGTATTCGTTTCGCAGTCACTTGTACTTTTTTTCTGTTACGTTTTTCGTAGCCTTGCACTTTTTTTCTGTTTTATGTAAAATACACAGTTGATTTCAACATTAAATTGCCACGCTCATTTTACGTCCATGGTAGTTGGCTTAAATCACGATGATAAAAAGAATTAAAACATGGAAACGATAATAATTTAATTTACTGAATTATTTCATTATAAACTAACTATCTTGAGGATTTCCTTTACAGATTTCCCAAAAAATTCATCAAATAAAAGAAGAAAGTAAAATCCAGTAAGATATTTTCTTAACTTTCATCAACGATACAGAAACACGCAATAAAATATTTGTTCGTGCCAAATTTCGTAGCTTTAGGTCTAGCGGTCTGCCCTGTAGAGGATCAACACTCAGACACACACACACTCTCCTTTATTATTAGTAGAGATTATTTTCTAAGTAAACCTGCCCATAGCGATAAATATAAACCAGTTTTATCACATTATAAAACATAAAAAAATTCTAAAAAAAACTCTAAAAAAGTTACATTTTAAGATTTTAAAATTTTAGGGCTTTACAGAAAAGCCTTTCTATAAATTGGAGGCCTGTAACTTCATACACTCTCTATTAGGACCAAAAGGAATGGCAAAAATACCAGGAAGCAATGTTTTTAAAAATTATTTTAGATATCCAACAATAATGAGTATAATTTGCTGATTCTTCATTTATAAAGGCACATGCAATGAATTCCGCTTTCATATATTGTATTAAACAATTTAGCGCGAAGTAAATTGAATTCAAATGCAAAAGACATTAATAGTAACCAGATCATCACAAACATACACATTTTGTCTTTTTCGTGCAATACTGCAGAATTATCATTTATTTACCATACAAAACAGAATGGACTGTCATAGTATGCACAAAGGATGCTATCTTCTATATTCTATTGCAATAAATTTCCATCAGTTTTAAGGAAAAACGACTGTGTTGTTCCGCAAACGCCTTCTACAGGTGCTCATTCCACCCATGATGTCATCGTGGGAATTGCTCTGTAGGTCTTTGATATTCCTTATAGTTTATAAATAAGGAAATTAATTTATTCTAACAGTAAGATTTAATAAAAATAGCCCATTAATAGTTACCCATTTTATACACATCGCCCATCTCACACTTCAGATTTTATTTCATATTATTTCTAGTTATTTCAAGAAAAATATTCACAAATGCAAAGTTAGTCGATATTTACCAAGTATATCTGTGTTCTGACAGTAACCGGTTAGTAGCTTTGCACCTTAACCAGGAGAGGAAAAAAATAAGGTTTATTTCATACTGTTAGATTCTTTTGTAGCTGCATCAAACATCTTATGAAAGGGGTCTCATTGAAAGAAGTTCCATAATTAGGAGACGAATAACACCTGATCCCCAAAATGGAAAAGATGGTAATTTGACATCTAGAAAACTATCTGTGTGTCAGGCAATCACTATCGCAATGGTCTTTCCCAAACCACTGTTTTGATTATATTGAAATCAAATCAAACCAGCATCAAAAGAGCTGATAGTTACTGTAGCCTGATGACTATCCACAGACGGTGACGTTTGCTGAGTCGTATCAACTAAAAAGAGAGATGAAATAATAGAACAGAGAATGGACCGACTCCCATTCTTCGGCGGTCTTCGTATTCTTGGACGAAGCAAAACTCTTCAGAGAAGATTCCTGTGTCGTAAAATTATTCGGATTTGTGAAAACTTCTATTCTTCTGTCTTTGAGGGATGTGTGGAAAGACGATTTTTCTGGTTTTTAATTTTACCAGTTGGTTGACATCGCCCTCTAATGAGTTGCGATCTGGTTTGGTTTCCAATAATACAATGTTTTCCTATTGCTTTTCGTTTTTGAGAAATCTACGGTACAAAGAGGAACGTGGAACTAAACCTTACATGACCAAATACAGACTTTTGGCAAGGTCAAATAATAAAAACAAAAGGTTACAAGATCTTTTAATATTTAGAATATCAGCAAAGACTTCGATAACTTTGCATTTCTTGAACATTCCCGAATCAGCTGAGCTCTGCCAATTACAATTCAATTTCAGTTGTATTTAATTATTTTTCTTCATATTTGAAAGTGATACTTTGAAATATTTCAAAATTTTTTTCCTGTACCACTGATTTATTTTTTATGTTTATTGTAGAAAATTTCGATTTGTATCTTTTAAAAATTGCAAATTATGCTTTGAAGGATATATAAGAATTTTAAAAGCTAAGGATAGCTGCATTATTACTGCTGCGTAATTTATCAAGAAATAAGAATTATTTATCAAGAAATCAGAATTCATTTTCATTCTTATGGCTTTCTCATACTGAAAGATGACTTTGCCTAAAGATGATGCTTTCTGAGATGAAAGTTAAAATAAACACTGTTCCATAGTTGCGAGTTACTGTAGAATTATTTTCGCTATTCAGTGTCTGTATTCACTGATTTTCATCGTAATATTAAATTCTACTAAGTGATTTCCATTTTCCTCTTGAGAGAGATTCTGTAGAAAGCGGGGAAAAGACGCCTCATGACGTCAAAGGAAGAAAGAAAGGTAGGTCTAGGGGAAGCAAAAGGAGAGTAGATATTCAACAGCTGAATTCGATGTTTCTATGGAGGTAATTTCCTATTTATTATCCAATTAAGTATTTAAAGAGTTACTTGCGATAATGCCCACTTTGAAATTGCTTAACATAAGAAAATCTAGTATTGAACTTAACATAAACAACACGGATCAATTTGTAGGGAAAAGATTTATCATTAACAATTTTTTCTTTGTATTCTAATAGCACTTTCGCAGATTTATGAGACATACAGTATGTAAGTATATAGCAAATGATTTTTAACACATTTTTATACAATGTACTATAATTAATGTATAAGAGCAACCACCAAACGATACCACATAACTACATATTCGGCCATGATTTGTGAAAACAAAATACTGAGTATTTTCGCAGACAAGGACAAAAATTGTGGTGGCTATCTTTTGAAAGTATGAAATCAATATAAACTTATAGAAAAGCACGCTTCTTGGGATAGAATAAAATTTAATGGAAATTTCCACATAAAAATATTTCTTTTACATTACTTTTCCATTTTTATGTTAAACTGAAATGTTGCACGTTTGAAACTTGCAAAATTTTACAATTCTGAACTATTTTTTTAAAAAAACTTGCATTTCTCATTGCGTCATTTAGTTTACAAATTTTGATCTATAGTTTTACTTGCATATGGTGTGTCATGTTCATTTTTAAAATAACACTATCAACTTTACTAAGGCACACCCCTGACTCCAGAGATAAAAATCTCCGATTTGTAGTTCTGATGAGAGTGCGTAGAAACTTTATTAAACAAAAAAAGAGGGTTGCATACAGTGTTTTAACGTCGATGGAAAACATGTGAAAATTTTAAAGGCGATGAAAAATGTGTGTTTACATATGAAAATAAAGAATCGCGAAGCAGAAACAATTTTAAGACAGGGCCCAAAGTCCACTGCATCTATATACTTCTAGGAGGACTGATTAGAATCCTATTAATGAACCTCTAGAGGGTTTTAGTCCATAAATCTGAGGACTTGGTGAAGGAGAGAAATCTGGGTCGGAGTCGGATTAACTGGTTGCGTCCGTATGAGATTCTCATTTTCAGTGAGGAAAGATATGAGTTTAGCTATATTTATTCTTGAGAGTTTATTTGAATGTAAACTTTTCCACAAAAGTTGAGTATTTTCTGCACTTAGTTTTGTAAAATAGGTATTTACGTATTAACGCCACCGAAGCTACAGATTTGGCGGTTTTTAAGTGCCGCCAAATTTGGAGGTTTTTGTACTTACATATTAACGCCAATTTGGCAGTTTTTAAGTGGTGCCAATTTGGCGGTTTTTGTACTTACGTATTAACGCCAATTTGGCAGTTTTTAAGTGGTGCCAATTTGGCGGTTTTTGTACTTACGTATTAACGCCAATTTGGCGGTTTTTGTAAACAAGTTTGCTCTTTATTGGCGCATTACCGCCAATCTGTAGCCTCGGTGGCGTTAATACGTAAGTACCGTAAAATGATATTATAACGTCATGTGACAAAAAGTTGCGTAGTGGAGAGGATCTCCCTTTTCCCCGCATGCGCATATATTTGAATGGTGAAGCCGGAATCTATAGAGATAGCTGGGAAAAGCATCGTGGCCTGTAGCGAACAGGATGGATTCTCTTGACAATGAAACTGGAGTTAGAGTGACTTTAGGGAGTTTATTAAAAAGTACTCTCCCAGTGTCGTCTGAATCCCAGACTTGTTGTCATTTATTGAGAGAGAGTTTCATAAGCTTTTTTTCATATGACATTTCAGGGCCTGAAGATGGAGGTGAGTTCCTTCTTTAGTAGCTTGTTTGGCTAGGTTGTCCGCTGTCTGGTTACCGAGGAAACCAGCATGCGCCTTAATCCAATTTAAGTTGCATTGATGGGTTCTGAAGGAGTGCTTGTTGTGTTTCTTGGATTAGTGGGTTAGAACTTTTGAAAGAAGAAATTGCTCTGAGTGCCGACTCGCTCTCACTCCAGGCTGATGTTTATATTCCCTTAGAATTAGCCCAATTTATAGCCTGTTTTATTGCTAAGGTTTCAGTTTGAAATATGGTAATATGTGGGCTTAGTTTTGCGTCCAATGATGAATTTGGACTTTGTTTTGAATGACACAGAAAGCTCAACCTGTTTCATCTTCTAGATGTGAACCATCTGTGTAAATACCCTCAGCTGGGGGATTTGGGTCAGAGACCACTATCAACTGCAGAAAGTCATTATCGATATGCGGTCTTTTAAAGCAAGAAAATAAATAAATGGCACCATGTAACTTCTGAAATAATTTCTGTGTCAAGATCCTCATTAAATGCATGTGAATAGAGTAAAATTTTCGTTTAGTTTTTCGCCCAGTTCACTACCCAAAATAAGCCTTCAGCCGTACTTTTAATAATAATATAATTTTTTAATATAATTTTTTAAATTCATAATTTGACGTCCCCTGGTCAAAATAGAATTCAAACATGACTTTATTTCCTTTAACTTACATATTTAGTAATTTTCATTTAAATAAATACATAAACATTAATTGCTACAAAACTGTTTACAAAATAAATATGTATGGAATAATTATATATGTTCCATCGATGTCACCATCAGCATATTAATGATATACTTAAAACCTCCATGAAAATTTAGGGCAGGAAACCAAATTTGATCATTCTAGGCGTATTTGTTCCTAAGATTGTTTCTTCCTGTTTTTCTTCATGATAGGTCAAATTTTCATTGAATAACTATTACCCTTGATAAAATTAAGAAATTTCTAACTCAAAGTTTTAATAAAATTAGTAATTAAATGAAAGATGTAATGATGATGAGACTAATCAAGCATCTCATTTTGGTATGATTTATAATGTATGCCCATTTGATTCAGAATGTTCATGAGGATATATATTGATAGAATTCATATTGTAATTATTACAATATAAACGTTTTTCCGACACGAAAGAGTACATAAGGGAGTTGTAGAAATACTGCATTAATGCCCATTTTTCTAACTTTTCTTCAGATAGAACAACCAGTGTATAAATTAAAAAGATAGTATTTTTAAGCTGCTATTCCATCGGTAAATTGCGCTATGTGAAAAACGTTACCCATAAAATGTAACGACTCTTGTACTCACAAAAAGAGAATCAAGCTTACGTGATGTTATTATTATTCTTTAATATTTCATATTAGTAGCTCGAAATTCTTTCTTTCTATTAAAATTTTATATCGCCAATTTTGAAAGCAAATTTTTTCACAAAAACTGGATTTACTTGTAATTTTTGCGATCAGTGCTACATTAAATCCATAAAAAAATTTAAAATACTTTAATAAATATTTAGATTCAAAATAAAAGCGAAGGGTACTTAAAATGTAACAATGATATTTTAGTCATTAACACTTTCATGGATAAAGCCGCATATGCCAGTTCTCTTCCTGGGGAAAAGCGTGATATCCCGCAAAATTTTGCGATAATCTAAAAACCAAAGCTGTGTCCGTCGCACATTTTTGTACACGAAATTTTGTACAAGTAACTTAGGTGTCCCAGAAAATAACGCAAATAACATAATAACATAAGCTAGGTGTCCACGAAGCTATTAAGAAAAAATGAGTAAATAAAACAATTTCCATGTTCTGAAATGAAAATATTTTGATCAGAATATTCTTGATCCAGGGCAGCAATATTTATTCAAATTATATGAATGAATTTACATTTCAGAAATAAATTTTCCAATCAAATTATATAAAACATTTAAAAAAATATCAAAGAAAGGCAGACAGTTCTATTTGAAATTTATAATGTCAATTGAAAAATATTTAAAGAAAAGTTTTAGGTAAAGCAATATTGTTGAAATTTTTCGCTTTGCACATAATTGATGTGCCCCATGACATATTTTATAGCCCTTGCCAAGGTACGGTACAAGGTTGACTAAGATAGAAGCCAATATGTGCCTTGGCCAAAAATGAAAGAGTAAGTTATATTTAATTTTTACATTAGTATGTGAAAAGTAAGGGGGGGGAATTTAAAGGGCATTAAAAAGCTGATATACTGATACTTCTAAAATACTCAAAACTTTTGGATTAGGCGTGATTTGACAATTTTTTTAAATGGAAAGAAAGTCGCCATGTATGAGACCTTCCCAAACATTCCACTGGAGCTTTTTTCCCTATATGGATTCTAACTATTTTAATAAACATTTAAAATAACTACCAAAGGTTGTTCCAAAACTGGCATGAGAAGACGTTATTTCTCTGCATGATACCTCCATGGGACGTGCTCCTTAGAACTATGCTATTATACATGCTTTAAATTTGAAGAAAGAAATTAATTTTAGAAGTGGAAAGGAGTAAAATTTAAACGTTAATGTTTTTTCTCACATCACCGTACATCACAAAATAGCTTTTTATTGCTTATGACTGAAAGATGGTTCGAGGGAAAGTTTCACAAGTGCAGCATCGGCAGATATTTACATAGCATATGAGTTTGCTGAAAGTAAGCGGCAACTCACTATGTTCTAGGACCCGGTGTGCAACACGGGCGGTGTATTCCGATCTAAAAGTTTCACAAATGCAGCATCAACAGATATTTACATAGCATATGAGTTTGCTGAAAGTAAACGGCAACTCACTATGTTCTAGGACCCGGTGTGCAACACGGATGGTGTATTCCGATCTAAAAGTTTCACAAATGCAGCATCAACAGATATTGACATAGCATATGAGTTTGCTGAAAGTAAACGGAAACTCACTTTGATGTAGGACCCGGTGTGCAACACGGGTGGTGTATTACTGTCTAAAAGTTTCACAAATGCAGCATCGGCAGATATTTACATAGCATATGAGTTTGCTGAAAGTAAGCGGTAACTCCCTGTGTTCTAGCACCCGGAGTGCAACACGTATGGTGTATTCCGACTAAAATATACTTGCATAGTTGCATTAAAAATGCGTGAAGCGTATTTCTTTGAAAAAATCACCACGATTCGGAAGTGATGGGAAAACTGAAAAGCTGCTTTGCGTTGCAGAACTCAATCCGAGCGACAATCCAAAAACGTTTTGTACTCGCTTCTGTTTTCATTCACGACAGCATTTAAATTTTCTTAAACTCGAATGAATCACATCATTTCCCTGAGAAGTGTTAACAGCAACTTCATTCGGATGATTACCCATGGACGGTAGAGTGATCTAAATGGCATCAGTATTAGAGCCCTGCAGACAACATATAGTCGGTTTCTCTATTCCATATGTGTTAATAATATAACTTCATCCTGTAGTTAACCCTTTCGTTACTCTTTAACGTTAACCCTTTCAAGTTCAATACATGTTTAGTTTTGAAAATTAATAAATTTATTTCAAAAAATGAGTATTAAACATGTAGCTGATCATAAATATGTAAAGGAAAAAAATTAACGTTTTTTTTTTGTTTTCTAGAAATTTATGGTTTCACAGTGAAACCAATGAAATGGTAACGGGCTATTCCCCCCCGAATAAGTTATCAACGAAATGCAATTTAAATTATGTGTTTAATTTATAAGTATACGTGACTATTCAGGATATTCAACCTTCATAAAATTCAATATTACTTTCGAATATTAAATATCAATTTGTTCAAGATATATCACTTGATATGTGTACAGTTGAAATATCAATTTGTTGTTCCTCTTGGAGATGAAAAGCAATTTAGCTCTTGCAATACCGATATCTTTGTGAATACTTAGGGGATTGAGCTGGAATTTTTATATAAGTTGTCCTATATATCTGACTTTTAAGCTATGAACGAAAAATTACGCTACGTTTCGCCCATGTGCGCTGAACAAAATTCTAAATATGTGGTTTCACTGTGAAACTAATCAACGCGAAAGGGTTAAAAGATTACAGAGTCCTATGGATTGCAGTTTATGAGCCCTATTCCGCCTCAAAATGCCCCATTCGACAGAGGCTTGGACTCAGGCGGTTTCGGGTGCCTGAGTGTATTTTACGGGAGAAAAGTAGTTCCTTTCTTTGTTGACAATTAATCGCCCAAATTCGGGTACAGTTCTGCTGGAAATTCTGTAAAGAAAGGGATGATTCTATTCTTTTTTCGAATACGAAAATTTGCTTCAATTTTTGAGGTTCTCGAATTCTCAATCTAGCAGGGTTCAGAGATTTAAGCAGCATTCACTTACAGTAGGTCTATCATACGTGAGGTAAATAGAGAATGAAGATGAAATGAACGTTACTTATAGATATAAAATTTTCAGAAGATTAAAAAGATTGTAAGGCAGCAAACAGGAATAGTGAGGCGGTGAAAACAGCAAGTAGAAATTGCTAACCAGATAACCAATGAATTCTATTTAGTATGACGTGATGGTTTTGAAACTTCGTGATGTAATATGCGAATACTCTACTCCAACAATATGGTTCATAATTAACGAAAAACTTTTATTTTAGCAGCAAAAAATAATATTCCATTAACTATTGATTATTTTATTTATAACACTGTGAATCCCAGCATGGATTTTAATGCTTATAATCATAGACACTAAGAGGGAATGGTATGTTATTGCAAAGTGAGCGGAACTTTACATCAGAATCCTTACAGTAACCGTATAGTCGTTTTTAACCTTCCAGCGGGCGCGCTAAAATTTTGAATACGAGCGGGCGCATGTTGTACTTTTGAAAATACAATAAGTTTCATAATTTTAACCCTTGCAGTTGTAAGTTATTTCATTATAGTAATAAGACAGACATCAGAAAAGCAAATCCTTTCATCAAGAGTAAAAATTAATTTTTATATTATTTTCAAAATCTAAAATTATACTGAAATCGGAGAAAGCGATGAGATTTAATACTATCATTTTATAGGAAAACATATTAAGCAATATATAATTAAAATAGTTTAATACCAACTAAGATTGTACAACAAAGATTTTCTTCTTAGTTTCTTATCATCGTCCTTGCATTCTAAATATTGAACTTTTGCCAGAGAGTGAGGCTTACAATTATACTTTATATTCCACCTACTGTATTTCATGGATTTTGATGATTGTTTTATTTCTTTCAAACACAAACCACAAGCTCTTTTTCGCAATGCTGATTGCTCTTCACTTGCTTTTTCAGGTTGTGATGTATAATTTGGATTTAAAGACATGGTAATGTCATATGGCGATGATCTAATTTTTTGGGCTAGAGTAGTGAGGTGCTTTCATAAGACCGAGGTTTTTCAAGAAGATTCTTCGGCTTGGTTGTTCATTGGCAGTCTTATTACATATTAAATATCTTTGACAATATAAAATTAATTATTAAATAGCTGTAATGCGCACTGGATATATAATTATCAAACTGAAACGATAAGACTTGAGAAAAAATTTCAAATTACACGAGCGGGCGCGCGTCGTAATTTTTACGACAGAAGCATAAAACAGTATGAAATCACCTTGAAACTCGGCAAACCCATTTTATCCCGAGGAGAAGGGCCGCATGAAGGAATAGCAATGACCTTCAGACAGTTGTAACTCCGAGTGGGAGAACAGGGCATGAAAAATCCCGTTTGTCGTAAAATTTGCACAGGCTCGCCAGCTGGAAGGTTAACTTGGGCCTGGAAAGCAACACGATGAGGTATATTCAGAATCTACCGATGCTTGCATAATTGTAGCAAATATTATGTCAAAATGGTTACTTAGAAAAAACTGTCATTAATATAAAGAAAATAACACTGACCCTTTAAACGGAAAAATATATCGCTTTACCTCGTTGAAGACAATCCGCGTGCCAGTGCACGAAGAATCGCTACCCCCTGTAATCTACATGGTAACTATTGTATTAATTATCCTGAATTCAAATCAATTACACCCATACCATTAGAATCGGTAACATCCATTGTAGTCTGATGATTAAACTAGAAAGATTGCTATTTTCCAATTTTAGTGGTACCAGAGCTCCTCTGATGTCCTCTCGCCGCATCCTCACTATTAAAAGATAATGCATACTTCTCTAGGGAAGTTTGATCCACTGTAAAATTATCCGTATTTCTGAAAGCTTCCTTACTACTTTCTTACTGTTGTTGAATGATGATTTTCCAGAGCAGACCTATGACGAAATACTTGTAAGAACGAATTTAGCTCTGTATGATTTGATTACGTTTAGAGCCCAGAATTTCTTTTTAATGCAACTGCACTTTGAGAAATTAACCGTTCCTTGGATTCACGCGACTGTGAACCACCCTGTTCTTATGCATGAGGATTGTGCTGTTGGCTTATTGTTGTTGAATGATGATTTTCCAGAGCAGACCTATGACGAAATACTTGTA
>BGPR01001493.1:85903-103853 GCA_013235015.1 Araneus ventricosus | reverse complement strand
TTGTTATTTAAATATCTGTTGGATTGTAAATTAAATTTTCGTTATTTAAAACTCTGATGGATTGTAAATAATTAAAGTTTTGTAATTTAAATCTTTGTTGGATTATGAATTAAAGTTTTGTGATTTAAATCTCTGATGGATTGTAAATAATTAAAGTTTTGTAATTTAAATCTCTGTTGGATTGTAAATTAAAGTTTTGTAATTTAAATCTCTGTTGGATTGTAAATTAAAGTTTTGTAATTTAAATCTTTGTTGGATTGTAAACTAATTTTTTTTATTTAAATCTCTGTTGGATTTTAAATTAAATTAATTGAATTGCTCACCTCTATTGTACATTTTTTCCGTATGACTTTCGTATGTTTTACTACATTTTGTTTGTATAATTTAAATTTTATAGTATAAATTCCATGATACTCTGTTCTGATGCATTATCCATCGTTAATTTTCAAGTTTCAGTGATGGTTTATTTTTGGGCTCTCGTGCATTCCCTTTACATTTTGTTATTTGCATTTCTTTATTTTATTTGATTGATAATATTTCGAGTATTTATCATTTGCTGTGTTATGTTGCTTTACGCTGTACTACACGTTAGGTCCGGTGTAGATATGGAGTTATGTGTTTTGTTCTTTTCAGCGCTTTCTAAGGCCGTGGCGAGTATATTTGCCACCAAATTCATGGAGTTTTAAATGCAATTTTTAAGATCTGACATAATTTCTCGCCAAAATTTCCTTTCCTACAAAAGCTTAGATGTCCCACTTTCTCATCTCAAACCATTAGGAAGTGTCTTCAATTGATAATTAATTAGTAATTAATAAAATTAATTTTAAAAATATTAATGCCATTCAATTAGTTAATGAATTTCTTTTCTTAAATTAATCTCATTCCCAAAGTTATTTTATTACACCACTACCAGAAAAAATAATCCATTAAAGGATTAAAGCAAGTGTTGATTTCCTATCTATTGACCAAATAGCGGACAAGTTTGATAACAAAATTGATTATTTCATTTTTGTCAAATCAAACCTATTGCATATCCGTTAGCAAATGTTTTTGACGAAGACTGTAATACTATTACTCTTCCTGAGTGTGGACTTCTGGTTCTTCCCTGTACGAAATATAAAGTCTTACACCCTTTCTGGTAGATGGGCCAAATACAAACCATCGTTTTTATTTACCTGAACAGAAATCAGTACGATGAAAACGCTTACATTTTCTCCAGCCTTATGATTACCTACAGAGTGTAGGTTTATTTCAATGGCAACAGTAGAAAAGTATAGCAGACTTAATTCCGTCAGCTACTGTCTTGTGTACTAGTGAATAGGCGATTGCTTCAAAGTTAATTTACCATCATCTGTTAAATCCTTTCTCCTCTATGCCTGTGGACTATTGTTGAAGACACTTTCCCCGAGTAGGTGTTTTATCTGTTCGCTTACAAGGCCCTGAAATTCTGTACGATTCGTTTTCGATTGTACAGGGGCGGAAAAAAGGTTGCCACCCAAATCATTCATTAGGTTTTTAAAAAAGCTAAAGTAATTCAAGAAATAACGTATGCTAAAAGAATCTATGGTTAAAAATTTCATATCATCTAAAAATTTAAAATTGCACTAACTTCACAATTTTCATTATCAACACCCCTTTTTGACGTCATGAATAAGTTTATGATGGAACAATACCCGAAGATATAAATTTTGGTTAATATGCCGTGAATATTTCGGAAGATATTCGACATTTTTCGTTCAAAATATAAAAGGGGTTGCCTTCACATTTAGATAGATAAGTTATCTGCTTGGCATTTAAATGTCGGTGGTATCCTTTTAAAGTATGTAGCACTTTAAATGCAATTTTTAAAGTCATGATCTACGTTTTACAATCGATAAAACTTGATGCTTAAAAACTTTGATAGAGAAGAACTTTTCTCCAAAATAATTATTTTGTCCTGCAAAAATTATGATATTTCATAGCTCTGGAAATTTCAAATAATTTTCAGTTTCGTCTGAATAAATTTTGATCACAAAGTGTTAAAATTTTAATAATGCATCAGTATTTACATAGGCTTTATTGCATGAATGGAAGTAATCGAATAAGAGAATATTCGATGTTTTAATAAAATGTTAGTTTGTGTATCAACATTAATAATTTGTTCAGATATATTCCAACTTTCTCTGTTTTTCATTTATTTTCTGCGTTTTCTTTGTACGTCGATACTGAATTGGTATTACCTAATTCTTCGTTTATTAATTATTTTAGTGAAATAGTACACATTTTTAATTTATAAAATTTTAATTTATATTTTTAATATTTAAACATTTATATATTTAAATTTTAAAAAATAAAGTGCTGTAATGATTATATTTATTAATGTTAACGTTTTCAGAAATATGTGATTCCCACTTTAGTGCAACGTTTTACTTAGAGAAAAGAAAATTTAATGCATCTTCAAAAACTACTGTTACGAATTTGCTGAAATTTTTCATAGAATTATCAAATGGCTATATGCTTTGATTAGATTTCAAATTCAACAGTGTTCCTGTTGATTTTGAATATGAATTAAGATAAAATATTAAATTTGCTCAAAATTATTTTAAAATAAGAAAGTAAAAGTGTAAACTGTGTAGAATAATACATACTATAACATAAAAAAAAATCTATGTCATTAGTTATATTTTTTCTCAAGATATCAATAAAAATTCCAAATTGTAATTTAACAAGATATCCAAAATTTAATTTCCTTATAATTTCGAAAGAAAAAAGACTATATGCTGAAACTTGGTATTCGATCATAAATTATGATCTAGTATTGTAATTTAGTAACAAAAAGGTGTGTTTCCTTTTTTGAAATAGTTAGTGTTATTTTAAACATGGAACCTTTTACTAGATATTGTTTTCTGAAAATTGATGCCTTTTGTTTTAATAGGCGAGGAACGACGCCAAAAACATGCATGGTGGCATTTTTTTCCTCCCCCGATTGTACTATTTTCTTATTTCAATTACTGTTTCAGAGTTAAATCCATCCAACGCGTTTTGAATCACCCTGCGTGTATACATGCAAATCGGCTTTTCCCTTAAAAAAGACGATTATTAAACGTTTATAGGATTTCCTAATAATCAGCAGATCAGTAAAGCTCTAGCAGCTTTGCCTTTCTTGAAAAATAGACACCTTCAATGTTTCAACGAAAACGATTCAATTTCAGCAACATTTATGTACATTTCTTCATTAATGAATGTGGTACTACGAAGTAATTAAAAAACCTTTTTCCATTATTTTTGAATTTTTTTTTCTTTTATTATTATTGACATGTTAGGCCATTTATGTTTTGAATTATTAATAATTATGGTTCGAATGATATTTACGAATTTTGAAATCTCCCGGAGTTAGAGTTAAATTTAGAAATTCGAAAGTGTCCATATAATTTTCATCAACTTAATTAAAATTTCAAAATTCAATTTTAATTAAAATTTCAAAAAATCTATTCAATGTGCACATTTCCGCCCTCGAAAATAGGTTTGTGCCAAATTTTGTAAATCTAGGCCAAGCTCTCTAGAGGATCAATTCTAGGATGCGCCGAAATATGCTAAAAAAAATTTTTTTTCGAAATCGATTTTGGCATAGAACGCAAAAGTTATGTAATTGGCCAGTTAGAACTCACAGAATGTTTTTTGGATATTGTTCAATATTTAACCGCGACCCTTTGATATTGAAAGACAGAAAAAAAAGAGAGAATCGTTTTTTGTGCAAAGATATATTTTGAAAAAATTCCAAACTTTTCACTGACATACAATGAAAATGTTACATACTGAGTCAGTTAGAATCCACCAAAAATTTTATCAATTTCTCTTAATATTTAACCGCGCCCCTCTGACATCAAAATTGGAGACAAATGAAAAAAATATTGGATTTTCTAAAAAAACTGTTCTATGAAAATTATTTTTCTAAATAAGTATTAGCATTAATTGACTAATTAAATAGTACTATAAATAATAATAATTCTATAATTATTACGAAATTTAACTTTTTATTCAATTTCTTTTACGAAATTATTACTGGCATATTTTTTCCTGAATTACATGCAGACAGAATACAGATTAGAATAAAAATCTACAAATTTCAAATGTATATAATAATACCTCATGAATATTGAATATTAGGTTTTAGGTTATATTGCCCCTTGTTGTCAAACGTTGGAAGTTGTTTCCTAGCTTGAAATTTGGCACGAATATATCTATCTCTTGCAGTCTTACCACAAACTTTCATTAAATCTTCAGATAATAGTTTAACAAATCGTTAAACAGATTGCGTGTGACATGGAATTTCCTTGAAAGTTAGTAATCAATTAAATCAAAATTATCGGCTGCTTCGAAATTGAGTTTAGGAAGCTTTAAAGAACGCAAACCACCCGAGTTCTTGGTCTTCTTATCTCAGGCGCCGAGAATACACCTAACTGATAATTCCCGGATTAGTTTTCTACAATCATGTAGCATTGGTAATAATAGGTGTTCGGGATGCGCAAAATATGCATTGTTTGAGACTTAGTTTGAAAATAATTTGTTTAACATTGTCAGAAAGCTGTCTTACAAGGGGAATCATTTTCCAGAAATGTTGTGCACCATACTGGCAATTCTATTTCATTTTTTTTTCTCAAACCACATTGGAGCATAAACCAGCATTACATGCTTTACAAGTATTATAAGATTCTTTGATGGACTTGGAATCCTAATGTATAACCGTAACAAACGGTTTGCGGCGGTGAGACATCGCGCATGACTGAGTTTACCTGGGTTATTGTCAGTCACGCTAGAAGAGCAACTACCATCTTTTATGGCAATACAGATGCGATACAAATGTTGTTAGTCAGTACTTAGCTTTTTGATGTCTATCAGATCCAAAGGCTGAAGAGTACAGTCAATTTGATGAAATTTGAAGACTTGATTTTTGTCACACTCTTTTCGAAAGAATTCAATAGCTCCAGAATATGAATATGGTCCCTTTGTGCAATTGTCCATTTACAGAATGAGGCGCCTTAGTGGCAACTCATTAGTATGTAACATACATATATTCCATTGTAACGGTCTTCCAATGTATGTCTCAAGCAAACGTATTACTCCGTCTTTCCATCCCGTATTCACATTTGTTCCGTCACATCGGATAACCGATAGTTTCTGCAAACTCATATTGTAAATTTTATAATACCTTGGGCTATTTATTTTACACTTTCACCAGCAGTTAACGATATATGACCTACATACCTGCTACCTGGTTACTCTATTAATGCTACATGTGCTTCTGATGTTAATTTTGGATTACCAGATATTTATGGAATGGTTTCATCTTTGCGCCCATCAAAATACAAACTCTTAATGGGTGCCCCTCCAACTACCCCTAAATCATTTTTCCTAAGTTCTTCCTTTTTGTCTCTACTTCCCTGCTCACTTTGTTTTTATCAACTAGATAGGTTTGTTGCTGAGGTGAAACTAAATCGAAATCAACCAGAGCCGCTATACTAATTTTGGCCACTGATTTACTTGAGGTACCAGTTAAATCTGCAGTCAATGCTGCATGAGGCATAGAAATTCTCATTTGACTTGTCGATGTCGATGGCACATCAGTGGCTGGACACAAGTGAACACGCCTCTTAAGAGTTGCCCATGGGAAAAATAAGATTCTTTCTAAATGTACGCTTGATCCTTTGAGTGTCTGAGCCTGAGTCTGCAGAATGCTAATTTTAAAGGAATTTCTTACCTTTTGAACTGGGATGGTAAATCTTTCAGTATTATCGGAATGCGTGGAATTAAAACATTCTCTTCTCTCACTATGCCAGTCATAGCAGTAACTAGCACGACTTTTGACCTAGGTTCTCAGCTTGTTGGAAGGAACCTCTGACAATTCTAAGGAGTTGAAGAACTCTACAGGATATGATGTTACCTGTTATTGCCCATTACCGTATCTACAGATAGATATTATGTAATACATCCCTCCATTTGTGACTTTGTTTCATTTATCTACCTGAACTTTCATTAGTCAGTGCCAAAATTACCCATTCAATAACTAGTCTCTATTCCTCATATTAGCTTGTAGTGCGGGATAAACCTTGCTTCTCAGTTTCTTTGTGCTATGAAAAATTTTGAAAAAAAAACCCTTTTAATTTAATACACTGTTTGAATCTCTTTTAAACCGACCTTCATCAATTTTCAAATGATTAGTCCTCATTTATTGTCGCTCAAATTTGAACTCTCATATTCGTAGTGAGTTTAATTTTTTTTTCACATGCTCCCGTAACGGAGACTTCTTTAAACATAAATTTAATTCATCCTCCGGTGTCCCCTAGTTATTACAGGTTCAAATTGTCTAAAATTGCCTGACATCAATACCGCCATCCCTCCCATGATTCTTTGGTTGTTATTAATATTTTTTTAGTTCGATTTAATGCTTCAACTTTTCTTTTTTATATATATCGTACATTATTCCCAAACTGCCAACTTACAATGCTATAACATTCTACAGCTCTCAATACTGCGTCAGCAGATTTTTTTGTCTTTACGAATTTGAGCTAAACTAATTTGAGTAAATTAGGAAGGAAATAATTTCAAGTACCGCTAAGAGCATTCTGAAAAAATAACCACCGTCACCAGTTTCAATCTTTTGCAAGACACTATCGAAAACGTTTATTTTTGTAACGAGTTCAACCGCAGAACGAACTCAGTTAGTCGCTGTTACAATTCTTCTGTATAGTAGGGCAGCTTTGCATTAGTTCATTAATAATTTCCTCAATCCTACTCATTCCAAAACTCGATAGATCTTTACCAGTTATCGCAATATCACTTAAGTTTTCTACCTAATTTAATTTTTCGTTACTGTAAACTGCAGGAGGTGGCGAAGAGATGCTTGTAATCAACATTTAACTCTTTGTATGAATCATGGAAAAATGAATGATTGCATCTGGTAATTGCTTTGAAGTAAGCACAAAATACACAAGCTCTTTGTGCATCCATTCTTCCAGTATAAAATAAGTCCCGGAACATTTTCGACGTAGAAGTGTCATGGCATATCTTTACAGTTGCTTAAAACTGTCTTAAACGATAAAAAAACATTTACGATCGCCAATATCACAACCTAAGCATAGTTTACTGAATAAAAAATGTTATATCTTTAAGATTTCGCCATGAAACTCACTTTAGATACCCGATTCTCACTCCTTCTATCACTATCGCTGTCGTAAAAGCAATGTTTAAAAGTAAGTTTTGATGAAAATGTAAAAATAAATTTTCCCTTTTGTTTGAAAGTTAGGGTGAAGAAGGGGGATAAAACCTAAACTCGTTTTATCTTCTAAAGGAGAGCTATATTGCAGTTCTAAAGTCTCCAGAGTTTACTAGTAAGAAACTACAAGAGAAATCTAAGGTCTTAAGTTTTCTGAAAGGAAAGTCTCATTTTTTTTATTTCCTCGTCTAATAATGTCATAATAAAAAGGTAGAGGGAATGCGTCATTTCATATATATTTCGTATGCGAATTTTATCATATATTTTTATGACTTAATTATGTAATAACTAAGTCATAATCGATAACTACCTATATAATAGCTACTCATCTTATAAACTCATTAAACTCATTATTTCATTTCATATTATATTCTTAAAAAAAGTTGCTAATAATGAAATAAGGAATTCAACTTTGCCGATTTTCAAAATGGCGAATATAATTTATGAAAAAAATGATTAAATTTTATTACCTTAATGCAATTTCCTGTACAAAAGTATTGAAATGCTGCAAAAAGATTTAAACACGATTGCTTATCAAACAAAGCGCAATTGAATGGTATAACAATTTTAAGGAATGTAGAGAATCCATCGTAGATGATTCAAGATATGGTAAAGTTAATTAACAGAAATTAAGCATCGAAAAGAGGGTAACTCATGCCCAAAATTATACCAAGCAAACGATTTAAATATGAAGGGATGCTTTACCAGCATCAATATAATATAAATGACAAAATCTACAACATATAATCATAAATCATAAACTGAATCAACCCGCCCTTGCTTTGCATCCGGGTAAAACAGACTGACAGCCGCTGAAATAGCAGGAGGACTAGTCATATGACATTACTCGTAGTCACCATGACCGGACTCCATGTCACCATCACCGGCAGGGTAGGACCTCTCCCGAAGGAGGTGCGTACTCTTACTGGAGGAAGGATTCAATCCCCCCATTAGTGTACCCTCACCAGGATCGAGAACCCGCTCGCTTATCCGGCGGCTTCCCATGTCCACAAACTCGTGGGGCCCCCAGGTGGGAAAGCTACAAGATATAAGACGGCAGTTCAACTATATTGTGTGCCCTTGTGAGAAATTCTAGAACATTTTTAAAGCGTAAATAAAAGCATGAAACAAAACTCGCATTCAAATCGAGGCAAAGAAATTTTCCATAATAGATTAATAAGTCATGAAGCTGTAGAAATAATTATTGTTCTGCTGCCATGAGTTGCTGACTGATATACGAGCACAGTTTGAAGAGCGCATTTGCTGATAGGGTCAAAATTATAAAACGGCGAAATAACAGGGTTGTAATAAATACGACTGTGCTGAATTCTACCATTTATTAAAATGAATCCCCCCCCTCCGGGGGCACCACGAGTACGTAAATGTGAAGTCGCCTTATAAGTAAGCGGTTGCACAATCTCTAACGAAAGCAACTTTAGAGACCTCTGGATTCTTACTTACAGCCGTAGCTCAATTCAACATCTTAAAAACTGGACCTACATAGGGGATAAAACAAGCCTATCCATCTTACAAAATTTGAAGCTCATCTCCCTCCAGCATGATGTACATTTTCAATGGATCCCTTCGCATGTTGATATTCACGGAAATGAATTGGCCGACAATCTTGCAAATGAGGGCTCAAGTCATCCATCCCCTCCTCTTCAGAGATTACTTTCCTAGAACTATTTTCGCGGAAAAAAACCCAAAACAAGGCGGAGTGGCTGGTCTCTCATCACTGGTACAAAGGAAGAAACCCGGGACTTTCCCTATCCCTTGAATGCGACAGGCAGTCCTCTCTGTCACGATTTGCCAGCGGCCACTTGAATTGCCTTACATATTCTGAGGGCAACAAGATCTACCCTCTCTGCCCTAAACGCCAACAACATCAAGCATCATCTAAACACATTTTGGACTGCCTAGGGCTTGACTGGGAGGAAATTTATTCTTCTCCCTTTTTAGTTATTGATTTCATCAAAGTCAACGGATTCTTTGATCTGGTCGGACTCCTACAGACTCGATTGGACATTAGTAACAACAACAACAATCTCTGATGAGTATTGTAATTGTGTGGATTGAGTTACCTCAAACCGATGACGGAACTTATTTCCCTTGGGAAAGCTTTTGGCCGGTGATATTAGGAGTGTGCGAGCTTATGGCCCCGGATACCTAGGCAGGTAGAGGGTAACTCGACTGACTGTTATCGAAATCAATTCGTTTAATATTCCATGATGCTTACATCTCAACCGCCTTCTCTTGATTTTCTGTTATTAGCAAGCACTCGCATGTTACTATAAAATAATGATGGAGATTAAAAACAAAAAATAGCATTTAAAATTTTAAACAATTAAAAACTTTATGAAATCAGACACTTAGTGATAAATTTGAAAATTTCAATAACAATAATATAGGAAGTCGTTTCTTAGACAGTCGGTAATGGAGTGGCATGAGAAACGGAAAAGTGCATTTCACCTAACTCCAAGTCGTCTTTCACTTTACTGAGACGTCACTTCTTTTGTAAGATAATCAAATTGATTCCAAAATTAAATCTGCACGGTGCATTTCACTTTTTACATTGAAGCAATATTTATAAAATGTAGAAGCTCTTTTGAATGTAATATTAGCGAATAAATGTGCAGTCCAAAATTTAAAATAACTTTGCTTCTCCGTAACTTACTGATGCAAGTTTGAAATCATTTTCTGCTTCATGCTTATGAATACAAGAAATATAAATGCATTTAGATAAAAATAGATAAAAAATATTTTTCAAATGAAAGTATGACTAAAATAAATTTCGTTTCGTTGGGTTATAAAATATAAATTATTAGCTATAATAGTTTAAATAAATTTCTAAGGGATTATAGAAACAATTTTTAACATTTATATATTCTTCTAACCTTCGGTACTTTATTGTAATAATGTGTAAGCATGTATCATTCAAAAAGATGAAAAATAGATTAGTAATCAAAATTGTTCTAGTTTAGTTAATAAATAGTATAAGTTTAAATAGACTTAGATGAGATTTTTTAAATTTTTAATAAGATACACTAGTTGGGAGTTCTTTATCTTACTCATCGGAAGATTTATTTCTTTTCAAAGAGCTCACTGAAATCAATAAATATAATCGCTTTGAATGGAAAGAAATCTTTATTTCAGCATGAGATCTTTTAAGAGGTTCGCAGTTGACAGAATATTACTCTTATAAATTTGTAAATTAAAGTTATAAATAATTTTAAAAGAAATAAAAAGTAATACAATTAGTTTCAGAAATAAATACTGAACATACTGTGAATATTAGGCGGTTATTATTAACACTAACAGGCTTTTCTACTTTAGTCGTAGCATATATTTCATCATCAATTCTGTCGTTTTATTGAATGTAAATAAAACTGAACGAAATATTTTATAGTGTCATTGTATATACTTCATTACTCGCAGTTTTAATATAGGCTTACACAATTAAAAAATCCTAATTGAATAAAACACTGAAAACAGTAACATTTCTCAAATTTTATTTAAATTCTTAATATCAAAATGTAATATCTAATAAAGCAAAAAATTTTAAGGACTGACAATAAGCTCGATATATTTCTGTTTCTCAATCCAAATGTTTTGCAACAATTCTTCAATTAACTCTCTTCAGATAAACTCTCTTAGAAATCAAATCATGAGATATTATTACCTAACGCATAGCCACTTTCTATGCTACTGTCGAATGTCGTCCATTACAAGTAATATTGTAACAATAACAACTGTTGTACTAATACAGCTTAAATACTTTCTCTATTACAAGGCGTGTAAGTAAATGACTTTTCAGAAAGGCGGAGAGTATGTCCGTAAAAATTGTTTGCTTATTCAAAGATCATAAGAAATAAAAAATGATTGATGGAATAATTTAGTATATGAGGGGTAAGGCAAATTTTATATTAAATCAAACTAAAGAAAATTTTATAATATGTTACATAACCGAGGCAAAAAGTATATCCTGGTTGGCTGCAGTTAAGTCTAAAACAATATTTTTTTTAACTCACATTCTATCAAGAATAAAATGTGTTTAATATAAACACAGACAAAATAAAAAAATAGAATGAAAAATAAACTTATTAATAAATGTTGTATTCAAAATTTTTAAATGCTGCTTCCGAAATTTGGAAAAAAAGATCATTTTCGAATATTAAATAATTCAGTAAATTTTCCATTTCTACTCAGTTTATTCTGTTTCAAGATTTAAAAAAATTTAAAAATATTTCAAGTCAACAACAGAAATACTATTCTAGAAAACTCAATTTTACACCGAGAATGAAGCTATCTTTTGCAATTAATTATAAAGAAAGTAAACAAAATTATTCGTATCTCGAGTATAATTGTTTATTAGAATCATTCTTTACTGAGAAAGCGCTTTATTTCAACTCAATTACATTTTTCAACTCGCATTAAATTTGATCCAAAAAAACAAACAGGATTAATCCAGAAGTAAATCCTTACAGGATTAATTTCACTTTGCAGATCTTGCTGTAATGGTAAGAATAATTTGACATTTGCTTCATTGTTGTCAGCAACACATCGAAGTGACGTGTTCATCTTATAAAGTATTTAGGCAGAAAAGACAATGTCTTTTCGCCGGGTCCCATGCTTTTTAAATTATTTTCGAATTTTATCTCTTTGTGCTTCCTAATATTTTACGCATCATGACCTTATTTATTGCAGGATTTATAGTGAAATATGAAAGCTTTCAGGACATTATAAGTGATGAAATTTTCACTGTTTTTATTTCATTGTAAAAATTCCATGATTCCACGATTTTCATTTTCTAGGTTTTAAAATGAATAGAAGCGTCAATTTTGTTTGTAAGGTTAAGAGTGAAAGTGCGTCATGTCCATGAGATTCATTCTTAGAAAATCCCAGATAGCAATTTTAGTTTCCATCAAAGTTGCAGCAATCTTGCTCTGCAAATCTGCAAGCTTGCCACAAATTTGACATGACAAGAGTGCAAGCTTGAAAAAGTTTGCAGCAAGCTCAGAAGTCACCATGCGTCAAATTTGCCCCGTCAAACTCATTGCAAACTATAGCAGAAACAGAGTTCGAACACAACCTCGGATTAGAACTCGCGACCTCCCGCTTCCAAAGCTGATGCTCTAAACAAATGAGGTAGGTAGACTACGAGAGGAGAAGATAGATTGTGCTAATAGATCGCGCTTACGATTTATTTTAAACCCTTTTCTTGATTTCATTATTTTTTTTAATTTTGTGTTGAGAATATGATTTCAAATCAAAGAGAAGGCGATTTTCGCTAATAACTATATTTTTCTAGTAGAATAAATTATGAAATGAGGGTTCAAAAGTAATTACTTTTAAAATGGGACAAGATGAAGTTATTATTTTTCAACAAACATTGACTGTTTTTAAGGTTTAACTTTGTTTATAAACGTTAAAATTTCAACATTAAGAAAAAGGCGATATAGTTTTCTTTAAAGTGCGAGTTCTATATTTAGTAAAAAGATGGAAAATGTTTCAAATTTTTTTATGAAAAAAGTTAGTTTTTTCACAAATTATCATAGATTTATTGAATTAATAAAAAGAAGGACGGTCTAGGAGATGGTATTAAAAATCGGATGTTTTTTTAAAAGAGAGAAAGATCTTTCGCTGTTTTAGTCCCCATTAGTGTGCTATCATCTTTGCAGCAAATTTGTTTTGTAATCATGCTGTGAACTTGCCATGACGAATTCGCAGCAAACTGGCATTGCAAGGAGGGGTGGCGCTAGTTGTCTATTTTTGCCGTGGCGAACTTGTCGCAAACTTGTTATGCAAGGAGGGTTGACTGATTCTGTGTTATTAGTTTGCAGCAGTTTCGCTTCAACTTTGACGCGTCAAATTTGCCATGACAAGATAATATCAAGTAAAAATCAAACTCGCTGCAAACGTACGTGCTATCTGGGATATTTCTCAAAGTAGATCAACTGCATTTAAAATAATAGTGGACTTCCAATTGCTCCTGTTCCCTGGCGGTTCGAATTAAGTTAAGGACTTGTATCCTTATTACACAGAAATTATAACATTTCCAGTGTTGGATCGTCAACTTAGAAACAAGCAAGTCTACCAAAGTTGTATAGACCTAATTTGTACGAAATTTTGTGCCTATTTTTTTGCTATATAATAACGATATACTAAAAATTGATAGTGTTTGAGTCACCTGCAAAAAACTGAGAAATATTTTTTTCATGTTTTTTTAATATAACTAATTTTCTTACAAAAATTTTAGACGCAAACCTCAGATTCGTAATCAACACCTTAAAAAGACATAAAGATGCAAAAAAATTACAACTCCTCCAGAGTTTAATTTTAAAAAATTACTTAATGACTGGACTACTGAAGAAAAAGCGAAAAATAGACAAATGAGGAAGTCGCGTGAAGCAAGAGCTGTTCCAGGTTGGGCGCCTAATTATTAATAAAAGCGTGGACGCCTTATATAGCACGCTTTTATTCGAACCATGCATTTTATTGTTATGAGAGAAATTATTTTTTACTTTTGAGTTCATTTTGACGAAATTATAATGTGTAAACGTATTTTCTCATTTAAAGTGCATTTTGAATATGTTCTCGCACCGTCCGAAGTATCTAATAGATTGAGTATTCCGTGTGCCGAGAATTGAATTGTCTTTGTGTCTCCCTAATTGTAGTATCGTAGTGCGGGCCACGTTTTATATAAATAACACTATAAAATACTCAAGAGGATACTTCGCCCTGCCTGATCACTGATGACATTCGATCTATAATCTGTACAAATATCATTCAAAAAAAGATCGTTTAATGTCCACAAAGTGACTTCTACCTTAAACCGTTGGTCTTTCCTCATCTTAGTTCACCTGAAATCACTCTTTATGAGACACTAGTGGAAACACCCGAAGTTCTGATTGCAAGGATCATGACAGGTGAAACAAGAATCCAGGAAAGTTCAAATGTGTCCGCTATTAATTTCCACGCTCATCATTGTGCCCTATTCAATTACTTTTGGCAGTTTTATTTTGAATAAATATTGCCAAAATTTTGTTCGTTCTGTGTATGCAAACATTGTTGCACATATTCGGTCCAATTAGTGTTTTTATAATGATTTATTTGTTTCTTCGTGACACAATTTGAGACGCATTTTCACACATTCAATGTCATTTGCGGTCCCATGTTCCATGGCGATTTTTTTACTCTTGAGGAATACTATTACCCACCCACTATTGAAAAAGCCCAAAAATTAGAAAAATGAATAACTTCCTCTACAACTAAAGGCAATAGCGAGGCTATCTCCGATGCCCGCATTTTTAAAGAAAATTTTTGAAGATTGGGTAATGAACACTCTTTGGTTTTTGGCCTCCATTATATTCAGAGTTGATAGTTATCTAAATCAGTAATGCAGTCATCTAAGTCAATGCGCAAGAATTACAATAAAGTTAATATCAATGTTAATTGCACGAAGTTAAATTTAATAACGCTCATTTATTAAAGGAGCTCATTTATTAGAGTAAATAGTCCGAAACTGTAATTATCAAAAAAGAATTCCCGTATTAGTAAAGTCAATAATGAATTTTAAAGGAAACGTTACGTCAATCAAATAGAATATATTTTATTTTTACGTCGTAACGTCTTATATTTAAAATTTCAGAGTTACATTCAATAGCTAATATGAAATATTTGCAAATTACTTCAATTTTCAAGTACCTAATATGAAATTTTTCAGACGGGTAAAACTTCAAATCTTTAATTTTTAATTTTTGCAACTTAATTACAAAATCTGTGTTTGAAATAAATTTATCAATGAATAATTGGCCAAATTTAAGCTTTTGGAGGATTTTCTGAAGAAGGACTAAGAAAATTTTAATAAGAGTAATTATCCATATTAAGTAAATTTCGAAAATTTATTTTCAACTTTCTCAACAATAAAACTTCTTCGATAAATATATTTCTAATTTTTAAAAAATTATTTTGCTGAGTTTATAGCAATAAAATATATTATAAAAATATTGCTTTTCTTTGAAAGATTAGAGAATATTATTTTCAACATTTATTCTATATCTCTTCAAAACATTTGATGTCGAAATTCAGTAATGAATGAAACCGTAGAGGACTAAATACATGATAGAAATTATGATACGATTTTCACAAAACGTGGGAAAGAAACTGTAAATAAATATGTCTGAACATTCTTAAAAGTAAAAATATTCGCCATAGCATAATATGACAATGATATGTATTCATATTATTGGATGAAAGAATATTCATATGACCAATTAAATTTTTGAATCAATTAAATATATTTAAAAAATGAATTTTTTGGTCAAAAAATTTAATTCATGTTTAAGAGATGCACGACAAAACCTTTGAACTACTTTAATTTTGTAGGTTCTTGTGTTTTTCCGAAACTAAGCGAATGACGGAGTGTTGTTAGATGAAACATGAGGTCCACAATTGCGTTTGTCATAGGATTGTAACCTCTTGTGAATTGACTCCTAGCAGCAAGAAATATTGCTCTCTTCTTTTATATAGATTACTGCCTGGATGCTCAGAGGTTAGAATATCGCTTTCACACAAAATGAATGATATTACTGTTGAGATAGTGGAGTAACTTTTTAAAAATTCCATTTCCTTAAAAACATTACTGACAGCAATATTTTAAATATGACCTTACCGATTATTTCCAGATTTGCGTTAATGTAAATGGTTATACAATAAAAACATGCGATTAATGAAATGTTCTGAAGAATTTTGTAAAACTTTGTAAGGATTTATTTAAATATCTATTAAAGGTGGCCCACAAGATATTCTCTCCGGGGTCTGCCTCCCACTAATATTCAAATGTACTTCAGACAGTTCTTATTACTTCAACCATGAATGAATTTAATTTATTATTGTATTCTGAAAGTTCTCAGGAACGAGACATCACTTAAATAGTTTTTGAAAATTTCATGAGAAACTTGTGATGATATAAAGTGGAAAGTGAGCAGTTGGCAGATTTTGCTTGTGATTTTTCTGATTTCTTTTAGTGGCCCCAGCTTATAATATCTCTTTTACAGGATTGTCTTAAAGGAAGGAAAAGTAAAAAAAATGTTCTGTATTTGACTTCAATATCTCTCCATTTTTTTCCTTTTATTTGAAGAAAAAATTAGTGACCTTATTTGTTCAAATCAGAGGTTGGGATCACGTGCCGCATCACGTTAGAGGTGGGAAGGCTGTGGATGTAGGCAGCGCGCTTCAGTCTCCTCTGGCGATCTGCTCTAGTCCCTATCCGAGTCAAATATGAGTGCAATTATGGCTACTAACTTGAGAAGTGGCGATCGGCATATCAATTTAACTGGCAGCGAGTGTCACCAAATTAATGCAAGCAAACTTCCAACCAACCTGCATGTACTACACTGTAAAAAATTTTGGTGTGACACAACACCAAAAATGGTGGCAACTACTTTACACCAAATGTGGTGCAGTAAAACACCAACCATTATTTTTGGTGTAGTGAAACACCAAAGATAATTTTTGGTGTAATCAAACACCAGGGATAATTCTTGGTGTAACCAAACACCAGGAATGTTCCTTTACACTACTTTTGGTGTAAAGTAGTTGCCACCATTTTTGGAGTTCAGTAACACTAAAACACAGGGCCTATGTAATACATAAAATATTTTATATCCTGACACGAAACACCATCAAAAGTAAGAAAAATCCGCTGGTTATTCAAGTATACTAGAAAATAAATACCTTACCTATAAGACATATATGAATATTATATAAAATATAGTTATACATGAAAGTTGTCAAAATAACACAAAAACAATAATATGCTTAAGGCATATAAATACATGCGGGTGGGTGCATATTAAACAAATTTTACTACAAAATCTGAAAAAAAAAATAAATCCTTAATTTTCAGTATATAGCTCCGAGAAGTTCTAAACTGAAATCATTAAAAAATTATTTAAAATAATCCAAATAAAACTTTGAATCACAGGAGTTAAAATAAATATTCTTTCACAAGAACACACTATTCCGTTGTAACTCAAAGACTGTGCCAATTATATTAAAACAGCAAACAAATAAGAATAAAATAAAATCATCTGTCTTATCGTCTGCGTGTTTCAGGTGGGAGAAAAATATGTAAAGTATTTAAATCCATAAAAAACAAAATATCGAATATTAATGAATGAGGTATCAAAATAGGCTAAAATGGTAATAGGAAATTATAAATACATTAATTACTAGAAGTAAATTTAAATTATTTGAATAGCAAGAAGTTCTAACCAAATTCCTTTTAAAAACCTGAAACTAAACTTTAAATTACTAAAAACTAAATAATCAAATTATAAAATTAAAAATTTACCTTTATATCATATATATGTAAATGTTATAAAGAAATTTGAATGCTAAAATGTATGATAAGATGTTTTCTAATAAAAATTATTTTCATCAATCAGAAATCAGACACTTAAAACTTCTTGGTACACATAATTGAATTTCAACAGTTTCATGAGCCCTAACTTCATTCCAACAAACTTCTAAATATCCACACTTATCAATGAATTGTTGCTCGAAAAAGCTTCGCCACATGCATGCACACTCTCTGCAATAATTATTTAGCAAAAAAAGATATAACTTTTCTCACTGGGTAGATATTTATATGTTAAAACCTCAGAAATTTGAGTTTTCGAAAGATGAGTTAACCCA
>BGPR01001493.1:50441-85893 GCA_013235015.1 Araneus ventricosus | reverse complement strand
TAACCCATAATACTTATTTACTTTTACCTTTATAAAATTGACAAAATAGCCTGTTTTCAAATTTTTTAAAAAATTCTAAAATTCTTGGTTTTGACACCAAAATTTTAAATATGCTTTTTTTCACAGAAATAATGATCAGCCACATGTATACACGTCAAAATAAAATTGGTTCGTAATTTAAACGCACAGAGAATATTAATCAGGGCGAATTCGAACTAGGCTTAGTAAAGAAAATTTCAGAAGCATATACGAATTAAATGTAATAAAATTCTTAAATACAAATGACATACATATAAATAAAGTTATATTTATCTTATGAAAACTTAATTATCTTTATTACACAACCTTTTATAACGTTTCTGTGTAACGGCAGCAACCAACGGAAAAGCAAAGTTGTTTACAAATAACCTATCGTTGCCATCGGAGACTTTCCAAACGTGCGCTAAAATTGGTGTTACCACAGGTGAAAATAATTCACGAATAGTGTCAGGCGCTTGTGAGCAGGGTGTAAGGATTCACCAGTATTGGTGTTGGATGCAAACAACACCACTTAAAAGTGTATAAGAACGCTTGATTTGGTGTTAACTTTAAATAAAGTGTTTGTTCACGCAGTTTTTAAGGTTTTTCAACACCAAATTTGGTGCGACATTACTCCACAGTTTTTACAGTGTAGTGTTCACTTATAATTTATATGAGCTTAAACTGTCCCTAAGTAAAAATGCCAATTCATTAGAACGCGAATGACTGATTTTTTGGAAGAAAGTGAGGTTTCCTAAATGTGCGATACTCCATTGTGTAGAAAAATTACGAAGACGTACTCTTATTGGCGCAATCTTCAAAAAATGGAGGACAGAAACGCAAGGAAGAACAAGAGAGTAAGTTTACATCAGATTTAAATAATTTATTTGATACTGCTGAAGCTAAAACTTTGGTATTATTTAAAATTGAAGGCAGAACATTTGTATTAAGTCAAAGATAGTGAGGATAGAGGGAATGTCTTTATGAGAATCGATATGCAGCTTGCAAAGCGTGAAGAAAAGGCATTAGTCAGAGAACAAGAACATAATCGGACTGAGGCTCATTGTAGTACGGAGATCGCTGACAATTACATGGATTTATCAGAAGAATCTTCAGGCATCCAGAATATTCCACATCATCCTGGGCCTTCATCAACTTATAACATAGAGGTCTCTTGAGAGGAACAAAGATGCACAGACAGGATTAGGAATAAAGAACATATACAATCGTGGGAAAAGAGAAAACGGATCGACCCATCATTATTCTGCAATCGTTCATTGCGAATTTTTAAAAAGTTACCGATATTCAGGAAATAACTTATACTAAAAGATTCTATGGGTAAAAATTTCGTAAGGCGTCATCTAAATATTTAAAATTGCACTAACTTTAAAATTTTCAACAGCAACACCCATTTTTGATGTCATAAATGCATTTCTCATAAAAAAAATACCGCATTTTAGTTAATATGCCATTAATATATCGGAAGATATTCTACATTTTTTTTTGTTCTAAATAGAAAAGGGGTCGTCTCCAAATTTAGATAGGGAAGTTTTCTGCTTGCGTCTAAATATCGGTAGTAGCATTTTAAATTATTTTGCACTTCAAATGTTATTTTCCAAGAAATTGTCTACATTGTACAATCGGTAGAACTTGATACGTAAAGAATTAAATGGTGTAATATTGCACAACATTTATTTAAAAAAATAATTTGTATGTATAAATATTTAAATGTTCATGTATATGAATTTTATAAAATAAAGTGGTGTAAAGAATATATTTAATAATGGAAACGTTTTCAAAATGTATGACGTCCCTTAAGTGCATCGTCTTACAGCGAAAATTGAAAATTTAATGCAACTTCAAAACTTCTCGTACGAATATGCTGAAATTTTGTATAGGCTTATGAAATGGCCATCTGCTTCGATTACTGTTAAAATTTATAATTGACACTATTGAAAAATTTTAGCATCAATTTTGATAAAGTATTTTGTAAATGCTCAAAATTATTTTAAAATAAAATGTAAAATGTGCAAAATAATTCATACTACTACATAAGAAAATTCCAGGTTAATAAGGTTAATGTTATCTTCAACGTCATTATCTACATTTTGCAATCAGTAAAACTTGATGCGTAGAAAAGAAATCGATTAATATTACACCATTTTAATTTATAAAGTTTTACTAATATATATAAATAGTTAAAATTTTTATTTATGTAAGTTTGAAAAATTAGATTTAAAAAATTTCATTGGTCATAATTCCGAAACCAAAAATACTGGGAAGATGAAACTTTGTATTCCAGCATGAAATTTTATGTAGATTCAAAATGTTTTAAGAAAAATTTATGTTTTCATTAGCAATTTTTAAGTTAATGCTGTTATAAATATGTATACGACCGCTTAAGAAAATTTTAAACATGAAACCTTTTACTAGACTTTATTTTCTGAAAATTGCCAACTTTTGTTTTAATACCCAATGAACGACGGGAAAATAATGCCGGGTAGATACTTTTTTTTCAGCGACTGTACTTAGGAGAATATGCTTTTTAACTTTAAAATTATTGGCTGTATTTGATCGATGACACATTAGTCAGTAAATTGACGTTTTTATTCTCGAAACCGGAGATGAGTCTTTAAGGCATAACATAGATGAACTGGAAATGAATCGAAAAACGATCCAAAGATATCTGGTAGATTTTCATAACAAGAAGACTCATAAAATTAAATGAAATGAACCTTGTTTCCTATCTTTTCTTTGGATTGTAAATTACTACCTGTTTTAATTAAGGGAGAATTAAAAATCAAATGTTACCTATCATTGTTGTATATAAAGATTAAAAAAAATGCTCTTGGCGCCAAAATTATTGGCTGTATTTGATCGATGACACATTAGTCAATAAATTGTTGTGTTTGTTCTCGAAACCGGAGATGAGTCTTTAAGGCATAACATAGATGAACTGGAGATCAATCGAAAAACGATCCAAAGATATCTGGGAGATTTTCTTAACAAGAAGGTCTTAAAATTGAAGAATAAATTAAAGGAAATGAACATTGTTTCGTATCTTTCCTTTGGGATTGTAAATTACTACCTGTTTTAATTGAGGGAGAATTAAAATGTCAAAGATTACCTATCAGTGTTACATATAAAGTTTTAAAAAATGATCCTGGCGCCAAAATTATTGGCTGTATTTGATCGAAGACACATTAGTCAGTAAATTGTCGTTTCCATTCGCGATACCGGAGATGAGTCTTTAAGACATAACAAAGATGAACTGGAGATCAATCGAAAAACGATCCAAAGATATCTGGGAGATTTTCATAACAAGGAGGTCTTAAAATTAAAGAGTAAATTAAAGGAAATGAACATTGTTTCGTATCTTTCCTTTGGGATTGTAAATTACTACCTATTTTAATTGAGCGAGAATTAAAATGTCAAAGATTACCTATCAATGTTACATATAAAGATTTTTAAAAAATGCTCTAGGTTCCAAAATTAGAAAATCCTGCAGGGAAGGAGAAAACTATGGCTGTCTGGAATATTAAAAAAGATTAGGGGTTGCAAGATAAGGCTCAGATTCTCTGTTCTGACACAAATAGTTCCAACACAAGTCGTAAAATCAATACTTTTAAACTTCTAAAGTAGTATCATATAGAGAGATGACATATTTTCCATCTCGTCGTCAGATGTAAGAAAAAGTATAAGGTCAAAAATACGAAAGAATATAAGGTTACCTCAAGTGACTAGTAGTCCAAATGTTTATTTTTTAACAAAAATCACAGAAACTTGGAATAATTTGGAATAAATACTTGAAAGAAATATGCAGTGAAAGCAAAATACTGAGTAATGTAAAATGTCTTTGTAAAGCACTTTACAAAATGAAAACTTGAAGCGAGCTTAAAGGGAGTAGGTTGAATTTTAAAGATAGTCAATTTTTATCATTTTTTAAATTTTTAAAAAGATTTTCTAATGAATATTTACAGTTTAAATCATTAAGAATTTTAGATATGATATAAAGTAATTTGGTCATTGTTGCTTTTTAATTCAGAAAAAAGTTCAACAGACTTCATTTCCCAAAAAAGTTTAAATTTATTAAAAAATTTGGATGTTTAAAAATTGGATCTCCCAATCTCAATCCATGTCTTTGGGATAGGGAGGGTTTTTATTTAAAGTCTAAGAAACATTCCGGGAAAAGTCAATTTCGCAATTATAAATGCAAAAGAGGGGTACAATTTATGAAAGCCTTTAATCAACTCTTTATTATGGTTGAAGATCAAAACCAATTTATTTTCCAAGACCACAGAAAGCAGTACTCGAACTGCACAAGACGGCTGTTATTAAACACAAAAATTTATATTGATATATTAATTAAGAAATGGATAGATTTTAGTATTTAATATATTACCAAAAATTTTATTATTATAACTTTAAATTATTATAGGAAAACTAGTCGATATACCGGAGTTGCGGGGGATAAAAATATTTTCAAGTCGAAGTATTTATAACACTTTCAATTTAATATAAGAGTTTTTCGCGGAAGCGTCTTTCGTTGATTTTCGTTAATCCGCTGACACTTTTTGACCAGCAGTGAAAACCCCTTCTTATTTTTCTCTTCTTAGTTTGAACCACCTTGCAAGAATCTCATAGTCTTTCGTACTCCATTTAACCTCTTAATCATTGTTACGGCAACAACAGAAACTATATCATATCTTGGATTTTATTGCAATTATCCGAACTACAATTCTCTTCTCTTTAGTGTTTTTGTCACTGACCGTAAAAAAACCGCATAGTGTTCTTTCTTTTTCTCTCCATCCGGTAGAAAGTGGACTCAACAACCTTGAAAGATTTTACACACTCATTATGATCATGAAAAATTTGTAAATTTAAATCAAACATCTCGCTAAGTGAGTAATTAATGTCATTGGATTGTAGTGCAAACATATTGAAAGAGGTATATGCTACGAAATAAAAGCTAAAGAAATTTCTGCCTTTCTGATAACATTCAAAGAAAATAATATATTTATCATAACTTTCACAATAATAAAAATACCGGAATGAAGGATTTGATAAAATTATAAATTGGTTTGAATTTAATTACAATAACATAATTTGCCACAGTTAGACTATTAGAACATCTTTTTTCCTCCCTTTGTCCAGTTCCTACGATAGGAACCGGACTAAGTAACCTTGAAGGCTTAGCATACACTCATTAGTATCATTTAAAAATTTGTGAAAATTAAACAAAACATCGAGCGAATAATTCATTAACGTCATTGGATCACTGTGTAACCGTATAAAAAGGTGTAAATCTACGACAACCGGAAGTGAAAAGTCTAGCTTGTTGTTGCTCAAAGAAAACAATATTTTCGAATATTAACTTTAGCACTGGCAAAAGCCCTCGCGCGAAACAGTAAATTGTCTTGAATTTATTTCGATAAAAATAAAAAATATTGTTAGAAATTGCGTTAAAAATAAATTTTTAAACGCTAATAACAATCAGAGAAAACACTTTATCGCAATGGAATAAATATCATTAAAAAGATAATTTTCTACTCTTTAAGATGGCGTAAAAACAATTGTTGCCTAATAAATATTTCAGAAGTTATTGGAAAAAATGCCTAAACATTAGGCTTAAAAGAGGCTAATTTTTTGTTATTTAATTAAATATCTTCAGAACTAATTAACCTTGAAAGTTCAAAATAAAACCGTTGACCTAAAAATGTGCTCTAGATTATTGTGTGCAAATTTCATGTCCTTACGGTTCGCCATTTCGGAGGAGCTCTTGTGACCGACCGATAGATACATGTATTTTCTGTTCTATATTATAGATATAGCTAATAAATATTTACGTTACATAGAATAGTTATTTTATATATCATATTTATTATTTCATATTACTTGTTGTAATTCTTAGCTTTGTTCTCTTTTATTTTATTTTTTATATATCTACAAAAATATAGATTGCTCCCTTAACACCATTTATTTAATTTTCTTCATAAACGAAAGTGGTAATTAAAAATATTTTAGACTTTTTTTCAATTCAACTGGTGCTTTTTCCGTTTACCTAGATTGGAATATGACGCCGTATTCTTTTCTGTGTATGATAATTTCTTTTTATGATTGATAGTTACAAAATTCGAAATTTCTATCTCATTTCTATCTTCGAATTTGTTATCTCATTTCAAAGCAGCTGGGAAGACATTCAATCTGAATTCCTTTCATTCGAATAGATTTCTCATAATGAAGGTAGAAGTAAATAAATGGACTTTTCTGGTAATAAATTGTAAAAAATGGTAAGAATGGTAAAAAGAAATAATAAATAGTGCTTTCTGAGATGAAAAAAAATTATTCCAGACATGATCAATTTGGATAAATTAGCATAATCCTATGCCTGTAGTCATGGATTTTCAATATTATATTCGTTAAATGATATTTAAGAACCACCCACTATAGATGCCACAGAGATCTCTAAAAAGGCGTGTCTAAATAGCAACAGAATCAAAGAAAATAAAAAGAAGGGTAATCCGTTGAAAGCAGGAAAATCAGGGAAAAAGCAAACGACTTATTTTAAGGCTATGATTTTAGCGGAGAAAGAGAAATGCTTTTTATTCCTTCATAAATCATTGGCAAAATTTCATCTATAAATAATGCAGACAGTCGTGGTGTTATCTATCCTTACGTTCTCTTGTTGACAATCATCCTATCCATCATATAACAGGTGTTAAAAAATTGTATCACCCACATTTCCCATGTAAAATCTCTGAAAAATTTTTGATAAAAACTTGAGCGATTATGCAACCGACTAACAAAGTTGCATCAACTATCAAAGGAATCGTACTCGTATAAGTGCCATCCTTGAATGTATTCGAAAACTAATATTGTTAATATCCGGTGTTTATGCAAATTTTACCAGAACCGGAGGGCGTGCCACTAAATGTTAATTGAAGCAAATGTTATCACAGTTCGTACTCTGGCATAGAGTTATTAAAACAAATTATTTAATTTGTTAATATCTAGTGTGGGTAGTACTTATCTAGAAGTGGATACTGTTCAACAACGGACTCTGAGATTACCAGTTTTGGACGATTTTCCACCAGAAAGGGGTGTCAGACAATGAGTCATATGAGCGCATTTCCGGAGTTCGTTGTTAGATCACGCTCAGTAAAATGTAAACATCTCCCTTCCATCCTTCACTTTCCCCTATCTTGATGAAAATAACTCCGCCCGGCGTATACGCAAAAGTGCGAATTTTTTTCCGAATCCGTTGCTAAACAGTATGTACCATTTTGACACAATTTCGGTTAAAAGCTGTTTGAGGTGCGTCTCACTTTATAAAATGTAAGAAATATGGTTTTTTCTGTATAACTAACTCTGTAGAAATGTTCTTTTTCCATTATTGGTATTAAATAATCCTGGTTGTACGCAGTGGAATTCCGTGCAAGACAAAGAATGTTTTTTAAACTCCTCCTGTATGAGTTTATAAAATAATACAAGAATGTGTCAGGATGTTTATATGCACAATTTTTATCGCGGTCAAGTTCACGTAATCTTAATCATATACTTGTAAAAAATATGCTCTAACTCATTAGCAAACTTTAACATCTCACCAGGAAAAGACAATCCTCCGAAACAGAAAAGTGTTTGAAAAAAAACATTAAGAATTAACAAACAATTTTTTCTGCAAGTAACAGCAAAGCTTTTTACAAAGCCTCACTTTTTATAAAAATTCGAAAACGCTACAAGCCATCATTTAATGCTTTGGTATCTGTAGCTTCAATTATATTCATGGTACCTTGTTTTTTGAAGTGGTAACTCCTGAAAAATGTATATATGTAAGAAAATTTTTTTTGATGTTTACAACTTGAGATTAAATTTAATAAAACACAATTAATTTAGATTTTGCTTATTGTTTCTTTTCAACATAGATTCTGGTCAACATTAGTTTCATCAAATAGCAGAAACTTTACTTGTGTGTGTGTGTTAGGTGTGTTTATAAAAATGCATGTAATATTATGCAAATCAAACAAAACCATTGATAAAAGTTGCATCTTGTTATTAGCTCTCTGTGAAACAGGATGAGTCAAACTTCAGTTGCTCCTTCATCCCTTAATATTACCTCCCCCCCCCCAAAGGCCCCGGGGGCGGGAGCCCCCTGTTATATGTGTCTGACACTCGATTGAATGTCTCACTATTCTCCAGAAATGATTTCGAACCAGAGTTTTCGTATTAATTGCAAATTTCTTTCATTTTACGAAATGGTCCTTAATTTTTACACACCAGTGTATATACATTTAGATAAAAATGGATTAAAAATACTCGTTCAAATGAAAGTAAGATTTGAATAAATGTGTTTTTGTACAGTTATGGAATATAAATTATGAGCCATGAGAGTTTTGATAAATTTCTAAGGGATTCTAGAAACAATTTAAACACTTATATATCCCTCTAAGTTGCGGAACTTTAGTGCAATAATTGGAAGTATGTATGATTCAAAAAGATTAAAAATAGTTCAGTAACCAGAATTGTTCTAATTTAATTAATAAATAGTATTTGTTTAAATAAACAGATATAGGACTATAAGCTTAGATATTTTTATTATTCATAATATAAACTGGTTCAGAGTCCTTTTTCTTACTCATCGGATGATTTATTTCACTAGAGTGCACTGAATTGCAATAATTATAAACGCTTTAAATGGAAAGAAATCTTTATATTTCAGTATGAAATCTGTTATGAGGTACGCAGTTGACAGAAAATTAGTTTTATAAATTTATAAAATGAAGTTATAAAGTAATTTTAGAAGCAATAAACACAAATAAGATTCGCTTCAGAAAAAATAATAAACATACAATAAATAATATGCGGTTATTATTAACACTAACCGGCTTTTCTTTTTTAGCCGCAACATAAATTTATTCACCGATTCTGCCGTTTTATTGCATATAAATAAGACTAAGCAGAATATTTTCGCCTTAATGTCATAAATATTATTGAAAAAATATTTTATAATGTTATTGTCCGTACTTTATTAGTTGCGGTTCTAATATAAGTTTACAGAAATAAAAATCGTAACTATTTTAAACAGTAAAAACAATTCACAAATTTCTTATTCTTAAAATGAAAATAAAATATCTGATAATGCAAAAATTGTTAGGATGGTCGTGTCACTTTTTTATTCCTCAAAGAAAATTTTATACAATAATGCTTCAATGATTATTCAGCTAAACTCTCTTGGATATCAAATTATTAGATAAAGGTACCTAACGCATAGTAAATGTCTATAACACTGACAAATGTCGCCCATTATAAGTAATATTGTAACAACAGCTACTGTACTAAACAGCTGAAATCATATCTCTATAATAAGGCGTGAAAAACAAATAACTTTTCAGGAAGCCAGTCCCGTTGGTGTGGCGTGGAAGTTTGGAGAGGGGGTGCGAGCTAAGGCGTCGTCATCGTAATTTGACCGTGGTTCAAAATTACGAGGTCCTTCTCGAAATATCCTTCGTGTTGCTTCAAAACGGGACATTAATATAACTAAACTAAACTAAACTAAACTAAACTAATCAGAAAGCCAGTGAGTATATTAGTGAAAATTCTTCTCTACTAATAATAAAGGAGAGATTCAAAGATCATCTCTACTAACAATAAAATAGAATGTGTGTGTGTATGGTGAGTTGGTCTCCGCAGAGCAGACCACGGGACTTAAGAGATACGAAATTTGGCGCGAGCATACTTTGGAGTGTGCATGCACTCAGAGCTCTATATTCTGCACCTCAGAACTCTATTTTAGTATTTTAATTAGAATTTTAATTAAACGAAATTTCTTCGTTTTTCCTTAATAACTTTCAAAAATATTACAGCAGAGTAATTATTTTTACCCTATTTAAAAGCGCAAAAATAACCTTTTCCATGATATGAATTATAAATTTTTAAAAAAGTTTTCGCAAAATTTGCAATACTTTTCAATGTTGTAACGCAACTCAGAACGTTTTCATTGTTGAAACAAATATTTAAATGCCTATTTCACATTCATTGTTGTAATCTGAGATAGCATCCTAATGCATTTTGCTTTCATATTTTATTTCATCAAGATTTTTGTGAAATCTGTAAATTGAGCTCTCCGAGATATTGCTTTGCTTACATTAAGAAATATATTCAACAAGCTGAATGATTATCTTTTCATTCTTTTCTCAGAAAGTTTTAATCCAGCTAACATGCCACTGGCCATAAAATGTTCCGCTTCATTTTAATGTTGAAATCAAATGCATATTTTACAAAAGGAATAAGAATGTGTAGATAGTGCCGAGAATATGGAGTTAGAGGTTAGATGACATGGTCAGGTATTTGACTCCATTAGGAACATTTATGTAGAAAATTAACAGAAGAGGTCCAAGGTCACTATTAGAACATGGGTTAAATATCTACCATAATCTGAAGTTTAAGATTACGTTGTTAAGAAAACCATGGATATAAAATAAAGCAAGATTCAATTGAAATCATATTCCCGGTGAACAAGCTGGACGTCGAAGGCGGCTAGTACGAAATAAAAAATGATGGATGGTATAAAGAAATATATGATGGATAAGACAAATTTCATATAATTCAAAATAAAGCAAATTTTATAACGTGTTGTATATACGAGACAAACAGCATGTCCTGTTGGCTACAATTCAGTATATTTAAAATAATATCTTGTTTAAATGCAGGAAATCAAATTCAATCAAGAATAAAATGTGTCGAAGATAAACATAGATGAAATAAAAAGAAAATTAGAATGAAAGAAAAGTAAACTTATTAATAAATATTTTATTAAAAAATTTTAAATGTTGTATTCGAAATTTGAAAAAAAGATACTTTTCGAAAATTAAATAATTAGGTGAATTTTCCATTTCTACTCAGTTCATTCTGTCTGAAAATTTAGAGACATTTTATAATCTTTCAATTTACCAACAGAAATACTATTTTCAATGTCTAAATTTAACACAAATTCAAGGCATCCTTTGCAATTCTAAAAGAAGAAACAAAAATATTTGTATCTCGAGTAAAATTGTTTATTAAAATAATTCTTGACTGATTAAGTGCTTTCTTACAACTCAATTACATCTTTCAACTCGCATTAAATTTCATCCAAGAAACAAACAGGATTAATCCCGTAGTAAATCCTTATGGGATTAATTTCACTTTGCAGATCTTGCTGCCACGGAAAAAATAGTTTGACATTTGCTTCAATGTTGTTGGCAACACATCGAACTGACGTGTTCATCTTATAAGAGATTAAGGCAGAAAAGACAATGTCTTTTCGCAGGATCTTGAGGGTTTTTTTTTTATTATTATTATTGAATTTTATCTCTTTGCGCTTCTTAATATTTTATGTGTCATGGCCTCATTTATAGTAAAATATTAAAGCTTTTAGGAATTTATAAGTGTCGACTTTTCAACTGTTTTTATTTCATTGTAAAAATTCCATACCTTTTATTATGGAAAATATACGATTTTCATTTTCTAGGTTTTAAAATGAATAGTAGCGTCAATTATATATGGAATGTTCAGAGTTAATAGGGGTCAAGTCCATGAAATCAATTTCTTAGAAAACAGCTATCAAAGTCCGGCTCCCCGGCGGTCTAAAAATTTCCCCTTAACAGCGAAGAAGGCCGGTCTAAGGCGGTTGCTTTCTTTTGAGGGGAGGCGAGGTTCTTTGATCTTAGGAGATAAGCCGGGAGGCATATTTACAAACCCTACCCCGATAGAACTGAGGCAGGAAATCGGACAATATGATTGGCTCGCTTCGCCCAGAGCCGATGACGTCGTTCTTTGCTCTCGTACGGAAATTATAACAAAACAAGCGATTGAATGTGGACTTTGAATTAGTTTAGGTTTCCGTTGCTTGGACTTCGCGAATTTTGATCTACGACACGCACCTACGTAGCAATTTTATTTAGTCTGACAATTATACTTTTTTTCCGTTTTATTATTATTGGCCTTAATAATAATAATTAATAATTTTACTATTATTTGGCATTCATTATAGTTAGATTAGTTGACTTTGAAACATCAAATGAACTATTTTCACTGGAATGACGTCAAAAAAACCCAACAACATTAACCTGTTAGTTAAACCCTTCAAACAAAGTTGTTATCATTAGACTTTTCATTAGTATAATTTCTTACAGTGTGGGATGTTTTATTTTTTATGATATTTTAAAAAATAATTTCATTTTAAAAAATATTACAACTCACGGAAGAATGTTTCCTGTGCTCAGCTGTGGGAAAACGGAGAAAAGTAGGACGACTCTTGTTTGGTTATGATTGCCGTACGCTACGTGCGAGAGCTGGAAACGACGTCACTGCCCCTCGTAGCCAATGCTATTGGCCGATTTCCTGCCTCAGTTCTGTCAGGGTAGGGTTTGTAAATATGCAGCCGGGAGGAAGTCCAATTAGCCGTATCAACCACAGCCTATTTCCGTGCGCCTTAAGGGAAGGTCGTAGCACGGGGTAGGTTAAATGACCACACAAGTTGGGAGAGTCCAATTCATGTTTCTTCCTCCTCAAAACTCCCGGTTTTAAAGGGGCTAGAAGATAAAAGTCGCATCGGAAGTTAAAATACCGGAGGACTTCTGATTGTTCTTGCTGCTTGATGAATACACATTGGTCTATGGACTTGTATCCTTATTACGCAGAAAATATGATAGTTCTACACTACCATATAAAAGTTGGTGCAAATGGGAAAACAATTCTTTCATTGGTCGTTTTCTTCGAATTTGAATAAAATTTCGTTTGGAATTTATCGTTTGGAATTCTGCATTTTGATTTTTGACAGATAGGATAATGCATTTGTTTCATGTGACGACATAATGAAAAATTGCTTCAGATTCTTAAAATAGATCTCATTCTTGCCGATTACGGAATGAAATTTCTGGAAGCATTGCTCATGTTCACTTTGACGAAGGAATGTTTTGAGGTAAGAATTCATTTTTGAATTTTTAAAAAACTTTGATTCATAACATTCAATGCACAAGCGTAGCTACTAGTTTCCCGCTTTGCTGAAATCGAAGCCGATGATGTTTTTCTAAGTTTAAAAAATTTGCCCGGAACCCGCTCGCAATGCCGCAGGCAATTCTCGTGTTTGGAATTAAAAAGAAACAAGGTGTCTAGCATTCAATGAAAAAGCGAAGCTACTAGTTTCCAGCTTTTGTGAAAGCGAAACTGCAGTCAGTTATTTTTTTTGCAATTTATAAAAAAAAATCCTAGGTTCCTGACATTCAATGAAAAAGCGAAACTACTATTTTCCCCCTTTGCTGAAAGCGAAGCCGGTGATGTTTTTTTAAGTTTAAAAAATTTGCCCGGAACACACTTGCAATGCCGCATGCATTGCGGTCAAAAGGCAACAATAAAATGCTCACTCACTCAAAACAAATTCTCTGACATCGCCAAACCATCTTGCTCTTGGCGACAAAAAGTTGGCGATCCTAAATAGAAAGCAACAGCTTCGCATCGTAAACTTTACGTTTACCCTTGTTCTAATTTGACACTGAACCCTCCATAATTCTCAGTATCATTAATAGCTTTTATAGGTCAGATGATTACGTAGAGTGCAAGAGCCTAACTAATTCACTAAGTAGAAATCTTGCTTTTTCATTTTCACGACCATCGTTCGTTCATACCTATACTGCTTAGCTTTTCACACAGCCTAACTAATGGTAAATGTTTAATTTTTAAATTACAACAGAAGTTACGTAAACTGGGTTGTTTAAAGTTATTTTTTCTACACTTTATAAATATATTTTTAAAAATATTTGAAGGAAATGCAAAATAGTAAATAAAATATTGAGTTATCGGTACTTACGCATTAACGCCACCGAGGCTACAGATTTGGCGGTTTTTGTACTTACGTATTAACGCCAATTTGGCGGTTTTTAAGTGGCGCCAATTTGGCGGTTTTTGTACTTACATATTAACGCCAATTTGGCGGTTTTTGTACTTACGTATTAACGCCAATTTGGCGGTTTTTAAGTGCCGCCAATTTGGCGGTTTTTGTAAACAAGATTGCTCTTTATTGGCGCATTACCGCCAATCTGTA
Source organism: Araneus ventricosus (assembly GCA_013235015.1). Classification (NCBI taxonomy): domain Eukaryota; kingdom Metazoa; phylum Arthropoda; class Arachnida; order Araneae; family Araneidae; genus Araneus; species Araneus ventricosus. Next base: position 71,798 of record BGPR01001493.1, on the reverse strand, counting down.
GCCTCGGTGGCGTTAATACGTAAGTACCGAGTTACCCTTTGTTAGAATCCTATTCTGTGCCTGAAAGCACAATTAAACTCTTGAATGTCCACTTCGGTACAGGTCAAGTTTATCGTTTCTCTTCACACTCTGAAAGAAATTTCGACCTGATTTACGGTAATTTTTTAAAAGTGTGACGGTAATTTTTGTTCTTTCTTGTCTCTTAATAATTGGGCCAAGGTCAGAGATACCAAAGGAATGTTTTTCGTTAAAGTTTACGGCGACCAACACGGCTGCTCAGAGGGGTTCGAGTTACCGCTTCTAAGGGATATTTCATGATATTTAATGGCCAACATTTCTCTGACAAGCAAAAATGGCCATTTAGAGGAGTTACCTCTATGAAAGTGTGGTCGCTTTGTGAAATATCATTGTATTTGAACATTGAAGAGTTTTTCAGTTCCATAAACAACTACATGTGTAATGAAATTCTATATTATGGAAGATGGCTAAATATATAATTTCTGAACCGTTAAGAGATAGACATGTACTCCCAGTTTGAAGAACTCCTTAAATGGCTAAAAAAATTATATTTTATGCTTTTCGAGTTCATAAAATATAATTGAAGTTATATTTTATGAGTTTCGAGTTCATGATAAATAATTTCGTCTTAGGAATATTCGTTGAAAAAATTCCTAAGACGAAATTATTTATCATGAAGTCCACAAGACATATTTAGCGAAATATTTTTGACATCTTGACATTTAAATAAAATATTCGACTCTTCTACTAAAACTGATCGAGTTATATAGCTGTGGATATATCTGCCTTATACGACTTTAGATCATTTAATTGGTAAAATCGAAGACGATTCTAGAGGCAATGTACGACGCTTGGTGGATGTGGCCTCTGATTGGTTTAAAATTATGAAATCCATAACTCAATAACTCAGTCAGTTTCTGTCGCAAGAGAGTGGAACTTTTTTTTTTTTATAATATCTGTATGTCTAGAATGTGTTACTAATATCACTTTCAGGGTTGGAAGATTATATTAAAATTCAGATTTCTTAATGTTTTCAGAAGTATATTTATTTCCTCAAATAACATACAATATAATTATTTTCATAATTTGAAGCATTTTTCTGATTGGAAGTACATTATATTGGAAGTAAATTCAAGATGTTTGAGAAGGACATTAAATTTTATCTTTCATGACAAAGGAAAATAATTGAAATCAGTCGTAGAAAAAATATTCTTAACCAAAATTATGTAAATATCGTATAACATTTGACGTAAACTTTAGAGAAAAAGTTCGCGAAAAGCATTTGAAATTATTCCTTCGAAATTCTAAGCAAGTAGATGGGCTATATCCATTCTATCAAATAGTTCATCCATCCAACGCGACAATGAGCTCTGTCGTAAAGTATCAACTTTTAAATTAAAGCGAGAGTAACGTGGGAAGTTATTTCATTATATGGGAAACTTAGCACCTAAAGCCCATTAATAAAACTTTAAATTAGTTCACTCTTCATTCCTCTTTACTTAATTTCACTTTCTTCCTCTCAAAGAAGATCAAGGTTTTATAAGCATAATAGAGAAATAAATCTAGTAACTGATATTTAACTGGAAGTACATGCATTGGAAGTACATAACATTGGAAATAAATTCAAGATGTTTGAGAAGGACAGGAAATTTTATCTTTCATGACAAAGGAAAATAATTAAAATCAGTCGTAGAAAAAATATTCTTAACCAAAATTATATAAATATCGTATAACATTTGACGTAAACTTTGGGGAAAAAAGTTCGCGAAAAGCATTTTAAATTATTCCTTCGAAATTCCAAGCTTGTAGATGGGCTATATCCATTCTATCAAATAATTCATCCATCCAACGCGACAATGAGCTCTGTCGTAAAGTATCAACTTTTAAATTAAAGCAAGAGTAACGTGGGAAGTTATTTCATTATATGGGAAACTTAGCACCTAAAGCCCATTAATAAAACTTTAAATTAGTTCACTCTTCATTCCTCTTTACTTAATTTCACTTTCTTCCTCTCAAAGAATATCAAGGGTTTATAAGCATAATAGAGAAATAAATCTAGTAACTGATATTTAACTGGAAGTACATGCATTGGAAGTACATTATATTGGAAGTAAATTCAAGATGTTTGAGAAGGACAGGAAATTTTATCTTTCATGACAAAGGAAAATAATTGAAATCAGTCGTAGAAAAAATATTCTTAACCAAAATTATGTAAATATCGTATAACATTTGACGTAAACTTTGGGGAAAAAAGTTCGCGAAAAGCATTTGAAATTATTCCTTCGAAATTCCAAGCAAGTAGATGGGCTATATCCATTCTATCAAATAGTTCATCCAGCCAACGTGACAATGAGCTCTGTCGTAAAGTATCAACTTTTAAATTAAAGCGAGAGTAACGTGGGAAGTTATTTCATTATATGGGAAACTTAGCACCTAAAGCCCATTATATAATAAAACTTTAAATTAGTTCACTCTTCATTCCTCTTTACTTAATTTCAATTTCTTCCTCTCAAACAAGATCAAGGGTTTAAAGTATAATCGAGAAATAAATCGAGTAACTGAAATTTAACTTCTGAAAATATAAAAATAGTGTTTCATCATTGAGAAAACAGGATTAATTCAAAATTATTTATAAATTATTATTATATAGCATAAAATCGATATATTATTTCAAAATTATTTATAAATTATTATTATATAGTATAAAATCGAAAAACTCATTTTCTACAAGCATGAAACAAGCCGAGTTAAATAAAAGTGTATAGATTCTGATTGAATTGATAAATATAATGTAGATATAAAACATGAATATTCGTTTTCTAGATATCCCATATACTGAAAGCAAAAATTTTAAATCAAACTTGGGGAAATCATATTTACCAATATTACGGCAAATTCTGATATTTTATTTCAATTTGTTTTGTATGATAATCTCTATTTTCTAAAGATTATGCATTTAACACTATACAGGGTGTTTATGAAAAACGTGGCTAAATTTGTTGGTCTAAATTGGTGGTGTAGGTCAGGCATACGATAAGAATCCAATGTACCTTAGGAACATGGGTGCGAAAGCGCCCTCTGGAAGCAGCCGATGGCATTTAAAATAATACAGCGATGGTCACAATTGCCAACATTTTTTGAAAATTGCACATTTCTTCAAATATCTCCTCGAACTTCGACCATAGCAAGAATAAGTTTTAACTCACAATTTACATTGAAGATTCGGCCACGATACAATTTAGGGGACCTACCGAAAATTGATGAAATCAAAAAGGGATTTGGGCTCACCCCGCTTTATAAAAAAGTAATAAGGAGATGAAACTTTAGTGAATGGTTTTGTTTGATGTGCATAATATTTATTTGAATTTCGTAAACATAGCACAAATACTTGGAAAGATATAAAGGGTTTTTTTAAATTTCCCAAATATTCCCGCAAGTTTTTTGCCTATAACTCACAGAGTTTTCAACAAAATTGTTTGAAACTTACAGAAAGCGTGACAATATGCTATAGAAGCATTGTAATAAAAGTTGAAGTAAAAACAGTCTATATTAGAGAAAATATGAGCATTGTATTAAATATTGTTTTACTTTGCAGGTGAGAAACGTATCGTTTTTTTTTTAATACTTCAAACACAGATATATAGGGCAACTTATATAGGAATTTCATTTAAATACCGTTAAGCTTCAGAAATGTATCGGCATTTTGGCCAGAGTTGTATTATTTTAAATGAAATCTTTTGTCTACAGGTGGCTTTTATTCACCCATCTTCCTATGTGATTTTTGATGCTTATCGTATGTCTGACCTAGTTTTAAAGTTTGGTCACGTTTCTTTAAAGCATCCTGTATAAAATATAAATATGAAAGCGTTCTTATTTTGAAATTAAAAGTTTTTAGACTGGAAAAATACATTCCAGCCAATGAATTCATACAACCAAAAAATGAAAATTATGAGTGTCTGCTAAAACCTCTAAGGAGAAACAAAAGAAACATGGAAATTTCTTTCGTTATCGGATGAAAAACCTCACGTTTAAACACCATCTACCAAACTGCAATTAAATTTACCTCTTTTTCCGCTTAACTTACTTTAAAATTCTTAGTCTTAAAGTGGGTGAAGGTAGCAAAGATAGAGAATTTAGGAAAGCAGTACGTGGCGAAATCACTGTTGAAACCTTGCTTAGTGAATCTAATTAGCATCTATTTGAGCAAGTAATAAGGTGTTTGGAGTTACTGCTTCTTCTGCCACGTTTACGGGGTGCACTCCCCTATTAGCACAAGATATTGTGCGATATCTCTACGAGGTTGTCCGGTATTCTGAATGCCGTACAATATCGTGAAGATATCGTAACAATATTGTACAGTGTCTTGTGCTGTTAGGGTCTACTCTTTGCTCCGTTTTCTTCTAAAACCACAGAATATCTTAATGACTTTCTGCAGACGGTAATTTACCCAGATAGAACGTAAGTTTGCAGCAAGTTTGATTTTGACTTGACATGGCAGAATTTGACGCGTCAAACTTGAAGCGAACTTGTAGCAAGTTCGATGTGACAAATAGCGCCACCTAATTTGCAAATCAAACTTGCTGCAATTTTGCAAAACAAGCTTCCTGCAAAGATAGCACAATAAAGAGATAATTATCTTTGTCTCAGTTTTAAAAACATCCGATTTTTAATAGCATCTCCTAGACCGTAATTCTTTTTTATTAATTCAATAAATCAATGATAATTTGTGAAAAAATAATTTTTTCATAAAAAAAATTTTGAAACATTTTCCATTTTTTTCCTAAATATATCACTCTCACTTTAAAGAAAACTATATCGCCTTTTTCTTAATGTTGAAATTTTAACGTTTATAAACAAAATTAAATCTAAAAAACAGTCAGTGTTTGTTGAACAATAATAACTAGACATTTTGTCCCATTTTAAAGTAATTACTTTTGAACTCTAATTTCATAATTTATTCTACTAGCAAAACGAAGTTATTATCGAAAATCGCTCTCTCTTTGACTTCAAATCATATTCTCAACTCAAAAAATTTTTGAAATCCAGAAAATAGTTAAAAATAAATCGTATACGAATCGAATCGAACGATGTATTAGCGAAATCTATCTTCTCCTCTCAGAGTTCAACTGGCTCAATGGTTAGCGTCTCCGCTTCGGAACCGGGAGGTCGCGAGTTCTATCCTAGATTGTGTTTCGTACTCTGTTTTTGCTATAATTTGCAATAAGTTTGCACTGCAAGCTTCCTGCAAGTTCGTTCCATGGTAACTTCGGAGCTTTCGTTAACTTACTGCAAGCTTGCACTCTTGTCATGACAAATTTGTAGCAAACTTGCACTCTTGTCATGACAAATTTGTGGAAAGCTTGCTGCAAACTAAAATTGCTATCTGGGTACGCTTTTTTTTCTTCTGCGGTCTTCGGTTTATGAAGTGTTACCATTGTTGTAGGAGAAGTGAAAGTGCCTTGCATACCTTTAAGGAGACAGTAGGATAATGTTCGAAAAAGAACAAACTAATTAAAGCAACTCATCTCAAACTAAACTCTCGGTTCACTGTTAAAAGTTGATCCTTTGGTAGGATATCTATCTGCTACGGAGAAGTTTTTCAAGTTAGTGGTGCTAAAATACAGCTGTAGAATGTCGGCTCTCTTTTAAAGTAAACATTGAAAATCAGATGTTTGGTATATCAATCACTAAATGAGTTTTTTGTTTCTTAAATTCACATTAGGATAGTTACCATTGATTTAAAAGTGCGCCATTGTTATCAAAGCAGAATTTAACCTAATGATTCGAAATGAACGAATAACTTGATCTCTCTCATGAGTACGGATATATATATATATATATGCATGTGAAAATTTCCTTTTTAATAGACATTTTTAACTATTTTCTAATATTTTCTAGATAACTAAATGTACTACATTTTTTAATATGGTTTTGAGGATTTTAATATAGATATCTTACTAATTCATGATATAAAAAATTAATTATATTATTTGGTCAATTATGCTGATTCATGGTAAGAATTTTGGTTGTGGCAACATGTGATGTCAATGTGCGTGGCAGGCTATATTGAAAGAGATGAATTCTGGTAAGTTTAAGAGGAGACGCAGATTAGTTTATGTTTAATAAAAAGTATGGGTATTTTATTGAATTATATATTTACTGTCTTTAGTGGAATATCTTAGTGCAATATAATGTTATTTACATATTTTTTATCGTGAATTTTAGTCGTTTCTATACAGTTATGTTTCATTGTTAGGGTTAGTATAAGACTTTTCTTTTTAAATTCTTTCATTTTAGGGTAAATTACCCTGTTTCTTTTTTCAACAACAATAGTAACAGGGATGGTTTGTACAGCAAAATTAATTTAACCTGGCTAAAGCTTGTCCACAGCCAGGCTGCTATATTAATTGTTGAAAACTCCATTTACATGGATTGCCTATTTCATTATTTTTAATAACAACAGTGTTCTTTCACTTGTTGACATATAATGCTTAAACTTGATTTTTTTATGGTATCTTTAGTAATTTCAATTTATTAGATTTTATCTAAAATTTATGTATTGTTCAAATAATGACTTTTTGATATAGGATTTAATTCTTGTTTACTTTATTTCTGTATGATTATATACTAGTTATATTTGGATTTATATATATATATATATATAAAGTTTGTCCACAGCCAAGCTGCTATATTAATTGTTGAAAACTCCATATACTTGGATTGACTTTTTCAATACTTTTAATAACAACAGAGTTTTTTACTTGTTGACATATAAATGTTTATACTTAATTTTTTGTTCATGGTCTCTATAGTATTTTCAATTCTTTAGATTTTGTTTTAAATTTGATTGTATTGTTCAAATAATGACTTTTTAGCTTAGCATTTGCTTCTTGATATGTCTTGTTTACTTTGTTTCTGTATGATCATATATAATAAGTTATATTTATATATATATATATATATATATATATATATATATATATATATATATTCCGGCAGTCGGCATTAAGCCAGGTGTGGCCTTTTTAAATATTTGTGAAAGCCAATGTTATGTTAGTTCCTACTTTCATTTTGTAATACTTAAGTTTCATTGTTTATCCTTCTAATACCCAGTTTGTTTACACTGCACTTACTGATTCGCTTATGTGCCTATGTGTTTCAATTTAATCTATCTATGAATACTATATAAAGCTTCGCAATAATTTGCTTCAGCTGCTTTTTAAAATAAAAACGCTTTAACCCTTTATAAGGCTGTTGGTATATACTTCCCACCAAGTTCATAAATTTTTTAATCATTTTTTAAATTTGGCGTAAGTTCTGTCCATATTTTCCGATGAACAAAAGCCTGTATTTTCCAATTTCTTATCTCAAACCATAACGAAATGTCTCGACTGTGTATTTAATTATTAATTAACAAAATTAACTAACAAAAATAATGTCATTCAATAAGTTAAATGAATTTCTTTTCTTAAATTAATCTGAATATCAAAGTTATTTTATTATACCACTACTAGAAAAAATGGCCTTATTAATGGTTAAAAGAATTTGACGATATACAATCCGAAGAAAATTCGCATCAGCCACACAGGGACTCTATTAGTTACCAACTTGAACATATCCGAATTTTAATTTCGTTAATATTTTGATTTCTTCAGCTGTCATTAAGCCAAATATGGCTCTACTAACTATTTTCAGCTGCAGATAATATGATAGTTCTTAATTTCATTTGTGGCACTTACATTTCTCCATCTATTCTTCTAATATCCAGTTTGTTAACTACAAGTCCTAATTTGCTTATATACCTAGGTGTTTCAATTCAGATTAAAATCAGTAATTTTTGTGTTTCCCAGCGTAAAATGTCATAAATATGTTTTGTTTATCTTGTCGACAGTGAAGATAATATCTATCATTTGCACCAGTTCATGACACTGTAGGTAGTGTATTTGAGAGCCAAATAAGAATTGACGTATGTGTCGCAATGTTATTTTTGATAAAAAAAGTCATAGTGTAATAATGCTTCAAGATTATAAGAGAAAAGCTTAATATTAGAGCCATGAGATAGAAATTTTAATGACCTTATGGAACTACATATATACCAACTGAGAGCAAATTAAAGATCTCGTGCAGCAGCGAGAAAGATATTGACGGAAGAAACAATTTTTAGGAAAACTAGTAGAAAAGAATGAATAATAAGTGAGCTAATAATAAGTTTTTTCTGTAAAAATCTGTGTTTTAGGAATAGCTGCGGTTAAAGCAGAACTTTCGTTGAGAATATTATTAAACTTTTCTAATTTTTCCAAGTGATAATTCCATAGCCCTTCAAAATATGTAGTTGTATCTCTAGTCTATCAAATATTTCTACATGAGACTGAATTTAGCTTTCTGTCGAGCGTATCTAATCTGTGATATGAAACACATGTATTTTTTGTGCCTACTGCGGGAGAATCGAGAAATGTATGGGACCTACAGCAGCTTCCTGATTCTCTACCACACGCACTAGAATAAAGTGGATTTTTTTATCTAGTGCTCTTTTGATGTATACGGGAGAGGCATGTGAATCGGGTTTCGTCCGATTATAATTGTATTTTTGATTTCCCAAATATTTCTCAATATTTATTTTTATGTACAGTAGAGGAAAAAAAGTATCCACCCAACATTATTCCGCCGCTAATAATTTTATCTTAAAACAAAAGGTACCGGTTTTCAGGAAATAACGTCTACTAATATATTCCATGTCTAAAAAGTTCAAAAGGAGTTGTCTACATATTTATAATTGCACTAAATTCGAAATTCTCAATGGAAACACATATTTTTCTTCAAATATTTCGAATCTACATAACGATTTATGCTGGAATACCAAATTTCATCATCCCAGAATTTCTAGTTTCAGAATTATAAGCATATTTGAGTTTCTAATGTTAAAGTGAAATTTTGAATTTCTATTGATATATTGAAAAATAATGTAACTATTTACCTAGATTTTTTTATGTAGTAGTATGAAATATTCTGCACATTTTACACTTTTACTTTAAAATAATTTTGAATACATGAAATTTTTTATCAAAATTGATGTTCAAAACTTTTTGAATAGCAACACTTATAAATTTTAACAGTAATCAAAGCAGTTGCCCATTGATAAGCTTTTGCAAAATTTCAGCATATTAGTAAGAGAAGTTTTGAAATAACATTAAATTTTGAATTTCCGATGTAAAACGATTAACTTAAGGGAGCGTCTTATATTTCGAAAACGTTTTCATTATTAACTATAATCATTACACAACCTTATTTTTCAAACTGAAACATATAAAGATTTTAACTATTTATATATATTGTTAAAACTTTGTAAGTTAAAGTGGTGTAATATTAATCGATTTCTTTTTTACGCATCAAGTTTACCGATTGTAAAATGTAGATAATTACGTTGAAAATAACATTTAAAGTGAGAAATAATTTAGAATGCTACTAACGACATTTAAAGACAAGCAGAGATCTTTAGTAAATAAATGTGGAGACGACCCCTTTTATGTCGAGAACACAAAATGTCAAATATCTTCCAATCTATTAATCATATGTAAACCAAAAATTTATGTCCTGGGGTATTATTGCATGAGAAATTTATTTATGGCATCAAAAGGGAGTTGGCATTGAGAATTTTGAAGTTAGTGCCATTTTAAACATGTAGATGACTCCTTAAGAGAATTTCAACCGTTGAATATTTTAGTATACGTTATTTCCTGTAAAACGGTTCGGTTTCTTTAGTTTTAAGAAGCAGTGATTAGCGGCGGAATAATGCTGGGTGGATCATTTTTTTCAGCTACTGTACTTGCAAAAGTTTCCATACCTGTGTCCCAGTCCCTAATTTAATAATAGTGATCGTTATTTCCAATTCTAAAATTAATTAATTCTAAAAATCATACTGGAAAACAAACGTTAACTCTCTCCTGAATTCCTTTACATTTTGTGAGTTGAAATTGCAAGGAAATACAAAAATGTATTTAAAAACCAAACACGGCTTAGTATGACCATATATTTCAGTTTCTTAAGCTTAAGCCTCAACAAATATTTAACTTTTAATCTGATAGATGAGTTGCTCCCGAAAAGGTTATCGCCCGTCCAAAGGTAAATTAGACCCAGTTTGCAAGGATAAGCCGACCGTACCTTTAACTTTGATTTTCTATAATGTTTCTTACTATATAAAGTTATCCCAGCGGGGGGCACCGCGAGTTCTCGGATGATAAACTGCCTTATAATTAAGCAGGGTCTCGCTTCCCTGGTGGGTGCAACAATGGTTGGAGGTGTGTTGCCTCCCTCCATTGGTAGTACGTATACCTCCTTCGAGTAGGGTCGGGCCGTGGCCCAGTGATGGTCTATTAGGACTCCGGCCTTAGTACTTCAGCTATTGCAGCGGCTGTTATTCAGCTGACGGGACGCTAAGACAGGGTGGGGTTTTCCTTTGTGGTTACCACAGAAAGCTTAAGGTAAGCAATACCTTCAACAAATGTCGGTAGTTTCAATACTATGCAATAGCATTATGTCTTCTAAATTTCAGATTTACATTCAAGGATTCAAACGGGTAAAAAATTATATTTTTATTTTCAAGCAGAAAGTATAAATCTTTGACAGCCAAACAGGCGCTGTCATTATTGTTTCAAGATGAAAAAGAATTTACAAAAATAAAGGTTATTTGGCTAGGCATGGGGAGGCGTTCTGTACACTTTATATACAACCAAGATTATCAACCTTATCTTTTCAAAAACACTATTGCAACTATACGTAAATTTCAAATCATAATGTCTATGACTCTGCAAACTACAGCACAGCGTCACTCAAAGGCAAAAAATAATCCTTCAGATCCTTTACAGACAAGGATTTTAGGAGAGTTATATGAATGTTCTCCTGGCCATATTACGGTACTCAGAGGATCTGTCATCAATGTACACTGCCCATCTTGTCACCTGTTCTAGCCTTCTGCTTTTAATATTCCCTTCTTTTAAGGCTCTCATATATATTTTCTTTCCACAGAAACATTATTGCAATTTTACGTAACTTTCAAGTCGTAATGTCTATGGATTTGCTTACGTCAGCTCAGCGTAACTCAAAGAAAAAATAATCCTTCAGATCCTTTACAGACCAGGATTTTAGGAGAGATATATGAATGTTCTCCTGGCCATATTACGGTACTCAATGTAATGATCTGTGATCAATGTACACTGCCCATTAGGGTTTGCCGAAAAAAACTTTTTTTAGAAATCGATTTTGGCATAGTGCTGAAAAGTTGTGCAATAGATCTGTTAAAACCCTCCAAAAATTTCATCAATTTCGTTTAATATTTAGCCACGCCCCTTTGACATTGAAAAACAGAAAAAAAGAGAAAAATCGTTTTTTTTTGTGAAAAAATATAGTTTGAAAAAAAATTTCAAAATTTTTACTGACATACAATGAAAATGTTACATAACGGGTCAGTTTGAACTCAATCAGTTTTGTTAATCTCTGCAATCGATAAAAATTAAACAGATCAGGATCTTTTTTTCAAAGCAACATGTCAAAAATGATTTGTGTACATGACTACCAGTGCTAAACACTTCTTCTGAGTCTCAGTTGCTGCTTTAAGGTATATGATAACCATCGGAAGACTTTTTTTATTCTTAAAATTTGATGAAAAATACATGTTTTTTATTAACATGAGTCATGAGATAATAATACGTTAATAAACAAATTTCATTGATTTTCGAAATATAGGCACATCTTAGCAAAAGTTTAGTGAAAAATTTTCAGCGCCAAACCTTCTGTAAAAAATCTATCGAATATATATTGTCAGTTTTTGCACAGTACATTGCTAATATATTTTTCTGTGTTATGAACTAAAAGATTTATAGTACCTAAAAGTTTTAGAAAAACTCGAAATATTGAACAAACTCGCATTTTTTTAAAAAAATAATCGACATTTTTTAATTAAAACGTCGTTAAAGTAAATATATATAGACAGATAGGTTAGATTATAGTTCAAAACGTATCTAGAAATAAATAAAACATTTTCGCCAAATTTCATTTGAATACTTTAAAAATATTTTCCAAGATGATGTTTGCTGCGAAGAAAAATATCGGAAAACACATTTTCTCAGGAGAAGCTTTTCCAGATTTTCAAACAATACAAAATTTTTCTACTCACTTTAGAATCTGAAGACTAGCCATATTTGTTAATCCAACTCTCTTTTGCTTGATTTTAAGATAATTTTGTGTTATTTCAGCTAATTAGATTTTTTTCTGAATGATTTTGTGTAGTAGGTAGTGACTGACGCCTAGATATCTGAATTTGCTTTTTGTGAAATTCTATGCAATTTTAAAGCATTAATTGATAAATTTATATTTCAAAATACTTGAGAACAGGCAAAGGATCAGGGTTGCCAGATCAAAATAGCAAAATAAGGCCAAACCGACTTTAAAATAAGGCCAAAAAAGGCCAAATTTGAAAATTGCACTCATTCCCCCCTTATTTGTTATAAGAAAATGACTACCCTTCATTAAAAGGAATCCCACTAGATTGACATATGTATAATACTCTTTTATTAAACTGAAATTTAAAGATTTTTTAAAAAAACATCTACGTACACGGCTTTGCAGAAAAAAGAAAGAAGAAGAAATTCAGTTCTTGCCGGTGCAGAATGAAACGTTCGATCGAAATATATCAACTCCAGTTAATAACAGTGTCCTATATTATTTTTCAATCTGATTATAATAAAATATCTGTAATGTAATGTCCTATTTCCATTTTTCTTTCTCTCAACTTATAATAATAATATTAATATTTCACGTTTTTGTGTTGAAGTTTTCGTAAAAGAATTCGACCATGAAAAGAAACAAATAAAAACAGAGAAAATGGTTCTGATATGCTGTACAGAGACAATCATAGCTTCTTCTAAAGGCATTCTGACTAAAACAGTTTATAGAAAAGAGACAGAAACCTTTCTTCTCCTGGGAACTTCGTTTTACAGCTCACTGTAGGCCATTTGAAAAGTGTCAAATCAAAAGTTTATTGAAAAAATTGTGCAATTATATATTAAGAATCGTTCTAAAAGTCATATGCAAAAATAAAGCCAATAAAAGGCCAAAAATGAATTTAAGGCCAAGTGAAAATTCTTAAGGCCAAGGGCTTTGAAAAAAGGCCAAATTTCCAGAATTTGGCCTTAAAAAGGCCAATATGGCAACCCTGCAAAGGATCAAACTAAATGGAATTAAATTATTACACTGCAATAATGAGTTTTACTGTTGTAGTTACAATTGTGTGTTCTTTTTTTAAAAAAAAGAATCGCCAAAAATCTTTTAAACAATAAAAATCAGTAAAGGAAGCTTAAATCTATATTTTCAGACAGTATATTGATTTAGAATTAGAAAATAGTTGCTCAAACTATTTGTTTGTATTTTTAAGGCTCTTTAAATTGCAACCTCCGGTATCAGAATTGTCACTTCCGGTTTATTATTTGTGCTATATCTTTACTTGTAATTATCGTAGAAGCAGAAATGAAGCATTTTTATATACCTAAATGGCCTATAACTTGAACAAATCAAAGAAATATCGAAATTTTTCAACAGAACGAGGAATTTAGGGCAGTCATAAACTTTAATAACAGTAACGGAAAAAGCAAGACTACATACGAAATAAATAGCAGGAAAAAAGCAAAACAACCTAATAGAAATTCAGTTATTGTGAGTGGCATGGATTATACCAAAAATTTAATAGCCACGGAAGACAGTCCATATGAAATGGTGAAAGATATGTTTTTTTGAAGGTTTCAGCGACCATTTGTAGCTTTGTAAGTTAAACTGTATTTAGAATTGTTGCGAGTACATAGAATTTGAGAATACATGAGCGTATTTGGATGGTATAAAAGGCCTGTGGAAAGGTTTTGATCCAGTTTCGTGATATGGTTTTGCCATCTTGTCTACTCTGTCGCCAGAGTATATAACTGAGTTTCTTATTTAGTACCAGGTTGCGTATCTTACAATTCGAAGTACTTTAACCAACACTTTGATGCATATTTTCATTCATTAATTCTAGGAATTAACATTCCTAGCTATTTTTAGAGTTATCTTATGCGTCCTAATAAAGTAGTTGTGCGTAAACGCCAGCAGTTTCGGCTCACAAATTATGGTGTGCCATAATTATAGACATTCATATGTTTTATGTATAAATTTTAAAATTTAATAATACTCATAAAAATGATAGTATTTATTAGTGTTCCCCTTACGTTTTTTCACTTCCAAATACCCGAATTTTCCGCTGGTATTATAAAGTTGAATCAATTTTGGCTGTAGTTCAGGTCTTGATTGTTAAATCTCTGTTGCATCCTGCTTTCTTGAAATACACAAGCTTCCATTTTCAAAAGCATTTCGTAGTAGTTTTCTCCATAATTTCTCTGTAGGCATTAGATCCGGACTATCTGGAGACAGTCCATGACATTATTAGTATCCTGGTAAAATCACATGATTATCGCTTTTGACGTATGAATCAATGCTCTGTCTTGCTGAAAAACGTAATCGAGTACTCTCAGCAAGAGAAATATTGAATTTAAATTATCCTTTAATTTTTGCTAATAGTCTTAAATTTTTTACTAAAAAAATCCGAGAAGATTTAAACATTATATCCCAGGCCACTGCGAGTCAATACTGACCCTACAACTTTTTGATTACAAGAAAAACATTTTGGTCGCCATCTTAAATCATGCCAGTAAAATTCATATCTATTGGGTAGATCTTTTTCTCATTTCTGAACATGGTTGAAAGAAATTTGTCACCATAAACCACCATTTTCTTTGTTCACTTATGTCGTGCTGTTTTATAATGTGCTTTCAAATTTAGCCTTTTCAATATTCTTTTTAAATTGTTCTTTTATAATCTATATTTCTTCTACAGATTATAGTTTTGAATACTCAAATTTATCAAAACAATCTGTAAAAATAACGTCTTTTTCCTTATGACCAAAAAGATATAATCTTTTGTCAACCATATCTTCTCTTATTGTCCATATCTTCTCTATTTGTGACCTTTTCACAAAATTCTACAAATACTCCCCAAAGATCACTTCAAAATTTCAAAAATGTCTTTCGGCTGTTTCCTTTGAACTTGCGACATCCTCCTCCTTTTAAACCCTTTTATCACTTGTCATTTCTACGAAATTATGAAAACACATAGCAATAATTTTAGAATAAACTAAACAATTATTTTCTAGCAATTAAAGTAACAAAAATCTTCAATTCATATGTAGAAGAACTGTTAATGAAATAGCTGCCAGTGAAAAATAATCATTTTAAACAGTATATAATAATTAAAAATCTTTTTTTTCTTTGAAAATTAGACGATGGCTATATTTAAGGGACTTGCAATTTTTTCGTTTCCCTGAAATGTTATTTTTAATTATTTCCTTATGTTTTTTAGTATGAATTCGATTAAATCAATTTAGAAAACAAAATGAATCATTTCTAAAAATGCAATAGTTGTGCTTCTAGAAAAGATTCATTTTTTATTTAAGAGTACTTGGCACCCTAAGATTTTCGGAAATTCGATTAAAATATCGATTTTCTAATTTTGGGGGTAACTTGATCCCTCAATCTTTCACTTAATAATCTGAAAGTTTCAAAACAATCGGACAAATACTTAGTGAGATATGTAGTTATTTTTTCTAACACGTTATCAGGTGCCGTGCCACGCCCACTTCCAATTTTTGCATTCTTTATGTTTATACATTCCTTATGTTTTTCAATATAAATTCGAATAAATCAATTTAAAAAATAATGAATCATTTCCAGAAATGCATTAGTTGTGTTTCTAGAAAAGATTCAATTTTTAGTTAAGAGTACTTGGCACCCTAAGATTTTCGGAAAGTCGATTAAAATATCGATTTTCTAATTGTGGAGGGAACTTGATCCCTGAATCTTTGACTTAGTAATCTCAAAGTTTCAAAACAGTCGGACAAGTACTTAGTAAGATATGTAGTTATTTTTTCTAACACGATATCAGGTTCCATGCCCACTTCCAATTTTTACTTCATGCATATTTAGTGTGGAAGTTGCAAATCTGTCTAATTTTTTTCCATGAAAGCAAAGCAAAACAGTTTCTTTAAACCTTAAAGGTTTATTCTTTGTTTTTTCACTGTTTTACTGCTTTTGCTTCCTATTATTTACTAAGCACATTTGAATCACTGCTTTCGCTTCTCTTTTTGATTGAATTTCTCAATATGAATAAAATTTGAAAGAAATTGTTTGAAATTTGTGTTGTGAATCAGTAGACCTTTAATAAAAAGAAATGCATATCATTTATTAAATATTTTGACTAAAAAAGTTGAGAAAAGTGAAATTTTTCAAATTTTTCTACTTTTTTCAGAAATTTTTATAATTATTCCTATATATGATGATGCTCGTTAATAATTATGGTAAGAATATATATTAATGAAATTGATACCTTAGACTTAAAAATATCAGGTTATATCACAGAAAAAAATTAGCTTGATATAAGTTGTTTCTATTACAGATTTATTGTTTTCAAACCCTTAAAGCTTTTATTCTGAGTTTGTTTTTTCCGAAAAGGTACCTGATAAAAAGTGCTGAAAGGCAATCACATTTTATTCTAATTACCTGAATTGTTTTCTGTTCACTCAAAAGTGTGTACAAGTAGAATTATGGATGGATTTGTAAAAATTCTGATTAGAAATTTTTTCTTTTAAATATACAATGTGGATAAATCTGATATTTTTCAAAAATGTTCATAAAACGCTGAATTTTTTTTTCTCAGAAACTAGTATAGATATTAAAAAATTCGATCCCTATTTCTTTGAAATACATTGACGGGTCCCTTAAAAAATTTTGAGAAAATTTTAAAAAAGTGTATAAGTATAAGTATTTAAAAAAGGCTTAATTTTCCTTCAAAAATTTAAATTTTTAAATTTGTGACTTGTGAACCGGGAAAAATATTTTAGAAATTTAGGCTTCTGCACAGTTTATATCTATCTACTACAAAATTAAAAAGTTTTAATTAAAATTGCAGACAAAAAATTGGGGTTTCAAGTCCCCTTTATACTTTAGTTTTGAGAGTCATTTTCGATCTGTTACTATATTTTTGGGACAGGATGCATTAGAATTAGAAAAAATATAAATTATTATAAAAAAGAAAAAGTATATATTAGAATTTTCTTTGGAAATTTCTAGCTCTTATACAGGCAAAAGAAGTCTAGTCAAGAAATTCAACCAACCGACATAACGATACTTTTGAGAGTAGGCCAAAACCTTTAAGTTGAAACAAAAGAAACTTCGAAAGTTATTTCATTATCGGGTGGGAAACCTCACTCTTAAATCCCTTCTACCCAACTTTAAATCACTTCTCTCTCTCTCTCTCATCCGCTTTACTTAATTCAAACACCTTACTCAGAAAGGAGGCAAAGATACGTGACCGTACGTGGTGAAATCAGTGCTGAAGCAATACACCCTTGCCTAATGAGTTTAATTAGCATTTATTGAAGCGAATAATGAAGTGGTTGGGCTATCGCTTCCTCCTCTTCTGCAGGGGGGAGGGTGTAATGACTCCTCTACCCTTCCTCATTTCTCTGAAACCACAGGAAATGCAATTGACTTTCCGCAGACGATAATGTAGATTTTTTTTAGTCTCCGACCAGTGGTTTTTGATGTGTTAGCATTGTTGTAGGAGAAGTGAAAGTGCTTAGGATACCTTCTGGGAGATCGAAGAATAGTGTTCAATAAAGTACAAACTAATTAAAATAGCATCATTCTAACTAAACTTTCTGTTACGGTTGAGGATTTGTCAGTCGGAAGGATAGAATCCTAATCTAGACAAATTTCATATTATGGCAGAGGGTTGGAATATAATTGCAGATTTTTTTTATTCATTTACTGAAGTGTAGGTAATGATTTTAAGTTGTTTGGTGCATTGTTTAAATCATGCAAATGTTTTGTGTTTATTTAATTAAAGAATAGCTCTCTATAATTTAAAGATGTGTGGCTGCCGAAGGTACGAGTTGATTAATATTATTACAAACATGGAAAGTCGCTTCCCAACAATGCGAGTCTTATGGTTGGGAAGAGAGTTTTACAAGGTTAAGCATGGAGTGACCTCAGCGACAGTTATGGTACCCAGACCTTGGCGATAAACTTGGCGACCATTTTGGCGATTTGGCGACAAATTTGGCGACCTTGGCGACAAATAGATGATTCCCGAAAATGCAACCCTTTTCTCGATATTTCTACTAGGAAAGGGAATACACAAGAAAACACCATGTGACGTCACGGCCTGTCGGAGAGAATATTTAAGGACGGCACTTAAAACAGAGGAGCGTCTTTATCGACTGGGATCGCCTTGGAGCACGAATGCCTTTGGAGTTCTACCCGCAGTGCGAGCTGGTGAGCTGAGCGCTATTGAAGGTGTAGTTATGGTCTACTAGTTATTAGTTATTTGTTGATTGTTTGTGTTGTTAGATAACAAAGTGCTGAACTGTTATTACTGTTACTGCGAATTGTTGTCTGTTTACATTGGTAATATGTGCAAGAACTATTGTTTCCTGTACCTGTGCTACGTGTTTTCCTGCATATTTGTAAATAAATCTTCATTTCCTTTCTCCATTATCCTGCGTGTTGGACTGTTTACACCGTACACCTACAGTAAGACATTTGGCAACAATATGTTAAAATTAAAACAGAAAATACTTTTGATCTTCAGCATAAATTGAATGTTCTTTGAAAGCTCTATTGATAATATAATGTTATATGAACTTTTTTATTATGTTAGATAAAGGTAATATAAGAGGAGAAATTTTCCTATTCTTATAATAATATGGAGCATAATCGTTATGGAGGGTCTTGTTCCACTTGATATATCGAAGAATATATATAAAAGATGCAAAAGGAGCCTTTGTTCATGGAAGCGACCTTGGAGCATGTAGTTAGCAACAGATGTATAAACCTAAAATATGGGAGAAGTTCAACATCGTAGAGAACTTTCAGGAGAAAATGGCTAGCATTTGCGTTTCGCCTCAATTAAAGCCAAGAAACATCCAGCTGTCAGTTCAAATAATGCGAGCATTTCCTTGGTAAATTGCACATCGATTTACCATTTTTTTGGAAGTGAAACGCTGGTTGTGCGATAAATACCATCGTTTTAAATTGTGAATAATATAAGCAGACGCATGGGAGTGATTGTATATTTTAGAATTTGGGAACTGCTTTTATATTGTAACATTCTAAGTAAGGTGACGTGCGACGCTGTGGTCTAGAGGATGCGTCTTCGACTACCAATCAACAGATCGCGAGTTCGAATCCAACTGCTGATTTTTGTATTATTTGGACATTGAAGATATCTCGTACATTTTATGTTAACTCTCTGAAATATGCCATTCTTATGTAAATTTATGTTCTTGGATATGTTCTATTGGACTATTCATTTCTTAAAATGTATATAAAGAACTGCTGTCTAGCTGACGTCAGTTCAGTTATCTGAACGCTTGCTGTGCTCTAAATAAAAGCCTGTCTCTCTAAATCGTCATCATTTCTAAAAAATCTACGTGACAATATATTAGTATGCCTCATAGAATAAGGATGTGACATTGATTTGAAATCTTGGAGTATTGTCTTCTTAATACCATGAAATACATTGCAAGATGTTCTTAGAAGCTTAAGAAATTGGATAGATTTCTAGGAAGAAAGTCACACTGGTTAAGAGCATATCCAAGCATAAAAAACTATTACTTTTTTCATGATCTTCAGACGTGACATCTCATAAATCTATAGACAAAGGTTAACTTGTATATCCCGTGCACAACACTATGCCATTTGTTTCCTGCCATACTTAAGTAATATTTAGACAACTTCAGTTCCCTTTTAATTCAATCCTTTTTATTACATAATGACATGAACACTGTCTACACTTACTACTGCTGACGGGATACAAGAATAGATAAATCTACAGGCAGCCCCATGAACGACGGTTCTTAACCATTTTTCCCTGGTGTAATTTTTGTTATCCCTTATTATCATATCCAACCCTCCCCTCCACAACCATCTGTCTATCCAAAGAACTTTTTATTAATATTGTTAATGTTATGTTAACCCTCTAACCACTGAGGGTTCTCAAAATCCGAGTACAATTGTATACGGAGGTTTATTTACTAATGGATTGGTGAAATAGATTCGTCCACCCCGTTTGCCCTTTTCTCCTCACTACGGGTGGTGGGAGAAGTGAATTGAAGGCCTTTCATTTCTTATCTCTACCCCAAGGGGTCCTTTGATAATCACTCGCACAACTGCCTTTTCGCCGCTTTCGGAACAGTAACCGGCCGAAATACGCCCCACTAGTATTGAGGTTGCATGGGGGGGTTACGGCCGGTTTAGGAGTCAGAGGGTTCAGTAAGCTTAGAAGTGAAATGACTAGAATTAATAACATTTACAAAACTTATTTGTTCATTTCACATTTTACTCTATTTTTACAATAGAATTAGTTCGACGCCAAAGTAAATGAAACCAGTATTGTAAACATTTCGTTTTACATTACAAGAACAGCTCAAAATTGAACTTCGTAATGATCAAGCCACCAAGTGTTATAGGTATTAAATAGCGAGTAATCATTTCGAAACACAAAATTCTCTAACTTTTTATATCTTTTATGTTTTCTTATTTCCGCCATTATCAACTATGATTTCGCATATCCCCAAATGGTCCTTCGCGTACCATAGGGGTAAGCGTACCACATGTTGGGAACCTCTGTTATACATAACTAATTTGAAATGGTGCATTTAATTCTTTTTGTTATAACTCTTCATTTTACTAGGTTTTCCTTTAATTAATGTCAAGTACCTTATGTGTCTAAATGTCAAGACGATACCAAGCATGATACCAAGAAATAAATTTGCACACAAACATTTTTATTTGAAAAAGGGATTCAATCAACTTCGTTGTTCAGGAAATAGGAATGGAAACTGAGTTATATTATTTGTCACCACAGATTTAAAAAGAAATCCAAAGTCTCAAATATATTAAAAGTGAATGATTACTTCAAATATCCCTCCATGCAACTTCTGTTAATTAGAAAGAACACATCTTATAAATCAAATATATTGGTAATAAAATTTATGATAGTATTTTGTAATTGCCAAGAAATATCTTTAAATGAATAGCTTCTAATGATATATTTAAAGTTTTCTGATTCTTGTCATCTTGTAGACCTCATAGAAAATCTGATTCGATAAACTGACTATCATTTGAGAGATCAGAAATATATTAAAAATCGGAAGGTGCAGTTTGCTGCTAAATTTGGCAATTAATTACAAAATTGCTTGAAGATTTT
>BGPR01001493.1:31083-46899 GCA_013235015.1 Araneus ventricosus | reverse complement strand
GGACGGGCGATAACCTTTTCGGGAGCAACTCATCTATCAGATTAAAAGTTAAATATTTGTTGAGGCTTAAGCTTAAGAAACTGAAATATATGGTCATACTAAGCCGTGTTTGGTTTTTAAATACATTTTTGTATTTCCTTGCAATTTCAACTCACAAAATGTAAAGGAATTCAGGAGAGAGTTAACGTTTGTTTTCCAGTATGATTTTTAGAATTAATTAATTTTAGAATTGGAAATAACGATCACTATTATTAAATTAGGGTTTGGGACACAGGTATGCGAACTTTTGCAAGTACAGTCGCTGAAAAAAATGATCCACCCAGCATTATTCCGCTGCTAATCACTGCTTCTTAAAACTAAAGATACCGAACCGTTTTACAGGAAATAACGTATACTAAAATATTCAAAGGTTGTAATTCTCTTAAGGAGTCATTTACATGTTTAAAATGGCACTAACTTCAACATTCTCAATGCCAACTCCCTTCTGATGCCATAAATAAATTTCTCATGAAATAATACACCAGGACATAAATTTTCGGTTAACATATGATTAATAGATTGGAAGATATTTGACATTTTGTGTTCTCGACATAAAAGGGGTCGTCTCCACATTTATTTACTAAAGATCTCTGCTTGTCTTTAAATGTCGGTAGTAGCATTCTAAATTATTTCTCACTTTAAATGTTATTTTTAACGTAATTATCTACATTTTACAATCGGTAAACTTGATGCGTAAAAAAATAAATCGATTAATATTACACCACTTTAACTTATAAAGTTTTAACAATATATATAAATAGTTAAAATCTTTATATGTTTCAGTTTGAAAAATAAGGTTGTGTAATGATTATATTTAATAATGAAAACGTTTTCGAAATATAAGACGCTCCCTTAAGTGAATCGTTTTACATCGAAAATTCAGAATTTAATGTTATTTCAAAACTTCTCTTACTAATATGCTGAAATTTTGCAAAAGCTTATCAGTGGGCAACCGCTTTGATTACTGTTAAAATTTATAAGTGTTGCTATTCAAAAAGTTTTCAACATCAATTTTGTTAAAATATTTCATGTACGCAAAATTATTTTAAAGTAAAAGTGTAAAATGTGCAGAATATTTCATACTACTACATAAAAAAAATCTAGGTAAATAGTTACATTATTTTTCAATATATCAATAGAAATTCAAAATTTCACTTTAACATTAGAAACTCATATATGCTTATAATTCTGAAACTAGAAATTCTGGGATGATGAAATTTGGTATTCCAGCATAAATTGTTATGTAGATTCGAAATATTTGAAGAAAAATATGTGTTTCCATTGAGAATTTTGAATTTAGTGCAATTATAAATATGTAGACAACCCCTTTTGAACGTTTTAGACATGGGATATATTAGTAGACGTTATTTCCTGAAAACTGGTACCTTTTGTGTTAAGATAAAATTATTAGCGGCGGAATAATGTTGGGTGGATACTTTTTATCCTCTACTGTACATAAAAAGAAATATTGAGAAATATTTGGGAAATCAAAAATACAAATATAATCGGACGAAACCCGATTCACATGCCCCTCCCGTATACATCAAAAGAGCACTAGAGAAAAAATCCACTTTATCCTAGTGCGAGTGGTAGAGAATCAGGAAGCTACTGTAGGTCCCAGACATTTCTCGATTCACCCGCAGTAGGCACAAAAAATACACGTGCTTCATATTACAGATTAGATACGCTCGACAGAAAGCTAAATTCAGTCTCATGTAGAAATATTTGATAGACTAGAGATACAACTACATATTTTGAAGGGCTATGGAATTATCACTTGGAAAAATCAGAAAAGTTGAATAAATTTCTCAACGAAAGTTCTGCTTTAACCGCAGCTATTCCTAAAACACAGAGTTTTACAGAAAAAACTTATTATTAGCTCACTTATTATTCATTCTTTTCTACTAGTTTTCCAAAAAATTGTTTTTTCCGTCAATATCTTTCTCGCTGCTGCAAGAGATCTTTAATTTGCTCTCAGTTGGTATATATGTAGTTCCATAAGGTCATTAAAATTTCTATCTCATGGCTCTAATATTAAGCTATTCTCTTATAATCTTGAAGCATTATTACACTATGACTTTTTTTATCAAAAATAAAATTGCGACACATACGTCAATTCTTATTTGGCTCTCAAATACGCTACCTACAGTGATCATGAACTGGTGCAAATGATAGATATTATCTTCACTGTCGACAAGATAAACAAAACATATTTATGACATTTTACGCTGGGAAACACAAAAATTACTGATTTTAATCTGAATTGAAACACCTAGGTATATAAGGAAATTAGAACTTGTAGTTAACAAACTGGATATTAGAAGAATAGATAGAGAAATGTAAGTGCCACAAATGAAATTAAGAACTATCATATTATTTGCAGCTGAAAATAGTTAGTAGAGCCATATTTGGCTTAATGACAGCTGAAGAAATCAAAATATTAACGAAATTAAAATTCGGATATGTTCAAGTTGGTAACTAATAGAGTCCCTGTGTTGGCTGATGCGAATTTTCTTATGATTGTATATCGTCAAATTCTTTTAACCATTAATAAGGCCATTTTTTCTAGTAGTGGTATAATAAAATAACTTTGGTATTCAGATAAATTTTAGAAAAGAAATTCATTTAACTTATTGAATGACATTATTTTTGCTAGTTAATTTTGTTAATTAATAATTAAATACAAAGTCAAGACATTTCGTTATGGTTTGAGGTAAGAAATTACAAAATGCAGGCTTTTGTTCATCGAAAAATATGGACAGAACTTACGCCAAATTTAAAAAATGATTAAAAAATTTATGAACTTGGTGGGAAGTGTATACCAACAGCCTTATAAAGGGTTAAAGCGTTTTTATTTGAAAAAGCAGCTGAAGCAAATTATTGCGAAGCTTTATATAGTATTCATAGATAGATTAAATTGAAACACATAGGTACATAAGCGAATCAGTAAATGCAGTGTAAACAAACTGGGTATTAGAAGGATAAATAATGAAACTTAAGTATTACAAAATGAAAGTAGGAACTAACATAACATTGGCTTTCACAAATATTTAAAAAGGCCACACCTGGCCTAATGCCGACTGCCCGAATATATATATATATATAACTTATTATATGTGATTATACAGAAACAAAGTAAACAAGACATATCAAGAAGCAAATCCTAAACTAAAAAGTCATTATTTGAACAATACAACCAAATTTAAAACAAAATCTAAAGAATTGAAAATACTATAGATACCATGAACAAAAAATTAAGTATAAACATTTATATGTCAACAAGTAAAAAACTCTGTTGTTATTAAAAGTATTGAAAAAGTCAATCCAAGTATATGGAGTTTTCAACAATTAATATAGCAGCCTGGCTGTGGACAAGCTTTAGCCAGGTTAAATTAATTTTGGTGTACAAACCATCCCTGTTCATATGTATATATGTTCATGTTGTTGAAAAAACTAACAGGGTAATTTACCCTAAAATGAAAGAATTTAGAAAGAGAAGTCTTATACTAACCCTAACAATAAAACATAACTGTATAGAAACGACTAAAATTCAGGATAAAAAATATGTAAATAGCCTTATATTGCACTAAGATATTCCACTAAAGACAGTAAATATATAATTCAATAAAATACCCATACTTTTCATTAAACATAAACTAATCTGCGTCTCCTCTTAAACTTACCAGAATTCATCTCTTTAAATATAGCCTGCCACGCACATTGACATCACATGTTGCCAAAACCAAAATTCTTACCATGAATCAGCATAATAGACCAAATAATATAATTAATTTTTGATATCATGAATTAGTAAGATATCTATATTAAAATTCTCAAAACCATATTAAAAAATGTAATACATTTAGTTATCTTTGAAAATATTAGAAAATAGTTAAAAATGTCTATTAAAAAGGAAATTTTCACATGTATATATATATATATCCGTACTCATGAGAGAGATCAAGTTATTCGTTCATTTCGAATCATTAGGGTAAATTCTGCTTTGATAACAATGGTGCACTTTTAAATCAATGGTAACTATCCTAATGTGATTTTAAGAAACAAAAAACTCATTTAGTGATTGATATACCAAACATCTGATTTTCAATGTTTACTTTAAAAGAGAGCCGACATTCTACAGCTGTATTTTAGCACCACTAACTTGAAAAAATTCTCCGCAGCAGATAGATATCCTGCCAAAGGATCTACTTTTAACAGTGAACCGAGAGTTTAGTTTGAGATGTGTTTCTTTAATTTGTTTATTCTTTTTCGAACATTATCCTCCTGTCTCCTCAAAGGTATGCAAGGCACTTTCACTTCTCCTACAACAATGGTAACACTTCATAAACCGAAGATCGCCGAAGAAAAAAAAGCGTAAATTATCGTTTTCAGAAAGTCATTAAGATATTTTGTGGTTTTAGAAGAAAACGGAGCAAAAAGTAATGTATACCCCGTAACCGTGGCAGAGAAAGCAGTAACTCCAAACACTTTATTACTTGCTTCAATAGATGCTAATTAAACTCACTAGGCAAGACTTCAGCAGTGATTTCGCCACGTACTGCTATTGTAAATTCTCTATAGTGGCTACCTTCACCTGCTTTAAGACTAAGAATTTTAAAGTAAGTTAAGCGGAAAAAAGAGGTGAATTTATATGTAGTTTGGTAGATAGTGTTTAAACGTGAGGTTTTCCATCCGGCAATGAAAGAAATTTCCATGTTTCTTCTGTTCTCCTTAAAGGTTTTCGCAGGAACTCATAATTTTCGTTTTTTGGTTGGATGAACTCATTGGCTAGAACGTATTTTTTCCGTCTGAAAGCTTTTAATTTCCAAAGAAGAATGCTTTCATATTTATATTTTATACATGATGTTTTATAGAAACATGACCAAACTTCAAAAGTAGGTCAGGCATACGATAAGAATGAAAAATCACATAGGAAGATGGGCGAGTAAAAGCCATCTGTAGACAACAGATTTCATTTAAAATAATACATCGCTGGCCAAAATGCGGATACATTTCTGAAGCTTAACGGTATTTAACTGAAATTCTTATGTAAGTTGCCCAATATATCTGTGTTTGAAGTGTTGAAAAAAAATTACGTTACGTTTCTCACATGCGAAGTAAAAAAATATTTAATACAAATGCTCATATTTTCTAACTTTTATTACATTGCTTCTATAGCATATTGTAGCATTTTCTGTAAGTTTCAATCAATTTTGTTGAAAAGTCTGCGAGGTATAAACAAAAACTTGCGGGAATCTTTGGGATTTTTTTAAAAAAAATACCTTTATATCTTTCCAAATATTTGTGCTATGTTTACAAAATTCGTGTAAATAATATGCACATCAAACAAACCATGGATTAAAGTTTCATCTCGTTATTACTTTTTTGTAAAGCGGGGTGAGCCAAACTCCCTTTCTGATTTCATCAATTTTTGGTCGGTCCCCTAAATTGCATCGGGGACGAATCTTCAATATAAATTGTGAGTTAAAACCTATTCTTGTTAAACTCGAAGTTCGAGGAGATATTTGAAGAAATGTGCAAATTTCAAGAAGTGTTGGCAATTGTGGCCAGTGCTGTATTATTTTAAATGCCATCTACTGATTCCAGATGGCGTTTTCGCACCCATATTCCTAAGGGATTTTGGATGCTTATCGCATGCCTGACCTACACTTAAAATTTAGCCACGTTTTTTATAAATACCCTGTGTAGTGCTAAATATATAATCTTTAGAAAATAGAGATTATCATACAAAACGCCTTGAAATAAAATATCAGAATTTGACGTATTATTGGTAAATATGATTTCGCCAGGTTTGATTTAAAATTTTTGCTTTCAGTTCATGGCATATCTAGAAAATGAATATCCAGGTTTTATATCTACATTATATTTATCAAGTCAATCATATTTTATCCACTTTTATTTAACTTGGCTTGCTTCATGCTTGTAGAAAATGAGTTTTTAATTGATTTTATACTCACTTCTTCATAGGCTAGATTTTTGAAATCTTTTACATCCTGTTTTCTCAATGATGATACGCTATTTTTATATTTTCAGAAGTTAAATTTCAGTTACTTGATTATGCTTATAAAACCTTGATCTTATTTAAGAGGGAGAAATTGAAATTCAGTAAAGAGGAATGGAGAGTGAACTAATTTAAAGTTTTATAAATGGGATTTAGGTACTTCCAATCAGAAAACTGCTTCAAATTATGAAAAGAATTATATTGTATGTTATTTGAGGAAATAAATATACTGCTGAAAACATTAAGAAATTTGAATTTTAAAACAACCTTCCAGTCCTGAAAGTGATATTAGTAACATATTCTTGATATACGTATATTATAAATAAAAAAAGTTCCACTCTCTTGCGACAAAAACTGGCTGAGTTATTGAGCTATGAATTTCATAATTTTAAACCAATCAGAGGCCGCATCGAGCAAGCGCCGTACATTGCCTCTATAATCTTCCTCGATTTTCGCAATGAAATTATCTAAAGTCGTATTACGTAGATATATTCAAAGCTCTATAACTCAATCAGTTTTGGTAGAAGAGTCGAATATTTTATTTAAATGTCAATATGTCAAAATAATTTGCTAAATATGACTTGTGGACAGCATGAGAATTTCTTCTTAGGAATTTTTTCAACGATAGTTTTATGAACTCGAAAAGCATAAAATATAATTTTTTTTAGCTACTTAAGGAATCCTTCAAACTGGGAGTACATGTCTATCTCTTAACGGTTCAGAAATTACCTATTAGGCCATCTTCCATAACATAGAATTTGATTATGGAATTTAAAAACTTCAATGTTCAAATACAATGAAATTTCACAAAGCGACCACACTTTCATAGAGGTAACTCCTCTAAATGATCATTTTTGCTTGCCAGAGAAATGTTGGCCAGTAAAAATCATGAAATATCCCTTAGAAGCGGTAACTGGAACCCCTCTGAGCAGCCGTGTGGGTCGCCGTAAACTTTAACGAAAAACATTCCTCTGGTATCCCTGACCTTGGCCCAATTATTAAGAGAAAAGAAAGAACAAAAATTAACGTCACACTTTTAAAAAATTACCGTAAGTCAGATCGAAATTTCTTTCAGAGTGTGTAGAGAAAAGATAAACTTGACCTGTACCGAAGTGGACATTCAAGAGTTCATTTGCGCTTTCAGGCACAGAATAGTATTCTAACAAACGATTACTCGGTACTTACGTATTAACGCGACCGAGGCTACAGATTGGCGGTAATGCGCCAATAAAGAGCAATATTGTTTACAAAAACCGCCAAATTGGCGGCACTTAAAAACCGCCAAATTGGCGTTAATGCGTAAGTACAAAAACCGCCAAATTGGCGTTAATACGTAAGTACAAAAACCGCCAAATTGGCGGCACTTAAAAACGCCAAATTGGCGTTAATCCTAAGTACAAAAACCGCCAAATTGGCGGCACTTAAAAAACGCCAAATTGGCGTTAATATGTAAGTACAAAAACCGCCAAATTGGCTCCACTTAAAAACCGCCAAATTGGCGTTAATACGTAAGTACAAAAACCGTCAAATTGGCGTTAATACGTAAGTACAAAAACCGTCAAATTGGCGTTAATACGTAAGTACAAAACCCGCCAAATTTGGCGGCACTTAAAAACCGCCAAATCTGTAGCCTCGTTGGCGTTAATACGTAAATACCGATAACTCAATATTTTATTTACTATTTTGCATTTCCTTCAAATATTCTTAAAAATGTATTTATAAAGTGTAGAAAAAATAGCTTTAAACAAGCCAGTTTACGTAACTTCTGTTGTAATTTAAAATTTAAACATTTACCATTAGTTAGGCTGTGTGAGAAGCTAAGCAGTATAGGTACGAACAGACGATGGTCGTGAAAGTGAAAAAGCAATATTTCTACTTAGTGAATTAGTTAGGTTCTTGCACTCTACGTAGTAAACATCATCTGACTTATAAAGGCTATTAATGATACTGAGAGTTATGGAGGGTTCAGTGTCAAATTGGTACAAGGGTAAACGTAAAGTTTACGCTGCGAAGCCGTTCCTCTCTACTAGGATCGCCAACTTTTTGTCGCCAAGAGCAAGATGGTTTGACGATGTCAGAACATTTGTTTTGGGTGCGCAGTGAGCATTTTATTGTTGCCTTGTGGACGCAATGCATGCGGCATTGCAAGTGTGTTCCGGGCAAATTTTTTAAACTTGAAAGTACATAAGTTTAAATAGTAGCTTCGCTTTTTCATTGAATATTAGGAACTAGGTTTTTTTTTATTAAATTCCAAAAACCAGAATTGCCTGCGGCTTCGCTTTCACCAAAGCGGGAAACTAGTAGCTTCGCTTTTTCATTGAATGTTAGACATCTTGATTTTTTTTAAAATTCCAAACACGAGAATTGCCTGCGGCATTGCGAGCGGGTTCTGGGCAAATTTTTTAAACTTAGGAAAACATCATCGGCTTCGCTTTCATTAAAGAGGGAAACTAGTAGCTACGCTTGTTCATAGAATGTTATGAATCAAAGTTTTTTTAAAAAATTCAAAAATGAATTCTTACCTTAAAACATTCCTTCGTCAAAGTGAACATGAGCAATGTTTCCAGAAATTTCATTCAGTAATCGGCAAGAATGAGATCTATTTAAAGAATTTGAATTAATTTTTCATTACGTCGTCACATGAAACAAATGCATTATCCTATCGGTCAAAAATCAAAATGCAGAATTCCAAACGATAAATTCCAAACGAAATTTTATTCAAATTCGAAGAAAACGACCAATGAAAGAATTGTTTGCCCATTTGCACCAACTTTTATATGGTAGTGTAGAACGATTATATTTTCTGCGTAATAAGGATACAAGTCCATGGACTAATGTGTATGCATCAAGCAGCAAGAACAATCAGCAGTCCTCCGGTATTTTAACTCCCGATGCCACTTTTATCTTCTAGCCCCTTTAAAAGCGGGAATTTTGAGGAGGAAGCGACATGAATTGGACTCTCCCAACTTGGGTGGTCATTTACCCCACCCCGTGCTACGACCTTCCCTTAAGGCGCACGGAAATAGGCTGTGGTTGATACGGCTAATTGGACTTCCTCCCGGCTGCATATTTACAAACCCTACCCTGATAGAACTGAGGCAGGAAATCGGCCAATACCATTGGATACGAGGGGCAGTGACGTCGTTTCCAGCTCTCGCACGTAGCGTACGGCAATCATAACCAAACAAGAGTCGTCCTACTTTTCTCCGTTTTCCCACAGCTGAGCACAGGAAACATTTTTCCGTGAGTTGTAATATTTTTTAAAATGAAATTATTTTTTAAAATATCATAAAAAATAAAACATCCCAATCTGTAAGAAATTATACTAATGAAAAGTCTAATGATAACAACTTTGTTTGAAGGGTTTAACTAACAGGTTAATGTTGTTGGGTTTTTCTGACGTCATTCCAGTGAAAATAGTTCATTTGATGTTTCAAAGTCAACTAATCTAACTATAATTAATGCCAAATAATAGTAAAATTATTAATATTAAGGACAATAATAACAAAAGGAAAAATGATAATCGCTAGACTAAATAAAATTGCTACGTAGGTGCGTATCGTAGAACAAAATTCGCGAAGTCCAAGCAACGGAAACCTAAACTAATTCAAAGTCCACATTCAATCGCTTGTTTTGTTATAATTTCCTTACGAGAGCAAAGAACGACGTCATCGGCTCTCGGCGAAGCGAGCCAATCATATTGTCCGATTTCCTGCCTCAGTTCTATCAGGGTAGGGTTTGTAAATATGCCTCCCGGCTTATCTCCTAAGATCAAAGAACCTCGCCTCCCCTCAAAAGAAAGCAACCGCCTTAGACCGGCTTTCTTCGCTGTTAAGGGGAAATTTTTAGACTGCCGGGGAGCATATTTACAAACCCTACCCTGATAGAACAAAGGCAGGAAATCAGCCAATATCATTGGCTACGATGGGCAGTGACGTCGTTTTCAGCTCTCGCACGTAGCGTATGGCAATCAAAACAAAACAAGAGTCGTCCTACTTTTCTCCCTTTTCCCACAGTTGAACACAGAAAAGACTGTTTTTTTTAAATGAAATTATTTTTTAAAATATCATAAAAAAAATATCCTACACTGTAAGAAATTATACTAATGAAAAGTCTAATGATAACAACTTTGTTTGAAGGCTATTAACTAACAGGTTAATGTTGTTGGGTTTTTTGACGTCATTCCAGTGAAAATAGTTCATTTGATGTTTCAAAATCAACTAATCTAACTTGTTTTGTTATAATTTCCGCACGAGAGCAAAGAACGACGTCATCGGCTCTCGGCGAAGCGAGCCAATCATACTGTCCGATTTCCTGCCTGAGTTCTATCAGGGTAGGGTTTGTAAATATGCTGCCGGGGACCGATGTGAGAGGGTGAAATGTAGCTGATGAACTTTGAGAGCTGTTTTCTAAGAAATTGAATTCATGGACTTGACCCCCTTTAACTCTGAACATTCCATATATAATTGACGCTACTACTCATTTTAAAACCTAGAAAATGAAAATAGTATATTTTCCATAATAAAGGGTATGGAATTTTTACAATGAAATAAAAACAGTAGAAAGGTCATCACTTATAAACTTCTGGAAGCTTTCATATTTTACTATAAATCCTGCTGTAAATAAGGCCATGACACATAAAATATTAAGAAGCGCAAAGAGATAAAATTCAATAATAATAATAAAAAAAAAAACTCAAGATCCTGCGAAAAGACATTGTCTTTTCTGCCTTAATCTCTTATAAGATGAACACGTCACTTCGGTGTGTTGCCAACAACATTGAAGCAAATGTCAAACTATTTTTGCCGTGGCAGCAAGATCTGCAAAGTGAAATTAATCCCATAAGGATTTACTTCTGGATTAATCCTGTTTGTTTCTTGGATGAAATTTAATGCGAGTTGAAAGATGTAATTGAGTTCTAAGAAAGCACTTACTCAGTCAAGAGTTATTTTAATAAACAATTTTACTCGAGATACAAATATTTTTTTTTTTCCTCTTTTAGAATTGCAAAGGATGCCTTGAATTTTTGTGTTAAATTCAGAGGTTGAGAATAGTATTTCTGTTGGTAAATTGAAAGAATATAAAATGTCTCTAACTTTTCAGACAGAATGAACTGAGTAGAAATGGAAAATTCACTTAATTAATTAATTTTCGAAGAGTATCTTTTTTTCAAATTTCGGATAAAACATTTAAATTTTTTTAATAAAATATTTATTAATAAGTTTACTTCTATTTCATTCTAAATTTTTTTTATTTCATCTATGTTTATCTTCGACACATTTTATTCTTGATTGAATTTGATTTCCTGCATTTAAACAAGATATTATTTTAAATATACTGAGTTTTAGGCAACAGCACATGCTGTTTGTCTCGTATATACAACACGTTATAAAATTTGCTTTATTTTGAATTATACGAAATTTGCCTTATCCCTCATATATTTCTTTATACCATCCATCATTTTTTAGTTCTAACTAGCCGCCTTCGACGACCAGCTTGTTCACCGGGAATATGATTTCAATTGAATCTTGCATTATTTTATATCCATGGTTTTCTTAACAACGTAATCTTAAACTTCAGATTATGGTAGATGTTTAACCCATGTTCTAATAGTGACCTTGGACCTCTTCTGATCATTTTCTACATAAATGTTCCTAATGGGGTCAAATACCTGACCATGTCATCTAACCTCTAACTCCATATTCTCGGCATTATCTACACATTCTTATTCCCTTTGTAAAATATGCATTTGATTTCAACATTAAAATGAAGCGGAGCATTTTATGGCCAGTGGCATGTTAGCTGGATTAAAACTTGCTGAGAAAAGAATGAAAAGATAATCGTTCAGCTTATTGAATATATTTCTTAATGTAAGCAAAGCAATATCTCGGAGAGCTGAATTTACAGATTTCATAAAAATCTTGATAAAATAAAATATGAAAGCAAAATGCATTAGGACGCTATCTCAGATTACAAGAATGAATGTGAAATAGGCATTTAAATATTTGCTTCAACAATGAAAACGTTCTGAGTTGCGCTACAACATTCAAAAGTATTGTAAATTATGCCAAAACATTTTAAAAATTTATAATTCATATCATGGAAAAGGTTATTTTTGCGCTTTCAAATAGGGCAAAAATATTTACTGTTCTGTAATATTTTTGAAAGTTATTAAAGGAAAACGAAAAAATTTCGTTTAATTAAAATTTTAAAATAAAGCTCTGAGGTGCAGAATATAGAGCTCTGAGTGCATGCACACTCCAAAGTATTTTTGCGCCAAATTTCGTATCTCTTAAGTCCCGTGGTCTGCCCTGCGGAGATCAACTCACCATACACACACACATTATATTTTATTGTTAGTAGAGATGATCTTTGAATCTCTCCTTTATTATTAGTAGAGAAAAATTTTCACTGATATACTCACTGGCTTTCTGATTAGTTTAGTTTAGTTCAGTTATATTAATATCCCGTTTTGAAGCAACACGAGGGATATTTCGAGAAGGATCTCGTAATTTTGAACCACGGTCAGATGACGATGACGACACCTTAGCTCTCGCCCCCTCTCCAAACTTCCACGCCACACACATCGACGAAACTGGCTTCCTAAAAAGTGATTTGTTTGCACACCTTATTATAGAGATATGATTTCAGCTGTTTAGTACAATAGCTGTTGTTACAATATTACTTATAATGGGCGACATTTGTCAGTGTTATAGACATTTACTATGTGTTAGGTACCTTTATCTAATAATTTGATATCTAAGAGAGTTTAGCTGAATAATAATTGAAGCATTATTGTATAAAATTTTCTTTGAGGAATAAAAAAGTGACACGGCCATCCTTAACAATTTTTGCATTATCAGATATTTTATTTTCATTTTAAGAATAAGAAATTTGTGAAATGTTTTTACTGTTTAAAATAGTTATGATTTTTATTTCTGCAAACTTATATTAAAACTGCAACTAATAAAGTACGGACAATAACATTATAAAATGTTTTTTCAATAATATTTATGACATTAAGGCGAAAATATTTTGTTTAGTCTTATTTATATGCAATAAAACGGCAGAATCGGTGATTAAATTTATGCTGCGGCAAAAAAAGAAAAGCCGGTTAGTGTTAATAATAGCCGCATATTATTTATTGTATGTTTATTATTTTTTCTGAAGCGAATCTTATTTGTGTTTATTACTTTAAAAATTACTTTATAACTTCATTTTATAAATTTATAAAACTAATTTTCTGTCAACTGCGTACCTCATAACAGATTTCATGCTGAAATAAAGATTTCTTTCCATTTAAAGCGTTTATGATTATTGTAATTCAGGGCACTCTAGAGAAATAAATCATCCGATGAGTAAGAAAAAGGACTCTGAGCCAGTTTATATTATGGATAATAAAAATATCTAAGCTTATAGTCCTATATCTGTTTATTTAAACTAATACTATTTATTAATTAAACTAGAACAATTCTGGTTACCGAACTCTTTTTAATCTTTTTGAATCATACATACTTCCAATTATTGCACTAAAGTTCCGCAACTTAGAGGTATATATAAATGCTTAAATTGCTTCTATAATCCCTTAGAAATTTATCAAAACTCTTATGGCTCATAATTTATATTCCATAACTGTACAGAAACAAATTTATTGGAATCTTACTTTCATTTGAAAGAGTATTTTTAATCCATTTTTATCTAAATGTATATACACTGGTGTGTAAAAATTAAGGACCATTTCGTAAAATGAAAGAAATTTGCAATTAATACGAAAACTCTGGATCGAAATCATTTCTGGATAATCATGAGACATTCAATCGAGTGTCAGACACATATAACAGGGGGCTCCCGCCCCCGGGGCCTTTGGGGGGGGGGAGGTAATATTAAGGGATGAAGGAGCAACTGAAGTTTGACCCATCCTGTTTCACAGAAAGCTAATAACAAGATGCAACTTTTATCAATGGTTTTGTTTGATTTGCATAATATTACATGCATTTTTATAAACACAGAACAAATATTCGGGAAGACATAAAGGTTCCTTTAAAAAATCCCAAATTTTCCCGCATGTGTTTTGCTTATAATATGCAGAGTTTTCATTCAAATAGTAAGAAATTTGCAGAACAATTGACAATATGTTGCAGAAGTATTGTATTATACTTTGATGTAGATACGTTGAATATTACAGGAAATATGATTATTTGTACTAAGAAAGACGCGAATTTTTTTAATTAGTCTTTAGAATGTTAAATGATATTAATTTGTTTTCATTTAAATCTTAGCGGACAAGCACGGCGTATAGAGTGCGCCTGTGTGTATTTATCCTAAGCTGAATAAAAACTATCGAAGGTAGACAGCTCTCCACCCATCTAACCTCTTGTTAACATTCCTCCTACTTGTTCCGATAGTTTCCACTGATAATGAATCAGTCAGTTCGGTCTGATCAGACTTGAAAGTTCATGAAACGCTCTCCATAACCCAACCCGGCAATCACGAAACAGCGGGAAATTATCCTTACAGAGCAATATTCTGCTGTTTTTGAAGAATTAAGCAGACGAGAACGAATTTGATGCATTATGTCTCGATGGAGAAGTGACTGAGTGCAGCGACCTAAAAATTGATTCTGAAACTGACTTAGAGAATAATCCATTTCATGAAAAATATAGAGACTGAAACTCGAACACAGATGTTTGCTTCATCCATGCATTCAACCTCTAAACTTATTATATCATAAAAAATAAAGTTGTGTGTAATTAAGCAAGCGTAGATTTGGAAAAAACGGGATGGTTCATCAAGTGTGCCAACCTGATCTGAGCGTTCAATAAGGTCACCTGTCCTCAAATTGTTAAATGATCCTCTACTTATCCGGCATTTTCATTAATCTGCCAGTCTTTTGATCTGATATCTGTAACTTTTCTGTAACCTTTTCCACAGTTTAGTGCCTTATGTTTTGTGTTTCCCATCATTATCAATTTTACTTTTGGGGAAAGCCCATTCAGAATAAAAAGAAATATTGAAGAAAAATCATTTGCTCATTCAATTATTGCATAAGAAATCCTCAATTTCTTCCAACGCTTTCTGACATTATATTTCTCTCCGGAATGTATTATTTTTTCTTCACTTAACTGTAAAATCAAAACTTAGGACTAGAAAGTTTAACTTCTAATCTTTTCATACCATAGAAAATAAAGTTTTGTGTAATTAAATAAGCTTAGAGTTGGAAGAAACGAGACGGTACATAAAGTGCTCCACCTGATCTCAGTGTTCTAAAAAAGTTGCCTGTCTACAAAGAGTTAATCTCCATTATTATTTTATTTTAAGATGCGAGTGCGTACAAATGACAGGCAATCACGAGAAGGCGGTTGAGAAGTATGCATCATGAGATATTGCACGAGTTTATTGCATAACCTTCAGCCAATTCAACCCCCGCCCGCCCTGCCTAGGTATCCCGTGTCATAGATTCAGGCACTTAGGGCGGAATACTAAGAGGCATCACCTGCAAAGACCGAAGGAGGTAGGTTTCGTCATCGAAGAGGAGTAACTCAACCCTCACTATTACCTTGCCCATCAGAGATTGTGAACCCACATACTTATACGGTGCCCCCTAGAGGGAAAGTTTATTTTTGTAATCTGTAGAAATCAAGATAGTCGTATTTATTGCACTCAGTTATTTCTACGTTTTGTACTTTTCATACTTTCAGCAAATGCCCTCGTCTATCTGAGGTCGAAAGCCAGCCTACCACTCTGGCATCAGAGCA
>BGPR01001493.1:9985-31073 GCA_013235015.1 Araneus ventricosus | reverse complement strand
GTTCACTTATATATTTATAATAATTTGGTAAAACCAGATTAGTGGATAATAATGGAGTAGATTTTATTTGTGTTAAGCAATGTATAATTAATGTCTAAAAATCAAAACCATTATAATTTTCCAACAAAAAAATAACGTTTTTAACAGTGCAGTGTTGAATTTCATTTTGGGGTCATTCTATGGCCCCAGCGCGTCTTAACGTTCGGTAAGAAGACGTGCGTTCTCCTGGGTTAAAAGGATTTACCACATAAATTTTGAATAAGATTAATTGTAACTGTTTTATCTAAAGATAGAATATTTAGAACAGAAATTTAAAAAATTAATAAAATAAAATAAACGGAAATAACTCATCTCCTAAAATTCCTTTATGTGCTTATAATTTAAACTTAATGAACTTCATTTCATAAGTCCAATACATTTTTAAAATCATGAGTTTCAAAAAACTTCAAACAAAACACATTCAGAGGCTAAATTTTCATAAACCCAAATCTGAAAAAATGAGAGAAACTTAGAAAATGTTTGTCTGAGCCTCTCAGAATAAAAATACGAAGCTGAAACTAACAACTTAGGGAAAACTGAAACCATTGAACATAGTTTTAAAGCCAATAAGGGATTCCATTTTAAAACGATGATGTGAAAAAGGACGTAATTCGATTTACAGCGTCGAGTTCCCGCAACGTAACTTTCGTAAGAACAGAACTTCTCTTTGTGGAAGAGCCTACCGTTGAGTTTTTAAAATTCTGACTTCTGTTTAACGGAATTTCTTTAAAATTGACAGAAAATAAAGCGATAAATATTCTGGAGACGAATCTTTTTAGTTTAAAAGAAAATGAATTTAAACTCTGGCAAAATAATTTTCTTGATTTCCAGATGAAATTTTGATTATTGTTATGTCAAAGACTTGCTATTTATGACCTCAATGTTAAGGGTCAGAATTAATAGAAGTGTAGTGGAAAATGTTACAGAAAAGTCCCGTCAGTACTTATAGTCTTTTAGCCTTTATTGTCTTCAATTCGTATTTGGCATTCTAGTTTATGTTGCTGAAATCTCGAAAATCGGTTGCAGCATCCATTTATAGACACATCTGCGTTCTTTTTAACATTCATATTACAGTATGATGCTGTTATAGAAATACAAAAATTCCACAGTTGAAATTTATAAATTCTAAAGGTATGAGGTTCTTCTCTGGCAAAAACAATTTTCGCCGTTCCCGAATTTGATTCTTGTTATGTCTAACGGCTTTATTTATGACCTAAATATTAAAGGTCCAGGGTAATTAATAGAGAAGTGTAGTGGAAAATGTTACCGAAAAGTCCCATCAGAAATTCCTTATGGCGTCTTTTAACCTTTATTGTCTTCGATTAGTATTGGCATTCAGTTTATGTTGCTGAATCTCAAAAATCATTTACAGCAATGTTTATAGTACACCTCGCGTTCTTTTAACATTCATATTGCAATTATGATGCTGTTATAGAAAGAAATTCCACGGTTGAGGGTATAAATTCGAAGTTATAGAGGTTCTTCTCTGGCAAAACAATTTTCTTGATTTCCAGATGAAATTTGATTCTTGTTATGTCAACGACTTGCTATTTATGACCTAAATAATAAGGTCCAGTGTAATAGAAGTGTAGTGGAAAATGTTTACAGAAAAGTCCCGTCAAATTACTTATGTCGTCTTTAACCTATATATCTTCGATAAAATGACGGTACACATGATTTATGTTGCTAGATCTCGAAAAATCAGTTGCAGCATCCATATATGAACACACCTCGCGTTCTTTTAACATTCATATTGCAATTATGATGCTGTTATAGAAATAGAAATTCCACGGTTAGGAAATTTATAAATTCGAAGGTATAGAGGTTCTTCTGTGGCAAAACAATTTTCTTGATTTCCAGATGAAATTTGATTCTTGTTATGTCAACGGCTTGCTATTTATGACCTAAATAATAAGGTCCAGAATTAATAGAAGTGTAGTGGAAAATGTTACCGAAAAGTCCCATCAGAAATTCCTTATGGCGTCTTTTAACATTTATTATCTTCGATTCAATGACGGCATTTACATTTTAGTTGTGCAGATCTCGAAGAATCAGTTGCAACATTCATTTATGAACTATCTCGCGTTCTTTTTAACATTCATGCATTTATGATGCGGTATATGAAATAAAAAATTCACAGTTAGAAATTTATAAATTGAAGGTTGATGTGTTCTTCTCTGTAAAACAATTTCTTGGTTCAGATGAAATTTGATTCTTGTTATGTCAACGGCTTGCTATTTATGACCTAAAAAATAAGGTCCAGAATTAATAGAAGTGTAGTGGCAAATGTTACAGAAAAGTCCCGTCAGAAATTACTTATGGCGTCTTTTAACATTTATTATCTTCGATTCAATGACGGCATTTACATTTTAGTTGTAGATCTCGAAGAATCAGTTGCAACATCCATTTATGAATACATCTCGCGTTTTTCTAACATTCGTATTGCAATTATGATGCTGTTATAGAAATAAAAATTCCACGGTTAGGAAATTTAGAAATTCGAAGGTACAGTGGTTCTTAGAACACATTAACTATTTTAAGAAAGATTTCAGAAGTAGATTAAATGTATGAATATGAAAAGTTTAAATAGAAATTAGGCAAATATTTTAAATTAAAAATATTGCGATTATTTTTTTAAAAATAATGTAGGGATTATCTATGTTTTGTATTCATGCAATATATTCTAAAAAGTTGTTGTCTCCACTAATGCATTCTTTCTGCATATCTTTATTTTTTTCGTTGTGTGTATGTGAGAGAGAGAAACGTTTCATATTGACTATTTCAAAATGGTAAAAAAATCTGAAAATATTTTGTTTCAATCTTTGAAATTTTATTAAGATGATACAACCTAACACACACACACAAGTAAAGTTTCTGCTATTTGATGAAACTAATGTTGACCAGAATCTATGTTGAAAAGAAACAATAAGCAAAATCCAAATTAATTGTGTTTTATTAAATTTAATCTCAAGTTGTAAACATCAAAAAAAATTTTCTTACATATATACATTTTTCAGGAGTTACCACTTCAAAAAACCAGGTACCATGAATATAATTGAAGCTACAGATATCAAAGCATTAGATGATGGCTTGTAATGTTTTCGAATTTTTATAAAAAGTGAGGCTTTGTAAAAAGCTTTGCTGTTACTTGCAGAAAAAATTGTTTGTTAATTCTTAATGTTTTTTTTCAAACACTTTTCTGTTTTGGAGGATTGTCTTTTCCTGGTGAGATGTTAAAGTTTGCTAATGAGTTAGAGCATATTTTTTTACAAGTATATGATTAAGATTACGTGAACTTGACAGCGATAAAAATTGCGCATATAAACTTCTTGACACATTATTGTATTATTTCATAAACTCATACAGGCGGAGTTTAAAAAACATTCTTTGTCTTGCACGGAATTCCACTGCATACAACCAGGATAATTTAATACCAATAATGGAAAAAGAAAATTTCTACAGAGTTAGTTATACAGAAAAAACCATATTTCTTACATTTTATAAAGTGAGACACACCTCAAACAGCTTTTAACCGAAATTGTGTCAAAATGGTACATATTGTTTAGCAACGAATTCGGAAAACCTTCGCACTTTTGCGCATGCGCCGGGCGGAGTTATTTTCATCAAAATAGGGGAAAGTGAAGGATGGAAGGGTGATGTTTACATTTTACTGAGCGTGATCTAACAACGAACTCCGGAAATGCGCTCATATGACTCATTGTCTGACACCCCTTTCTGGTGTAAAATCGTCCAAAACTGGTAATCTCAGAATCCGTTGTTGAACAGTATCCACTTCTAGATATGTACTACCCACACTAGATATTAACAAATTAAATAATTTGTTTTAATAACTCTACGCCAGAGTACGAACTGTGATAACATTTGCTTCAACTAACATTTAGTGGCACGCCCTCCGGTCCTGGTAAAAGTTGCACAAACACCGGATATTAACAATATTAGTTTTCGAATACATTCAAGGATGGCACTTATACGAGTACGATTCCTTTGATAGTTGATGCAACTTTGTTAATCGATTGCATAATCGTTCAAGGTTTTTTCAAACATTTTTTCCGAGATTTTACATGGGAAATGTGGGTGATACAATTTTTTAACACCTGTTATATGATGGATAGGGTGATTGTTAACAAAAGAACGTAAGGATAGATAACACCACGACTGTCTGCATTATTTATAGATGAAATTTTGCCAGTGATTTATGAAGGAATAAAAAGCATTTCTCTTCCTCCGCTAAAATCATAGCCTTAAAATAAGTCGTTTGCTTTTTCCCTGATTTTCCTGCTTTCAACGGATTACCCTTCTTTTTATTTTCTTTGATTCTGTTGCTATTTAGACACGCCTTTTTAGAGATCTTTGTGGCATCTATAGTGGGTGGTTCTTATAAATATCATTTAACGAATATAATATTGAAAATCCATACTACATGCATCGGATTATGCTAATTTATCCAAATTGATCATGTCTGGAAACAGACTGGAATAATTTTTTTTCATCTCAGAAAGCACTTTTTATTATTTCTTTTTACCACTCTTACCATATTTTTACAATTTATTATTAGAAAGGTCCATTTATTTACTTCTACCTTCATTATGAGAAATCTATTTGAATGAAAGGAATTCCGATTGCGTGTCTTCTCAGCTGCTTTGAAATGAGATAACAAATTCGAAGATGGAAATGAGATAGAAATTTCGAATTTTGTAACTATCAATTATAAAAAAATTATCATACACAGAAAAGAATACGGCGTCATAATCCAATATAGGTAAACGGAAAAAGCACCAGTTGAATTGAAAAAAAAGTCTAAAATATTTTTAATTACCACTTTCGTTTATGAAGAAAATTAAAAATAAATAGTGTTAAGGGCGCCATCTATATTTTTGAAGATATATAAAAAATAAAATAAAAGAGAACAAAGCTAAGAATTACAACAAGTAATATGTAATAATAAATATGATATATAAAATAACTATTCTATGTAACATAAATATTTCTTAGCTATATCTACAATATAGAACAGAAAATACATGTATCTGTCGGTCACAAGAACTCCTCCGAAACGGCGAATCGTAGGACATGAAATTTGCACACAACAATCTAGAGCACATTTCTAGGTCAACAGTCTTATTTTGAACTTTCAATGTTAATTAGTTCTTAAGATATTTAATTAAATAACAAAAAATTAGCCGCTTTTAAGCCTAATGTTTAGACATTGTTTTCCAAGAACTTCTTAAATATTTATTAGGCAACAATTGTTTTTACGCCATCTTAAAGAGTAGAAAATTATCTTTTTAATGATATTAATCCCATTGCGATAAAGTGTTTTCTTTGATTGTTATTAGCGTTTAAAAATTTATTTTTAATGCAATTTCTAACAATATTTTTTATTTTTATCGAAATAAATTCAAGACAATTTACTGTTTCGCGCGAGGGCTTATGCCAGTGTTAAAGTTAATATTAGAAAATATTGTTTTCTCTGAGCATAAACAACAAGCTAGACTTTCCACTTCCGGTTTCCGGTTGTCGTAGCATTTACACCTTTTAATACGGTTACACAGTGATCCAATGACGTTAATGAATTATTCTCTCGATGTTTTGTTTAATTTTTGCAAATTTTTAAATGATACTAATGAGTGTATGCTAAGCCTTCACGGTTACTTAGTCCGGTTCCTATCGTAGGAACAAGACAAAGGGAGAAAAAAGATGTTGTAATGGTCTCTCTGTGGTAAAAACTCTCTTAAACGGTGAATAGACTCGACATGAAATTTGCACGTCCCGTTCTGGGTCTGTTCCTAAATTGATTCTCCTTTTCAAATTTTCAAAAAACTACTTACTGAGATAATTAATTAAAGAACGAAAATTAAGAAATATTTTCGGCTTTTTATCTCAGTTTTTCGCAAATAATCTCAGAAAAATATATTGCTCGTAGATTATTTACATACAATCTTAAAGGGAATTAAATTATCTTTTTAATTATTAAAATTTAAATGCCATGCGTTCTTTTCCTTAATTTAATAAACATTTCAAATTTATTTCATACTCAATTTGTAACAATACTTTCTATTACTTTAATTAAATTCAAACCAATTTATCGTTTTATCAAATCCTTCATTCCGGTATTTTTACCATTGTAAAAGTTATGATAAAAATTTTGTTTTCTTTGAATGTTATCAGAAAGGCAGAAATTTCTTTAGCTTTTATTTCGTAGCATATACCTCTTCCAATATGTTTGCAATACAATCCAATGATATTAACCACTCACATAGAGAGATGTTTCATTTTATTTTACAAATTTTTCATGATCATAATGAGTTTGTAAAATCCTTCAAGGTTTTGAGCCCACTTTCTACCGGATGGAGAGAAAAAGAAAGAACAATATGCGGTTTTTTCCGATCAGTGACAAAAACACTAAAGAGAAGAGAATTGTAGTTCGGATAATTGCAATAAAATCCAAGATATGATAGAGTTTCTGTTGTTGGCGTATCAATGATTGAGAGGTTAAATGGAGTACGGAGGACTATGAGATTCTTGCAAGGTGGTTCAAACTAAGGACAGAAAAATAAGAAGGGATTTTCACTGCTGGTTAAAAAGTGTCAGTGGATTAACGAAAATCAACGAAAGACGCTTCCGCGAAAAACTCTTATATTAAATTGAAAGTGTTATAAATACTTCGACTTGAAAATATTTTTATCCCGCGCAATGCCGGGTATATCGACTAGTGTTCCCATAATAATTTAAAGTTATAATAATGAAATTTTTGTTATTATATTAAATACTAAAATATATCCATTTCTTAATTAATATATCAATATAAATTTTTGTGTTTAATAATAGCCTTCTTGTTCAGTCCGGGTACTGCTTTCTGTGGTCTTGAAAAATAAATTAGTTTTGATCTTCATCCATAATAAAGAGTTGATTAAAGGCTTGCATAAATTGTAACCCTCTTTCGGATGTATCATTGCGAAATTGAGTTTTCCCGGAATGTATCTTAGACTTTAAATAAAACCCCTCCCTATCCCAAAGACATGGATTGAGATTGGGTGATCCAATTTTTGAAACATCCAAATTTTTTAATAAATTTAAACTTTTTTGGGAAATGAAGTCTGTTGAACTTTTTTCTGAAATAAAAAGCAACAATGACCAAATTACTTTATATCATATCTAAAATTCTTAATGATTTCAACTGTAAATATTCATTAGAAAATCTTGTTAAAAATTTGAAAAAAGATAACAATTGACTATCTTTAAAATTCAACCAACTCCCTTTAATCTCGCTTCCAGTTTTCATTTTATAAAGTGCATTGCAAAGACATTTTACATTACTTACTATTTCGCTTTCCCACATATTTCTTTCAAGTATTTATTCCCAATTATTCCAAGTTTCTGTGACTTTTGTTAAGAAATAAACATATGGACTACTAGTCTCTTGAGGTAACCTTATATTCTTTCGTACTTTTCACCTTATACTTTTTCTTACATCTGACGACGAGATGGAAAATATGTCA
Source organism: Araneus ventricosus (assembly GCA_013235015.1). NCBI lineage: Eukaryota > Metazoa > Arthropoda > Arachnida > Araneae > Araneidae > Araneus > Araneus ventricosus. The sequence goes on along the minus strand of BGPR01001493.1, from coordinate 23,514 downwards.
TCTCTCTATATGATACTACTTTAGAAGTTTAAAAGTATTGATTTTACGACTTGTGTTGGAACTATTTGTGTCAGAACAGAGAATCTGAGCCTTATCTTGCAACCCCTAATCTTTTTTAATATAGCTGACAGCCATAGTTTTCTCCTTCCCTGCAGGATTTTCTAATTTTGGAACCTAGAGCATTTTTTTAAAATCTTTATATGTAACATTGATAGGTAATCTTTGACATTTTAATTCTCGCTCAATTAAAACAGGTAGTAATTTACAATTCCAAGAAAAGATACGAAACAATGTTCATTTCCTTTAATTTATTCTTTAATTTTAAGACCTCCTTGTTATGAAAATCTCCCAGATATCTTTGGATCGTTTTTCGATTGATCTCCAGTTCATCTATGTAATGCCTTAAAAACTCATCTCCGGTTTCGAGAACAGAAACGACAATTTACTGACTAATGTGTCCTCGATCAAATACAGCCAATAATTTTGTAGCCAAGAGCATTTTTTAATCTTTATATGTAACACTGACAGGCAACATTTGATATTTTAATTCTCGCCCAATTAAAACAGGTAGTAATTTACGATCCCAAAGGAGAGATACGAAGTAATGTTCATTTCCTTTAATTTATTCCTTAATTTTAGGAGCCTTCTTGTTATGAAAATCTCCCAGATATCTTTGGATCGTTTTTCGATTGATTTCCAGTTCATCGATGTTATGCCTTAAAGACTCATCTCCGGTTTCGAGAACAAAAACAACAATTTATTGACTAATGTGTCATCGATCAAATACAGCCAATAACTTTGGCGCCAAGAGCATTTTTTTTATCTTTATATATAACACTGATAGGTAACATTTGACATTTTAATTCTCGCTCAATTAAAACAGGTAGTAATTTGCAATCCCAAGAAAAGATACGAAACAATGTTCATTTAATTTAATTTATTCTTTAATTTTAAAACCTCCTTGTTATGAAAATCTCCCAGATATCTTTGGATCGTTTTTCGATTGATTTCCAGTTCATCTATGTTATGCCTTAAAGACTCATCTCCGGTTTCGAGAACAAAAACGACAATTTACTGACTAATGTGTCAACGATCACATACAGCCAATAATTTTGAAGTTAAAAAGCATTTTCTCCTAAGTACAGTCGCTGAAATAAAGTATCTACACGGCATTATTTTCCCGTCGTTCATTGGGTATTAAAACAAAAGTTGCCAATCTTCAGGAAATAAAGTCTAGTAAAAGGTATCATGTTTAAAATTTTCATAAGCGGTCGTATACATATTTATAATAGCATTAACTTAAAAATTGCTAATGAAAACACAAATTTTTCATAAAACATTTTGAAACTACATAAAATTTCATGCTGGAATACCAAGCTTCATCATTCCAGCAATTTTGGTTTAGGAATTATGAGCAATGAAATTTTTTAAGTCTAATTTTTCAAATTTAAATATATAACGATTTTAACTATTTAAATATATTAGTAAAACTTTATAAATTGAAATGGTGTAATATTAATTGATTTCTTTTCTACGCATCAAGTTTTACCGATTGCAAAATGTAGATAATTACGTCGAAGATAACACTAACTTTATTAACCTAGAATTTTTTTATGTAGTAGTATGAATTATTTCGCACATTTTACACATTTACATTCTATTTTAAAATAATTTTGAGCATATACAAAATATTTTATCAAAATTGATGTTAAAATTTTTCAATAGCGTCAATTATAAATTTTAAAAATAATCGAAGCAGATGGCCATTTCATAAGCCTATACAAAATTTCAGCATATTCGTACGAGAAGTTTTGAAGTTACATTAGACATTATTTTATTATTATCATTACATTATTTTCTATTTTCGCTGTAAAACAATGCACTTAAGGGGGCGTCATGCATTTTGAAAACGTTTTCATTATTAAATATATTCTTTCCACCACTTTATATTATAAATTCATATACATAAACATTTAAATATTTATACATACAAATTTCTTTTTTAAATAAATGTGGTGCAATATTACACCATTTAGTTTTTTACATATCAAGTTCTACCGATTGTACAATGTAGACAATTTCTTGAAAAATAACATTTGAAGTGCAAAATAATTTAAAATGTTATTACCGACATTTAGACGCAAGAAGAAAACTTCTCTATCTAAATTTGGAGACGACCCCTTTTCTATTTAGAACAAAAAAAAATGTAGAATATCTTCCGATATATTAATGGCATATTAACTAAAATGCGGTATTTTTTTTATGAGAAATGCATTTATGACATCAAAAATGGGTGTTGCTCTTGAAAATTTTAAAGTTAGTGCAATTTTAAATGTTTAGATGACACCTTATGAAATTTTTACCCATAGAATCTTTTAGTATAAGTTATTTCCTGAATATCGGTAACTTTTTTAAAAATTCGCAAAGAACGATCGCAGAATAATGATGGGTCGATCCGTTTTCTCTTTTCCCACGATTGTATATGTTCTTTATTCCTAATCCTGTCTGTGCATCTTTGTTCCTCTCAAGATACATCTATGTTATAAGTTGATGAAGGCCCAGGATGATGAGGAATATTCTGGATGCCTGAAGATTCTTCTGATAAATCTAGGTAATTGTCAGCGATCTCCGAACTACAATGAACCTCAGTCCGATTATGTTTTTTTCACTGACTAATGCCTTTTCTTCACGCTTTGCAAGCTGCGTATCGATTCTCATAAAGACATTCTCTCCGCCCTCGCTATCTTTGACTTAATGCAAATGTTCTGCCTTTAATTTTAAATAATACCAATGTTTTAGCTTCAGCAGTATCAAGTAAATTATTTAAAACTGATGTAAACTTACGCTCTTTTTCTCCCTTGCGTTTCTGTCCTCCATTTTGTGAAGATTGCGCCAATAAGAATACGTCTTCGTTATTTTTTCTACACAATGGAGTATCGCACATTTAGGAAACCTCACTTTCTTCCAAAAAATCAGTCATTCGCGCTCTAATGAATTGGCATTTGTACTTAGGGACAGTTTAAGCTCATATAAATTATACACAATGGAGTATCGCACATTTAGGAAACCTCACTTTCTTCCAAAAAATCAGTCATTCGCGCTCTAGTGAATTGGCATTTGTACTTAGGGACAGTTTAAGCTCATATAAATTATAAGAGAACACCACTAGTACATGCAGGTTGGTTGGAAGTTTGCTTGCGTTAATTTGGTGACACTCGCTATCAATTAAATTGATATGCCGATCGCTACTTCTCAAGTTAGTAGCCATAATTGCACTCACATTTGACTCGGATAGGGACTAGAGCAGATCGCCAGAGGAGGCTGAAGCGCGCTGCCTACATCCATAGCCTTCCCACCTCTGACGCGATGCGGCACGTGATTCCAACCTCTGATTTGAACAAATAAGGTCTCTAATTGTTTCTTGCAATAAAAAGAAAAAAACTGGAGAGATATTGAAGGCGAATACAGAACATTTTTTTACTTTTCCTTCCTTTAAGACAATCCTGTAAAAGAGCTATTATAGCTGGGTCCACTGAAAGAAATTAGAACAATCACAAGCAAAATCTACCAACTGCTCACTTTCCACTGTATATCATCACAACTTTCTCGTGAAATTTTCAAAGACTATTTAAGTGATGTCTCGCTCCTGAGAACTTTCAGAATACAATAATAAATTAAATTCATTCATGGTTGAAGTAATAAGAACTGTCTGAAGTACATTCGAATATCAGTGGGCGGCAGACCCCGGACAGAATATCTTATGTGCCACCTTTAATAGATATTTAAACAAATCCTTACAAAGTATGTCAAAATTCTTCAGAACATTTCATTAATCGCATGTTTTTATTGTATAACCATTTACATTAACGCAAATCTGGAAATAATCGGTAAGGTCATATTTAAAATATTGCTGCCAATAATTTTATAAGGAAATGGAATTTTTAAAAAGTTACTCCACTATCTCAACAGTAATATCATTCATTTTGTGTGGAAGTGGTATTCTAACCTCTAAGCATCCAGGCAGTAATCTATGTAAAAGAAGAGAGCAATATTTATTGCTGCTAGGAGTCAATTCACAAGAGGTTACAATCCTATGACAAACGCAATTGTGCGCCGTATGTTTCATCTAACAACACTCCGTCATTCGCTTAGTTTCGGAAAAACACAAGAACCTACAAAATTAAATTAGTTTAAAGGTTTTGTCATGCAACCCTTAAACATGAATTAAATTTTTTGACCAAAAAATTCATTTTTTAAAAAATGAATTTTTTGTTGAATATTTAATTGATTCAAAAATTTAATTGGGCATATGAATATTCTTTCATCCAATAATATGAATACATATCATTGTCATATTATGCTATGGAGAATATTTTTACTTTTCAGAATGATCAGACATATTTATTTACAGTTTCTTTTCCACGTTTTGTGAAAATCGCATCATAATTTTTTTCATGTATTTAGTCCCCTACGCTTTCATTTGATTACTGAATTTCGACATCAAATGTTTTGAAGAGATATAGAATAAATGTTGAAAGTAATATTCTCTAATTTTTCAAAGAAAAGCAATATTTAACTAATATATTTTATTGCTATAAACTCAGCAAAATAATTTTTTAAAAATCAGAAAGATATTTATCGAAGAAGTTTTATTGTTGAGAAAGCTGAAAAATAAATTTTCGAAATTTACTTAATATGGACTCGTATTAAAACTCTTATTAAAATTTTCTTAGTCCTTCTTCAGAAAATCCTCCAAAAGCTTAAATTTGGCCAATTATTTATTGATAAATTTATTTCAAACACTGCTTTTTCAGTTAAGTTGCAAAAATTAAAAATTAAAGATTTGAATTTTTACCCGTCTGAAAAATTTCATGTTAGGTGCTTGAAAATCGAAGTAATTTGCAAATATTTCATATTAGCTATTGAATGTAACTCTGAAATTTTAAATATAAGACGTTACGACGTAAAAATAAAATATATTCTATTTGATTAACGTAACGTTTCCTTTAAAATTCATTATTGACTTTACTAATACGGGAACTCCTTTTTGATAATTACAGTTTCGGACTATTTACTCCTAATAAATGAGCGTTATTAAATTTAACCTCGCGCAATAAACATTGATATTAACTTTATTGTAATACTTGCGCATTGACTCAGATGACTGAATTACCACTTTAGCTAACTATCAACTCTGAATATAATAAAGGCCAAAAACCAAAGCGTGTTTATGAGCCAATCTTCCAGAAGATTTCTTAAAAAAGGCGGGCATCGGAGATAGCCTCGCTATTGCCTTTAGTTGTAGATGAAGTTATTCATTTTTCGAATTTTTGCGTTTTTTCAATAGAGGGTGGGTAATAGTGTTCGTCAAGAGTAAAAAAATTGCCATGGAACATGGGACCGCAAATGACATTGAATGTGTGAAAATATGTCTCAAATTGTGTCACGAAGAAACAAATAAATCATTATTAAAAACACTAATTGGACCGAATATGTGCAACAATGTTTGCATACACAGAACGAACAAAATTTTGGCAATATTTATTCAAAATAAAACTGCCAAAAGTCATTGCATAGGGCACAATGATGAGCGTGGAAATTAATAGCGGACACGTTTGAACTTTCCTGGATTCCTGTTTCACCTGTCATGATCCTTGCAATCAGAACTTCCGGTGTTTCCGCTGGTGTCCCATAAACGAGTGATTTCAGGTGAACAAAGATGAAAAGGACCAAGGGTTTAAGGTAGAAGTCACTTTGTGGACATTAATCTAAATAATTAATTAGTAATAATTAATCTAAATAAAAAATAATTAATCTTTTTTTGAATGATATATGTACAGATTATAGATAGAATATCATCTGTGATCAGGCAGGGCGAAGTATCCTCTTGAGTATTTTATCGTGTTATTTATATAAAACGTGGCCCGCACTACGATACAGCAATTAGGGAGACACAAAGACAATTCAATTATCGGCACACGGAATACTCAATCTATTAGATACTTCGGACGGTGCGAGAACATATTCAAAATGCACTTTAAATGAGTGTAGGCGGTCATCAGGTAGGCTTAGTGTTCCATAAATGAATACACAGTAACTTGAACTAACTATTATATTATGCAGAATTAAGTTTACATTTTGAAGAAGCATTATTTACAGTTAAAGGTATTTACAAATGAAACAGTTTAAGTTCGTCGTATGATAAGGATGGCACTCATTAGCATCGTATATCGTCTTTCAAATCGTCGCGTCGTTTCATCTCGTGTTTTGGTCTTGAGGAACCAAACCAACCTCCTTCATACCGCCTCGTCGTCTTCTCCACCGTTCTCGGCAGCTTCATTCTCTGACGTCACTCGCGATGGCAGCGCCATCTACAGGTACTCGGCTGCGGCTGGTGGCCCACATGAGAAAATACGTTTGCACATAATTTTGTCAAAATAAACTCAAAAATAAAAAATAATTTTTCTCATAACAATAAAATCCATGGTTCGAATAAAAGCGTGGGCGCCTTTAACTTCTAGGAATATTCCATTTGTTTAAGGAAACATATTCAAAATATAAGGTACTATATAAGGCGTCCACGCTTTTATTGATAATTCGGCGCCGAACCTGGAGCAGCTCTTGCTTCACGCGACTTCGTCATTTGTCTATTTTTCGCTTTTTTTCAGTAGTCCAGTCATTCAGTAGTTTTTTTAAATCAAACTTTGGAGGAGTTGTAATTTTTTTGCATCTTTATGTCTTTTTAAGGTGCTGATTACGAATCTGAGGTTTGCGTCTAAAATTTTTGTAGGAAAATTAGTTATAGTAAAAAAACATGAAAAAAAATGTTTCTCAGTTTTTTGCTTGTGACTCAAACACTATCAATTTTTAGTATATCATCATTATATACCAAAAAAATCGGCAGAAAATTTCGTACAAATTAGGTCTATACAACTTTGGCAGACTTGCTTGTTTCAAAGGTGACGAGCCAACACTGGAAATGTTATACTTTCTGAGTAATAAGGATACAAGTCCTTAACTTAATTCGATCCGCCAGGGAACATGAGCAATTGGAAGTCCACTATTATTTTAAATGCAGTTGATCTACTTTGAGAAATCTCCTAGATAGCACGTGCGTTTGCAGCGAGTTTGATTTTTACTTTATTATTATCTTGTCATGGCAAATTTGACGCGTCAAAGTTGAAGCGAAACTGCTGCAAACTAATAACGCAGAATCCGTCAACCCTCCTTGCATAACAAGTTTGCGACAAGTTCGCCACGGCAAAAACGGACAACTAGCGCCACCCCTCCTTGCAATGCAAGTTTGCTGCGAATTTGTCATGACAAGTTCACAGCATGATTACAAAACAAATTTACACACTAATGGGCACTAAAACAGCGAAAGATCTTTCTCTGTTTTAAAAAAACATCCGATTTTTAATACCATCTTCTAGACCGTCCTTCTTTTTATTAATTCAATAAATCAATGATAATTTGTGAAAAAACTGACTTTTTTCATAAAAAAAATTGGAAACATTTTTCATCTTTTTACTAAATATAGAACTCGCACTTTAAAGAAAAAAATATCGCCTTTTTTTAATGTTGAAATTTTAACGTTTATAAACAAAGTTAAACCTTAAAAACAGTCAATGTTTGTTGAAAAATAATAACTTCATCTTGTCCCATTTTAAAAGTAATTACTTTTGAACCCTAATTTCATAATTTATTCTACTAGAAAAATATAGTTATTAGCGAAAATCGCCCTCTCTTTGATTTCAAATCATATTCTCAACACAAAATTTTAAAAATTAATGAAATCAAGAAAAGAGTTTAAAATATATATATATATATAAATCGTAAGCGCGATCCATTAGCACAATCTATCTTCTCCTCTCGTAGGCTACCTACCCCATTTGTTTAGAGCATAGCTTTGGAAGCGGGAGGTCGCGAGTTCTAATCCGAGGTTGTGTTCGAACTCTGTTTCTGCTATAGTTTGCAATGAGTCTGACGTGTTAAATTTGACGCATGGTGACTTCTGAGCTTGCGTTAACTTGCTGCAAACTTTTTCAAGCTTGCACTCTTGTCATGTCAAATTTGTGAAAGCTTGCAGATTTGCAGAGCAAGATTGCTGCAACTTTGCTGCAAACTAAAATTGCTATCTGGGATTTTCTAAGAATGAATCTCATGGACTTGACGCACTTTCACTGTTAACCTTACAAACAAAATTGACGCTTCTATTCATTTTAAAACCTAGAAAATGAAAATCGTGTATTTTTCCCATAATAATGGTAATGAAATTTTTACAACGAAATAAATACAGTGAAAATTGCATCACTTATAATGTCCTGAAAACCTTCATATTTTACTATAAATCCTGCAATAAATAAGCTCATGATGCATAAAATATTAGGAAGCACAAAGAGATAAAATTCGAAAATAATTTAAAAAGCATGGGACCCGGCGAAAAGACATTGTCTTTTCTGCCTAAATACTTTATAAGATGAACACGTCACTTCTATGTGTTGCTGACAACAATGAAGCAAATGTCAAACTATTCTTACCATTACAGCAAGATCTGCAAAGTGAAATTAATCCTGTAAGGACTTACTTCTGGATTAATCCTGTTTGTTTTTTGGATCAAATTTAATGCGAGTTGAAAAATGTAATTGAGTTGAAATAAAGCGCTTTCTCAGTAAAGAATGATTCTAATAAACAATTATACTCGAGATACGAATAATTTTGTTTACTTTCTTTATAATTAATTGCAAAACATAGCTTCATTCTCGGTGTAAAATTCAGTTTTCTAGAATTGTATTTCTGTTGTTGACTTGAAAGATTTCTAAATTTCTCTAAATTTTCAAACAGAATAAACTGAGTAGAAATGGAAAATTTACTGAATTATTTAATATTCGAAAATGATCTTTTTTTCCAAATTTCGGAAGCAGCATTTAAAAATTTTGAATACAACATTTATTAATAAGTTTATTTTTCATTCTATTTTTTTATTTTGTCTGTGTTTATATTAAACACATTTTATTCTTGATAGAATGTGAGTTAAAAAAATATTGTTTTAGACTTAACTGCAGCCAACCAGGATATACTTTTTGCCTCGGTTATATAACATATTATAAAATTTTCTTTAGTTTGATTTAATATAAAATTTGTCTTACCCCTCATATACTAAATTATTCCATCAATCATTTTTTATTTCTTATGATCTTTGAATAAGAAAACAATTTTTACGGACATACTCTCTGCCTTTTTGAAAGGTCATTTACTTACACGCCTTGTAATAGAGAAAGTATTTAAGCTGTATTAGTACAACAGTTGTTATTGTTACAATATTACTTGTAATGGACGACATTCGACATTAGCATAGAAAGTGGCTATGCGTTAGGTAATAATATCTCATGATTTGATTTCTAAGAGAGTTTATCTGAAGAGAGTTAATTGAAGAATTGTAAAATATTTGGGTTGAGAAACAGAAATATAACGAGCTTATTATCCAGTCCTTAAAATTTTTTGCGTTATTAGATATTACATTTTGATTTTTAAGAATAGGAAATTTGAGAAATGTTACTGTTTTCTGTGTTTTAGACAATTAGGATTTTTTAATTGTGTAAGCCTATATTAAAACAGCGAGTAATGAAGTATATACAATGACATTATAAAATATTTTGTTCAGTTTTATTTACATTCAATAAAACAACAGAATTGATGATGAAATATATGCTACGACTAAAGTAGAAAAGCCTGTGAGTGTTAATAACAGCCGGATATTATTCACAGCATGTTCAGTATTTATTTCTGAAACTAATCATATTGCTTTTTATTTCTTTTAAAATTATTTATAACTTTAATTACAAATTTATAAGAGTAATATTCTGTCAACTGCCAACCTCTTAAAAGATCTCATGCTGAAATAAAGATTTTTTTCCATTTAAAGCGATTATATTTATTGATTTCAGTGAGCTCTTTGAAAAGAAATAAATCTTCCGATGAGTGAGATAAAAAAATCCCAACTAGTGTATCTTATGAAAAATAAAAGAAATATCATCAATGTTTATTTAAACTTATACTATTTATTAACTAAACTAGAACAATTTTAAGGGGACTTGGCACCCCCAAATTTGTTTTCTACAATTTTGATCAAACTTATTCAATTTTGTAATAGATAGATGTAAACTGTGCAGAAACTGAAATTTCTAAAATATTTTTCATTTTGAAAAATTACAAATTTAAAAATTTTAATTTTTTTTTAAAAAATTAACCCTTTTTTGAAATGCTTCTTCTCATACAATTTTTAATATTTTTTCTCCAAATTTTTTTTAAAGGGACCTCTCAATGTACTTAACAGAAACAGTGATCGGATTTTTGATATCTACATTAGTTTCAGAGAAAAAAATTTTTGTTCAAAATTTTGTGAAAATTTTTGGAAAATATCAGAATTTTTCACTTTGTACATTTTTAAAAACTTTTCTAATCAAAATGTTTACAAATCCATCCCTAATTCTATTAAGTATGCATTTGTGAGTGAACAGAAAAAATTTCAAGTAATTAGAATAAAAAGAGATCGACTTTTTTCATTTTGTAGCAGACACAATTTTGGAAAAAAGCAAACTGAGAAAAACAGCTTTAAAGTTTTAAAAACAATAAAATTGTAATAAAAACAACTTAGATCAAGCTAGTTTTTTTTTAGAGCAATAACCTGACATTTGCGAGTCCTAAGTTATCAATTTTATTAATATTTATTATTACTATAATTATTAATTAGTATCTTCATTTATAAGGATAATTAGAAAAAAAATTTTAAAAATGCGAAAAATTTGACTTTTTTCAAATTTTTTAGTCAAAATTTTTAATAAATGATCTGCAGTACTATTTATCAAATATCCATTATAACAGAGAAAAAATTTGAAACCATTTTATTGAAATTTTATTGACAGTGAGAAATTCAAACAAAATAAGAAGCGAAAGCAGTGATGATGATGATGATGATGATGACGATAAGCTTCATAAATAATAAAGAAGCGAAAGCAGTAAAACAGTAAACAAACAAAGATTAAACGGCTACTGTTTGAAACAACTAACTTGCTTTGCTTTTATGGAAAAAATTAAGTGGCTTTGCAACTTACACATGAAATATGCATGATTTAAACATTTGAAGTGGGCGTGGCACGTGATGAAATGTTAGACAAAATAACTTCATATCTCACAAAATATTTGTCTGATTGTTTTGAAACTTTCAGATTATTAAGTCAAAGGTTCAAGGATCATTTTCCACTCAAAATTTGAAAATCGATATTTTCATTGATTTTTCGGAATTCTTAGGGTGCCAAGTCCCCTTAATTACTGATCTATGTTTCATCTTCTTGAATAATACATAATTACACATTATTACACTAAAGAACCGAAGGTTAGAAGAATATATAAAGGCTAAAAATGTTTCTATAATACCTTAGAAATTTATTTAAACTATTATAGCTAATAATTTATATTTTATAACCCAACGAAACGGAATTTATTATAGTCATACTTTCACTTGAAAAATATTTTTTATCTACTTTTATCTAAATGCATTTATATTTCTTGTATTCATAAGCATGAAGCAGAAAATGATTTCATACTTGCATCAGTAAGTTACGGAGAAGCAAAGTTACTTTAAATTTTGGAATGGACATTTATTCGCTAATATTACATTCAAAAGCACTTCTACATTTTATAAATATTATCAATATTGCTTCAATGTAAAAAGTGAAATGCGCTGTGCAGATTTAATTTTGGAATCAATTTGATTATCTTACAAAAGAAGTGCCGTCTCAGTAAAGTGAAAGACGACTTGGAGTTAGGTGAAATGCACTTTTCCGTTTCGCATGCCGCATTTAAATACTTTTGTACAGGAAATTGCATTAAGGTAATAAAATTTAATCATTTTTTTCATAAATTATATTCGCCATTTTGAAAATCGGCAAAGTTGAATTCCTTATTTCATTATTAGCAACTTTTTTTTAAGAATATAATATAAAATGAAATAATGAGTTTAATGAGTTTATAAGATGAGTAGCTATTATATAGGTAGTTATCGATTATGACTTAGTTATTACATAATTAAGTCATAAAAATATATGATAAAATTCGCATACGAAATATATATGAAATGACGCATTCCCTCTACCTTTTTATTACGACATTATTAGACGAGGAAATAAAAAAAAATGATACTTTCGTTTCAGGAAACTTAAGACCTTAGATTTCTCTTGTAGTTTTTTACTAGTAAACGCTGGAGACTTTAGAATTGCAATATAGCTCTCCTTTAGAAGATAAAACGAGTTTAGGTTTTATCCCCCTTCTTATCCCTAATTTTCAAACAAAAGGAAAAATTTATTTTTACATTTTCATCAAAACTTACTTTTAAACATTGCTTTTACGACAGCGATAGTGATAGAAGGAGTGAGAATCGGGTTTCTAAAGTGAGTTTAATGGCGAAATCTTAAAGATATAACATTTTTTATTCAGTAAACTATGCTTAGGTTGTGATATTGGCGATCGTAAATGTTTTTTATCGTTTAAGACAGTTTTAAGCAACTGTAAAGATATGCCACGACACTTCTATGTCGAAAATATTCCGGTACTTATTTTATTCTGGAAGAATGGATGCACATAGAGCTTGTGTATTTAGTGTTTACTTCAAAGCAATTACCCTGCGCAATTATGAATTTTTCCAACGTTCATAAAAGAGTTAAATGTTGATTACAAGCCTCCTTTCGCCACCTCCTCCAATTCACGGTAACGAAAAATTAAATTAGGTGAAAAACTTAATTGATATTGCGAAAACTGGTAAAGATCTATCGAGTTTTGGAATGAGTAGGATTGAGGAAATTATTAATGAACTAATGCAAAAGCTTCCATACTATACAGAAGAATTGTAACAGCGACTAACTGAGTTCGTTCTGCGGTTGAACTCGTTACAAAAATAAACGTTTTCGATAGTGTCTTGCAAAAGATTGAAACTGGTGACGGTGGTTATTTTTTCAGAATGCTCTTAGCGGTACTTGGAAGTATTTCCTTCCTAATTTACTCAAATTAGTTTAGCTCAAATTCGTAAAGACAAAAAAAATCTGCTGACTTAGTATTGAAAACTGCAGAATGTTATAGTATTGTAAGTTGGCTGTTTGGGAAGAATGTACGATATATATAAAAAAGAAAAGTTGAAGCATTAAATCGAACTAAAAAAATATTAATAACAACCAAAGAATCATGGGAGGGATGGCGGTATTGATGTCAGGCAATTTTAGACAATTTGAACCTGTAATAACTAGGGGACACCGGAGGATGAATTAAATTTATGTTTAAACAAGTCTCCGTTACGGGAGCATGTCAAAAAAATTAAACTCACTACGAATATTTGAGTTCAGATTTCAACGACAATAAATGAGGACTAATCATTTGAAAATTGATGAAGGTCGGTTTAAAAGAGATTCAAACAGTGTATTAAATTAAAAGGGGTTTTTTTTCAAAATTTTTCATAGCACAAAGAAACTGAGAAGCAA
>BGPR01001492.1:225600-249957 GCA_013235015.1 Araneus ventricosus | reverse complement strand
TATGCAAAGAAGTTTTTATCAATTATGTTAAGGGCTTAGCAGTGGTGCAGTCGCAAAATAATCACTACCGGAATGCTCTAAAAATAGTGCCGGAACGCTCTAACCTGGGTGTAAAAATCGAGCTGTTTTAAGGACGTTTTCACCATTTATTTCTCATGGGGGAAAAAAGCAGTGCCGGTTCGCCGTTCCGGCTCCAGTACACCCCTGGGGCTTAGGTAAGCTTAAGAGTCAAATAACGCGAATTAATGTCATTTGCAGGACTTATTTTTCATTTTATACAGTCAAACCCCGTTATAACGAACCCTCAACGGACCGACTCAGAAGTTCGTTTTAACCGAGGTTCGCTGTATCCGTATTTGCAAAAAAAAATGTCCTAACATGCTAAGATACTACTTCTATAATAAAACTTTTTAATAACATAATATTTTCATTAGTAATTAGGGACAAACCAAGTATTAAATAATATACTCAATAATAAACAAACTAAACATTTACCTTTTTTCACTTATTTGCTAATCCACTACATTGAAAAAAGATGTTATTTTTGGTTGAAAAGCTTTCGATTTCATATACAACTCGTCAATTTTTTTATCCACTATTTTAAACCTGTCCACAACATGTTCGTCGATGTTCTCTGTGGCAAAATAATTGTTCAAAAAGTTTTCGCATCTGCAATTGAAAGCCATGGTTCGTCTTGTTCTTCCTCCGTATCTGAAGACGAATCTACAATAGAGTTGCTTTTTTCATTTTCTAATGCTCCGATATCTTCCTCACCCACTTCTCCAGATGTAATGACATCGTCGTCACAACATTCGAAATGTTCGATTTCATTTTGCGAAAAAGCATTCACTCCATGCTTTTCTGCTCCGATAGAAAAAGCTTTTCACTTGCCAACGTTAGCCATGATCACTGCAAAGTTCACATAATGATAAGCTAAGCAATTAAACAAAAATGGTAGAGAAAACACGTGACTGCTCCTGGGTCATCTGACCAGAAAGTCCTCCCCTTCCCTGGTTGACACTAGGCCAGGTGTCCACCGGGGGGGAGGGGAGATAGAAACTGTAAAGAGCCTTGCCTGTTGTTCCTTTGTCCCACTTATGGGGTTAGCAGCGACTCTAACAAAGGTACAATAGGCGAGGAATGTGGTCTCTGAACCAGAGTATTTCATGCAAAAGTGGTAACTCTTGTAGAAGGTGGGTTGACTTGAGCATAACTAGTAAAGAACGTCCCTTTGGGCAAGTGAAAAGTTTGAAGTTTTAGAAATTTTCAGTTCGCTATAACCGAGTCTCTAGCGTTTGCTGTTCGTTGTAAACGTATGAAAATACATTATTATGGGACCATGTGAAAGGTTCGCTGTAACCGAGGGTTCGTTATATCCCGGGTTCGCTATATCGCAGTTCGACTGTATTTTATTCCAATTTTAAAATAGTATTAGTTAAACGGCAAAACAAATAAAAACAGTATTGTAATAATTTCACATTAACTTATAAGGTTAACTAAAAATTACACTTCTTAATAATCAGTTATTCGAGTGCAAGAAAATTTCAATGCAATCGTTGAGCTTGTTTCGGAGCTGAGTTTTATAAAATTGGGTTCAAATGAAGAAAGATATAATCTCATGTCTGGAGCTGCGTCAAGCTTATTTCGATATTTATTCTTAATATATGTATAAGAAGAGAATGCTCTTTCCACAAGTTCTGTGTTCGTGAAAGTTATTAAATATTTTATTGCTTTAACACCAAATTTTTGGTACTCTTCTTTCATTGCTACCCAGAAGTCAATTAAATTTCTTTTTTTTAAATTCAGATTCTAATGAAGAATCAGTGGAAAGTTCAATTAATTTTTCTTTTCCAGATATTGTTAATTTTTCAGCTTTTTGAAAAAACGCTTCGTTGAATGGATTTAAAATCCACATATCTGAATCAATGCGCTTCGGAAAATATTGTCAGAATGACAACTTAAGTCCTTTTAAATGTGCTATTATACTAGTTTTTACTTATTTTGTTAATTTAAGTTCGTTCTTAGATAAAAAGCTGTAAAGTGTTTGAAAAACTTCATACTGGGTTTTTTTAATACAGGATTCCCGAAAATTCAGCTTCTTAATCATAGACTCGATTTTGTCAGTTACTTTAAAAATGGTTATGGAATGGTTCTGCAATCCTAAATTAAGTTTATTTATTTCTGAAAAAAATGTCAGATAAGTACGCAAGCTGCTGCAACCATTCACTTTCATAAAATTTAGAGCTCAACGTAAAAGGGTGGTCTTCAAAAATCATATGAACTTCATGTCTCGGGTCCATGTCTCCACACAAAGATTTGAACAATCGGGTGTTAGTTGAATTAGCTGCTAAATGGCGCATTAGTAAAGATGTTTTCATGCTGCCATTTTATATCTCTCCACAAACAAAGCAGAGTGGTTTTTGACAATCTTCATTACCCGCAGAATTCTTCTTCTTCTCTTTTTCGGAGACGCACTGATATTATGAGTTTATTTTTTTAACAAATCAATTTTATTTCTTACCTGAACAGACCAATCAGTCGGCCTTTGCACTTCATGATTATCATCATGGTTATCCACAGTTATCTCCATAGCTGCCAAATCGGTGGTTCGAATTTCAGTTTTAGATGTCGATCTCTTAAGAGTTCCAGTTTTTAACCACTTGTCCACATTTTGAGAAATCAAACAATATCGAACTTAAGTCGCTCTAAAGATAAGCACATCAAATTGAGCACACATAGCCTACAAACACCAATTTTTTGCCACAAAACAAACCAAATCAAATTGAGAACCTATAAAACTCAAAGCTTAATTTATAAGAACAGTCGTTATTCATTATTCATCCCAATCGAGCAATTAATAATGTCTGCGTTTAATCATGCTTTTAATGAAAACGTCAAAACAATAATCTTTGAGAGGATTCCGGATTGTTCTCGATAAAGCCTTAACTAGAAGAACAAAAATAAAAAGCATTCCACACTGGCTCCTAGTGAAGCTACAGCTTTTGCGAACACACTGAGGATTTATGCATAATCGGGGTTTGTGAAGACAAAATGTCAATCATTTGCCAGGTTTTCTTTTTTCTTATTTTGAGCGTTGGTTAGACTAGCACAACTTTCACTTTTACTTTTCACTCGAACTTAGGAAAACCACAGAGAAAAAGAAAAACAAAATACTGTAACTTTTTTAATCCTTTATATTTTCTTGTGTCCGCCATTACCGACTTTGATTTCGCGTACCCCCAACTGATCCTTCGCGTACACCTAGGGCACGCGTACCACAGGTTGAGAACCTCTGCCCTAAACCCATAATTTTATTATTTAACAGAATCATTTAACATGGAGCAAACTCATTCTTTTTCTCCCCGTAATTTTATACAAAGTAGCCAATGTAGGCGTATTTGTTATATTATATTTAGGGAAAAAAAAGATTCTTGCCTTATTAGGCAGGATACCTTTTGTGTGTCAATAGTGTTTCCTTATAAATCTATGGAAGTTTTTGCCCTCAATGTTTGCTAATAAAATGCATTCTGAATGGAATAATTTATAATCAAAATGGCTCAACACCATCCATAATATTCTATAGCCATAACATAATACCATAATATTCGAGACAATATTGTATGATCGAAAAATTACGTCAAACATACTATTAAAACTTATTTTATTTTACAGTATTGAAATTAATTACGTTGAAATTAATAATCTAAATTTGCCAAAACATAACATTTGTTAAACATGCTAATGACTCAGCCGTAGTCATTTTGCCATGAAACCTAAGCTTCTGCACTTCTGAAATATCTACATAATTCCTCGCGTATTTGTTTAGCAAGAATAAAAGGTTTCTTTGGAACTCGTTTTAATCACAATATTGTTCCCGTGGGTATTCCTCCCACCATCCACTGGCAAGTGCCAGTGTTTTCATTGCTGTATCGTCAGAGTTGAATGTCACTGATGCAGAATATGATCCACTTGATGACTGGCTTTTGCTTTGAAAGTTGTGCAAATGAACTCATGCCAAACAACTTTTACAGCATTTTCAGGCTAGAGTAGTAGAGGTTTTCTTAGAACACTGGTCTTCACGGTCCAGACTATCAAAGAAAACCCCTCTGCGACAGTTATTACCTCTACGCAACAACTCCTTCAAGCTGTTCACAACGTGATACCAAAATGGTGATATAATCCAATGGCAGAAGTCTATTCAGCAATAAAAAAGCTTTGAGAAATACTTAAAACAAAAGACGAATTTGATATATTTGCGGAGCTTTAGTTTAACTTAGTTATAGTTATATTAGCATGTCGTTTTTTGGAGCAACACGGAGACTATTTTAGGACGAACCTCGCCATTTTGAAAAAAGGTCAAAGGACGAGGACAACACCTGAACTGGCACCCCCTCTCCAAACTTCCGCACCACACCAGAGGGAGGCAGTTTGATCCCATTAAGTGGGATTTAACGTGCAACAGGCAAACCTACACGGCGGATCTGCAATGGAATCGGATTTCGAACCGGGAATCCTCTCGTCCCGAAGCCGAGACCTTGCCACCAGGCCACCACGGCTCTGTCGCTTTCCAATTACGTAAATGCACTGATTTGCATGATTTGGCAACAGCAAAACAAAGAATTAAGCAGGTTTTATCTGATCTGGAAATGTGAAGCATAAATAGGCAACGTAACCATTTACCATCTCATTCGCTGGATTCTAGCACGCCCGATACCAGTGCCACTACTTTTAGTAAAGCCTCATTCAGTTATAAATTTAGGCTTTCCGAATACAACAATTCACGTGACGTTACTAATGATACAATGATTACACCATCCTCTAGCAATACATAATCTAAATTAACGAGAGATTATTAGTAGTAACGTTCAATCTGTAGAGCAGTTAGAGAAACGTTACTAGTAAAGTTGCGTTCAAACTATACAGTTAAATAATGTGACATTTGATTAACCTTATTCCTGATATTACTTTACACCTAGTAATTTTTTTCTTTAATTTGGTGTGTATAATTTAATGAATAAAATAAACGCATTTGAGTGTGCCTACTAATATTGATTTTACTTCCTTCCTCAAAAATACTTAAGCAGGTAATAGTATTCTAAAATATTTTGGAATTGTACTTTTCATCATTTCATTAATATTTACACGTTGCTTAGTTGAAGTACTGTTAGTTAAACAGAGAAAAATATTTTTTATGGTCAGTATAAACATGACCGAACTATTTTAAACATGTCTGAACTATTCACTATTATTTTACTTTTTGGTTTTTTATTTGAACTTAAATTTTTCAAAACAGATTAAAATTTGTTGGAGAACTATTCACAAAGGAATCTCTCAATAATAAAAATAAAGTTGTCGAATATCAGTTTTATTTTATGACCACTGCTTTGAAAACAACATTAACCTCTAATATAGCCGTTTCAATTGCACAAATTTTAAAAAGTAATTTGACGAATGAAGTGAGAAGAGAGTTCATGCATGTGTGATAACAACGAAAGTTGTAAGAACCATAAGTAATCTGCTTACAGCCAGAAGTTGTCATGATATGATTTAAACACAAAAGATAAAAACAAATGTTTACAACGCTCGGTGTAAACGCGCCTTAATATTGAAATTATCTACGAATGAATGAAGAGATAATGTTTGATACTGTTGAGTTCTTATCACATCAGTTGGAATTGACATTTTATTTGCATGCAATTTAAAAATAAATCGTAGAGTGAAAGAAATTCTAGAGATATGGAAACTTGAGGATGTTGAAACAATCGAATCATCATCTCAATTAACTACTTGCTAGTTATGCTGAACTGCCGTTAAGAGAATGCTATGCTTGCTTTGCCTGGATGGCTTCGAGTAGCATATGTCTAAAATAAAGAAATGGGTCTGTTTGTGCTGTTTCTGCGGCGTGGCTAAGTGTGTGATGCCAATCTATATACAGGGTGGTCATAAATTACTGGACCCATTTCAAAAATTAATTTTAAAAAAAGCTAATAATGTTATAATTTTGCTTTTTTAATGAGAGAGCAAATAAAAAAGCTTTCTTCAGATAGGTGACGTACCATTACGGTGCTCTAAATTTGCAACAGCGAGAGATTTCCACACGCAGTGGCTACCGATCAGCAGAAGCCGATGCCGTTTTCTGGCTTTTTTTAGTTTTTCTTGAATATCTCGGTTGCTATTCAGTTTTCGAATCACAATTCATTTAACAAATTAAAGAGCGTAAAATTCCCTACAAATCCATACTCTTATTTTTCTTCTAGGTTTGATAGTTTCGAAGATAATGGCCCTCAAGAATGAGAGATGTCCAATAATTTACGATCACCTAGATCGCCGTAACTGCTCATTACCTGTGTGAAAAAAGACTTTTTAAAATGCGCTCTCATTTTTAAAATACCTTAGTTGTAACATTATTAGTTTTTTTATTATTAATTTTTGAAATGGGTCCAATAATTTATGACCACCCTGCATTTAAATCAATTGTCAAAACAAAAGAACTAGCCTCCAGCCCCAACCAGTATACCGATTTCACTAATTTCTATCTTTTATGAAAACTCATGACACCTAAATTCGTCACCAATAGTCATCGCCTGCACCTCTCCACCCTACAATTTCGAGAACTCTACTGGGGGGGAAACCTTGACCGAGTCTCCTAGCCCCAACAACTGTACCGATTGCACCAATTTTTATTTCATATTCAAATTAATGTCCCCTTGATACGTCATTAAGGATCTCCTTCCCCCATAGCGCTACATTTGCAAGATATATCGATAAATAAAACTTCGACAGAGTTCGCCAGTCTCAACAACTTGACCGATTTCGCTATTTTGCAAATATAGCTACGGGTTGTTAATATTGCGGACGAACAGCTGGTCTTCGAAGGCGGCTAGTGATTGTTTATTTTTAGCCAGATAAGCTGTAGAACTCACGACGTAAATATCCCTGTATGGCTGCTGAACAAAGGGCTCGATGAGTTAAGTTTAAAAGTTAGCTCCTGAGGAGTCAACATTCATATGGGACATTTAAAAGATAGAATTTCAACAGGGAAATACGATATTTTACGAATGTTTAAACAAACGACTAGTCGTCTCAATCATCTTACTTATCAGATAGTTGGGTTACCTTTTAAATGAGTGAAAATTAAAAAATGAGTTATGAAAAGAAGTCAATTATAGTGAAATTCTCTTCATCAGCATGTGTGGGGAATACGGACAAACCCTGGTGTGAGGCATCCGGGACATGACGAACCCTGGGTTATACGAACTCATCAAATGGTCCCAACCGAACTCCTATGTAATGCTTGTAATATATTTTCAAATGCTTGTAACGAACTTCAAAAGCAAGGAATTCGGATAAAGCGAACCAAAATTCACACTTTTCCTTCCTGCCAGCTTTGTCTCTCAGAATCATTTGCTCCTCTTATTCCATGGGGACATTTTATCCACCAGCTGGACCCTGAAAGGTACTCAATAATTTACGACCACCCTGTGTTATAAACGAAAAGATTTCAACTCTTAAATGAGCAAATAACTTCACAATAAAGTTACTTCCTTTTCAACTGATACGAATGTTTTTTCGTAAAATCCGCAGTAATTCAGGTTTCTTTTCAAAAGGTTTCAATGTCAAACAGATCTTATAAAAGGTGCAGGAAACTTTTAAACTGCCCTTCAAGCATTCTTTCTTCAGTTGTCTAAGTATTATACGAGATTGAATGCTTTCATTGAAATATAATTTAAACATAATTGCAACAGTTTTCCGCTTACGGCATCATTAAACCCATGAATTAGCTTGTCAGAAAAATTTCATGATATGTTAATTAGAAGAAGCCTAGCAGTTATGGTTAGTAGCGGATGAGTTCTTTCTTCATTACTGATCATTCATGAGATCCAAACCCATAATTGATTCTCTTCTTTCTCTACAAGGCTTTACACAAAATGCACCGTATTGTGTAGGTATACAAAAAACTCTAGGGGCGAATGCTACTACCTAGAGCTTTCAAATACGTCGAGAAACCAAAAAAAAAGGACATTTGCGAACATAAATTTATTTTAAATCTATATTTAAAAGTTACGTTTTTTTTTCTGCCAATGATATTGTTTGAGAATATGAATGAAATCATTAAATAAGCTTATGCATCTATCAATATTCTGCATCATTCGAATTTAGTCGAGTCCCGATAACTCGAGTTGATCGGGACTGACACCAACTCGGATTATGAGGACTACATAATAAAATCGAAGAGAAAAATTCAGTTTTATATGTGTGAGTATAACTGAAAAATAGAGTGATCAAATAGCGAAAAAATAACGAGCACACAGATTTGTAAATATAAAAATATATTTTGAATATCATCACACTTACTTGATTTAATGTTTTAAAAATGAGTCTAAAGTTGTTTGTTTTTTAGCAGAAAGTCTCTTTCTTGCTGCGTTGTTTCGCAAGCTTTTCAAAAATAAAACGTCATGTGGTAAAGCATCTGGTTGCTGCTCAATATAGCGAAGGGCAACATCTAACGCTGTCGTGCCTTCTGCACACGAAATGATCTTCTCTGTCTTTTATCTTCTCGATTTTTTATTACTTTTTTTAGCTACCTCGGATTAAGCGGAACTCGGATTAACAGGTCTCGGATTAGCGGGACTCTACTGTATATGTCGAATTTTTTACTTTATGATAATTTTAAGGATTTTAGAAATGGGATCCCAGTAAAAAAGACTATGTTCACTGATGTGGATACAACAGACACACTTGACAAAACATTACTCTACAGCAGTTTTTGGAATTTCTAAGATAGAATTCCCGCAGAAAAGATTATCTTAGCTGATGTGGGTACAACAGGCACTCTTAACATAACATTACACTTCAGGCAGTTTTCCAATATTTTTGAAGTGGTATTCCAGCAGGAAAGGTTATCTTCACCGATCCTGTGGATACCACAGGCATTCTTAACATAATTTTTAAATCTTTTTTGTAGTTGCGTTCCTTTTTTCATCGGTATTCTAATTGTATGTGCAGTTTTCTACACACTTTTACTTAACTTAACTTTTTATATATTTGTAAAGATGGAATTTTGTAACTGATTTTTCACTCACTTTCTGACATGCTTCAGTTCTAAAATTTTGTTCACTTGTGTGCCAATTCTGTTCACTCTCGATGCCAATACGCTATTGCAATTTTCTTAGAACTTAATTATCTCTCAATAGATTAATGATTTCACATCAGAAGTACCATATGATCTCGAATTTGAGAAACAATTGAGTACAATATTCCATATTATTCATAATAATGAATTATGCAATATGACCAAAAATATAACAAAATTTAAATTTTAAAAAGCACGCTTTTTTAAAATGTACTGAAAAGTAGAATTTTTTTATCGAAGAATATAGATGACAAAAGAAAATTGTAAAAACCTGACGAACTGAAAACAATTCTTTAGATACTAAATTTATATTATAAGTACGATTAAAATTTCGATCGATTTTTAGTGTATTTCTGTCAGCGGGACATGCTTTTACGAATTTATTTTGAGCTCCAGTTTTTTTAATAAAAAATTATTTTCTACATTTCAGTACGTTAATAAAAACGTATTTTTCTAAAAAAAATCCTTTCATTATCACTATTCAAAGCACAGCGAATATTCACCTCTTCCATGCAACGTTCTTCCTCTGCACTGATGTTGTCCATCCACGGCATAATCGATTCACAGAAAGATCACTCTGAAAAAATATTAAAACCAATTAGTGAAGTCACAAGGGATACGCAAGCCGCCCCACTCCTTAATATTTTAACTTAGGATGCTATGTCGTCTAGTTGAAAAAGTCATGCAAAATATTAAAACCAATTAGTGAAGTCACAAAAGTCACGCAAGCCGCCCCACTCCTCAATATTGTAACTTAGGATGCTATGTCGTCTAGTTGAAAAAGTCATGCAAGATGCACCTTCCAAAAATTTATTTGGCGAAACAGGAGATCCGACTCGGTGCATCCGCGTCTGTCCACACTCTAATATCCGGACATACATCTTATCCTCGACTTAGGACCTATGCGACTTACGATTACAAAAAATAAACTTCAAAATTAAACTCAATTTCAGGTTGTATTTTTATTTGAAGTGCGTACAGTAAAGTAAGAGAAACCGGGACAAGTTAATGAGGGGAGCAAGACGAAGAATGGCTTATTTTAAACTCATGCTGCTCATATTTCACCACCATACCAATATTAGTAGCGCTCGACACTAAAAACTCGCACATTGAAGCCACTGCCGCCATTTCGTTGTTAGTGTATTTCGTTGGTGTATCTGTCTCACGTGTTGCAATCTTCAGGATCTTCAACGTACGATCCGTGGACTATCAGTTATTTGGTTATTCTTTGCAATGCATGACTATTTTAAACAATACGCTTTTCAAAATCACTATTTCTTTACATCCTATTCTTGTTAAAGCACCACAAAATCGAAGACTTTTAAGATGTCTGATAGGGACAAGATGACCGCGCCAAGTTGACGATCTCGTCATCTTGCACCAAATGCCTTTTGCTGCTTTCTTTTTTATGTTTATATGAATGATTTTATTTATCTTGCATCATTTTCTTGAGCTACATGATCCACAGGCTATTCCATAACATGCTGTAAGGCGTATGGACCTGCATAAAACATTCTAACAAGCTTACCTATGAAAGAGATGTTGATACAGGAAGAAAAACACAGAAGGTGGAAGAAGAACGTTTAAAGCAACAAAGACAAGAGTCTATGGATGCAAAAAAGTTGTTGTTACAAAGTAACTGAAGCTTGATTCCTGAAAAAATCTAAGAAACCCTATTCTCTGACACTTATGAAGTCAGTTCGAATTTCCAAAGAAAATATAATACAGTGTCTTACGAGTGATGAGATCCATGTTGACCTTCCATCAAAAGATTAGATAGAGTAGTACAAATGCCACAAATGATAGCACTGGAGGAGGAGAATTGTATCGATTTTTTGTAAATGAAAAATACTGGTTTTAAGTTATATTAATTTACTGACAGCTCAAATTTTAAACAAAATAACCCTTTCAATACATACTAATCAAAAAAATTTACTTAATGTTTAATTAATTAGTGTTCTGTCTTGTATTTTCTAAAAATAAAAAAAATGTATCCAACTTTTATCCGAATTGTCATCTTCCCCGGTACAGGGGAAAGTTGACACTTTTGCTTCATTTTTTTAAAATAGGAAAATAACTTTTATTATATTAAAATAAAAATGTATTCCATTTAGGTGCAACACAATAAAAGGTCAATCTAATAATGCGTGCAAAGAAAAAAATTAAACTAAAAAAAATTATTAAAATCTGTTAACATCGTGAACTTACCCCTTATGCGTATATACACATTGAATTTTTGTGTTAATCCACAATTTTTATAACCCGTTTGAATGAAAATAGTATTGAGAAATATGCATCCGACTTACGACTTGACAATTGAAATGAAATTCGGTCGTAAGTCGAGGAGTCTCTGTAATTCCGACAACTGAAATCCAGACAAACCAGAATCCCGACAAATCAATATGTAAAGCCAAACACTCAGTTTGGCTTAGTTATTTATATCTTAATTGATTATTGATGGATTTTTACAATAACTGCGACAAGAATTTCCCTGTGAATGTTGATTATTTTTTATGATTAACTTCTTAAGTTTTATATATTTACAGATTTTTGTGATTATTTTTAATTTTGATTTTATATTTCCGGCTAGGATGAGATCTATACTCCGACCAAAAAATATACCTATTAGGAAAACTAAATGAAAATTTTCTTTTGCTTCTAGTTTTATATATAAATTTTTTGCAGACATGAAACATTATTTTTATGATTTTCATACCATACTTCATACCCTGTCTAAATTTTTCTGAAAATGACTTTTTTGAACATATTTATTTTTACATGCAAAACTATTTTCAGTTACATAAAATATTTCTAACATTTTAGGAAAACTGCTTCTTAGTTAAATACTGGACTTTAAAAAAAGTTACACCTAAAATATATGCACCAAAATTTAGCATAACAGACTATGTTAAATTTTGGTCTAACTAACCTTTTTTACGAAATGTTAGTTAGAATCATGCTATCAAAACGGAAAATTTTTGACTTAGCATAGTTCTACTTGAAGCCAGTGATATAATAAATTTCCTAAAATCGCAGGAATGTAACCAAGTTCAAGAGTTTTTTTAGACACTTTACGCGTTTTTAAAAACTAAATTTTGAAATTGATGAATAGTCGAGGACAATATACTATTTTAACATTTTTTTAGCTTAATTATCAGTTAATCAATTAATTTAATAAAATTTTGATTCCAAACGAGCTGCGTTAACAGTTAAAGAATTCATGGAAAAATTGATTTCAAGATACCGTAATGTCTATAATAAAAAGTTATAAATTAAGATCTAAAATTATGCAATAATTGAAATAAAAAATTTAGTATACTAATAAGCGTGTTTTAATATCTGCATCAAAAATGCGCTTTTATGAGCGTGCTAATCATTTAAATAATTTATTTATTGGAAAATAATCATTTTTAAAAATTTATTTATTGGAAAAAAATTGCAAAATCTGGAAGCGCCGATAGAATTTTTACACTATGAAAATTTGGTACACTTATAAAAGAGTATTTTAATTACTGTATCAAAAACACGCTTTTATGAGCGTACTAAAAAGCAGAAAATAATTATTTATCAAAAATTATTTATCCGAAAAAAATTGCAAAATTTGGAAACGTTGATAGAAATACTCTACATAAATTAAAATTTTAATCACATTTATAATACGACTAGAAAATCACCCGTCATAGTATGACGGATGAAAATTGGCTCTTCATTCGAGAGATTTCCCGTCAAATCTGACGTGTTTAAATAGATATATATGCGAGAGAAATGTTTAACATTGATTGAAAACAAATAAAATAAACATATGTATTATGACAGGAGGTATTTTTTTATTTACACATTTCTTTGTTCAAAAAAAACCTCTTGGTAAACAACATTCCGTGTGAAATATTTTTCGTTGTTTAAAAATTTTCCTTGTATTTCAGATGTCTTTGTGTAAATTTTAACGTTGCCAAAAAACATTATCAAATCAACTATTGCAATAAATAATTATCGTGGCGTCCAAACTATATCACGCGTATGATATACCACTGACATAATTTACTACTTTTTATTAAAAAACGGAAATTAATTTGAAATATATGATGAATATAATTTAAAATTTCTCGGGAACTCTTGATCATAGCGAGATAAATTTTATATCAATCGATAGAAAATTAAATTTCACTATTTTAGAACTATTAAATTTGAAATTAGAACAACAATTACTCTTTTAAATTTAAAATTACTGAAATTTAGGTTCAATAACAACGAAATAATGTTAGTTAACGTCTCTGAGTGCTATGGCGCGAGTTTTATTGTTGGTATTGTTGGTGACGTCAGAGCGTTACCGAGATATCTGGCCTATTATATTAGTAATGCTAATTTTTAATGAGGTTTAGGAATCTCCATTCTTAAAATATTTTTGTGACTTATTTGCGTATAATGTGGCTTTCATCGACTCACTCTTTTACTACTTTGTTTTTAGCTCTACATTTTTTATTTTAAAAAATCCCCTCCTTCTAGTACACTAATAAAAACTTACTTTTAAATTTATTTTTTTTATTATTAATAATATATTATTGTAAAAAAACCGTTATAAGATTAATTCGAAGATAGTTGATTTTAAACATAAAGGAGACAGATTTTTCAAAGAACGTGCCTTGCAGGAAAAGAAAGTGATCAAGTTTCTCTTTTTGTGTAAAATATCGCTTGCTATAAATTTCTGAAAGGCAATCTTATTAAAATCGGTTAATTATCGGTTTATTTTGTTTTAAAATGCTTTTACTTGGAAATTAAACATTTATTTATTTGGAAAATTTAATGACTTATTATTTTGTATTTTTAGGCAGATATGAAATATTGACGTGGTATTTGCTTTCTCCCTCACTTCATTTTTAATTTATTGTCGGAAATTTTATTTAAAACTTTTGACATCATTTCAAATTATTTTCTAACTCAGATTTCGGTAATGAATTTTTATTACTAGCATTGATCGAACATGAGTAAGTTGATTGACTTCCCACTTTTTCTAAAAAGTTAAATTCACTTCTGGGAAGCTAAGGATATCTGCTTTCCTGTGACAGGACATCATATCAGATGATACAGATTTACTGCATAAATGGAAAATATCCTTCACGAGCAAGAAAAATCAGTAATCACAAGTGAAAATTATCAAAAAAAACAAGAACTCATCTAGGTTAGTTTTGGGTAATGAATTTATAAAATAAAACAAAGCTCAAGAGGATAGTCCAACTAATAAAATTCAATGGAAAACAGTGTCAAGAATGGGACAAAAAAATAAAAAAATAGACGAAAAATAGATAAGTTTTGTTTTGTTGACGAAAAAAATAAATCGACCTAGAAGAATTACCAAAATTCCTTCATATACGTCTTCTTTTTCCGATGAAAAAATAAATTGGTCTATAAGAATCACAAGAATTCCAACATTCTTCGTCTTTCCAAGTTAATGAGTGATTAATTTTAAAATAAAAACTTTTATTGGACAGATTATATGCCTTTTTAAATACAACCGCTTTTCTTAAATTCACAAAAAGCCATTTTGCAGTAAAACAAAAGCGTGATATTTTTTTTACTCTTACTGTATAATATCCCTATAATAACAGAAACTTACTTTGAATCCTAAGGTTATGTTCATACAATCTCACGTTGTCTCTGGCCTGAAAATGCGCTAGCGATTTTCACCACAAGAAAGGGTTGCAAATCTTTATCATCATAGATTAAGGTATCGAGGTTTCTAGCATCGTAAGTCAGTAGATTATTATCATACCAAGAAACTAGAAATTTCGATAGCAGCACTTTCTTTTTCCGTTAAGTCAATGGTTTTTGAGCTTATTCGTAATATTGATCACATTACGAATAATATCTGGACTTCATTCTCTAGCAAAAAGTGAGAAATCAGCGTTAACTGGCAGGGAAGTCCTGTCATTTTACACTGATAACAAGAGTATGCGATCTCATATCGCGAAAAGGAGTTATTTGTATAGTAATCAGGCGCTAAACTAACATTATTCATAAAAATAGGGCGTACATATCTATACTTATAAAAAGAAGTGTGAATGCTAATAAATTTTGAATCAAATGGGATTTGAAGCAACAAAGGCTGTTAGGCTAATGTGGCTTCAAAGTTAAACTCACAAAACTGAGACTGAAAATTTCATAACTTTTTTTTTCTACTTGATTTTGAATTTATATGTATATCATAGAAACTATACGCGACTTTATTTTTTGAGGTGTATTGGTCTATTTGAAATCATTTAAAATTTCATTCGGTCTTTTCTCTTTAACATTTTACTTGGTTTATAGAAGCCATAAATCTTAAAATTAATTTTCTTTCTCAAAAATAACGATTTATTTGACACAATAACTTCAATGATTTCGTTGGATGACTTTATTTCAAAATATCTAATGTCAACAATTAACTATTTTAAACAGCGTGCGAGGATTTTATTTGACCAACTTAACTGAATTATTACTCCATTTTACAGAGTGAGTCAGTAGGTCGTTCCAAGAATTATGAAATTATTTTTACGGAATCTCATTTAGAATGGCATCGTTTGCAGCAAACATTCTAACTTTATTGTCTTTTTTTTTTATTTACCATCATTTTCAATTATTTATTATTATTATTTCCATTTTTTATCTACGCACGATATCATTGTCGTGAAAAAAAATAGGCGTGTAAAACCAATAATATATATTTTTCGCTTTGGTTTCGTTTTGAAAATTTCATTTTATGTTCTTGCGAAGGTTTGTTTTTTCTGTTGGCGTTCATCATATCATTGGCAGCACCGTGCGAGTACAGCTAGTTCCACTTATAGCAAAAGTTTCGAAGGAGAATTCTTCAGAAGATAAGTTTTAAAATTTAAAGCAGTGCATCTCTTAAACTCTCTCGTATGTAAAGCTAGCTGAAAACCCAGAGTTGCTCGGGATCCATATTTTTTCATATACCGGCCTCCTGTTTTTTTCCCCTCTAAAAATATTGTCACCAACTTTCCTCAACAAACGTAAATCTTCTTTGAATCCTTTCTTTACCAAAGGAAACCGGTTTCTTTGGAGGCATGATTTTAATTCGATTTTCCCAATTTTTCAAAACATATCTGGGTGTTTGAAATTATCTGTAAATTATTTACTTGTACACCCACTCTAAGGATGTTCTTGCTACTCTATAAACTAAATATAAATACTCTCTAATAATACTATAAATAAAGTCAAACTGAAACTCAAATATGAAATAGCATTTTTCTACTGTTTTTAAACAACGTTGCCATATCAACGTTAATATTCAAAAATTTATGAAATTTAAACGAAACATCGCGTAGTAACTAAACTAACGTCATTGGACATTTGAGTTCATATTAAAAGCTACAAAATAAAAACGGAAGTTAAGCGCATGCTACGAAATAACAGCGGAAGTAAGAAATCTACCTTGTTCAAAAAAAGCAATATTTTCTTAGCTTTAGCAGTGGTTAAAACACGTGAATAAAGGATTTGATGAAATAATATATTAGTTTGAATTTTATTTTATAACAATAAAAGCATTGTTGCAATTTGAGTTTAAAATGAATTTTGAAATGTTGATTAGAGATAGAGAAAAAAATTGTTCAACAATTAAATTGGTATCATTAAAAAGATAAATATTGCTCTTTAAGGTGATGTAAAAATAATTTTTGTACCATAAGTATTTCAGAAGTTATTGGCGAAAAACGTCTAAAAATGGCTTAATTTTCCTTATTTAATTAAATAAAAAAAAAACTAATTCGAATTTTAAAATCATTTTTCCGTCGTTAGCTTCCTCTTGTGCTAATCCATGACTGTGCCAAATTTGGTCGTCATAAGAAAAGACTCTATAAGCTTACCACATCACCTGAATATAAACGCGATAACTCAAAAGCGCAACAAGTTCGACAAATGAAAATTGGTGAGTTCTCTTCGCATCACAGATGTAAAACTGCATGAAATTTAGGATTCAATAGGGCAAAGAGAAAAGGCTCTGTAAGCTTGTCACATCACCTGAAACATTTCAGTTAAGGATTCTGTAAAATTAACGCAAAATTTTTCTAAAAGACTTTTCTCTGACATTTCCGAATTCTACATAATCGCCAATATACTGGTGAGATCTAAAACTCATAAAACAGTGGCAAATTGCAGTAGACTCTTAAATAAAACGGAAAACATATCTAAAAAAATTTCAATGTATAATATTTATATTGCCATCGAATAATCTATAAATACAGGGTGTCCGAAGTGAATCTTTACACTTTTAAAAAATAATAAAAATAGACAATCAATGATATGCAGTTATGGTATTTTTTATGTTCCATAAAGAAAATATTAATTTTTAAAAAATGAAGTGTAAACTAGATGGTACGTGCTACGTCAATATTTTGCAACATTCTCGTTTCAGATGGTGAAAGTTGCAGTGTGGTTTATCAAATTTAAATCTGCAACACAGGTACAGCATAAATTTCGGACTACCTACAATCGAAGTCTACCTTCAAGACCCACAATTTAAGAATGGCATGAGAGATTTATGACGACAGGTAGCGTATTGCCAAAACCAAAAAATCCCTTTTCGGCAAACTTGAAGACAAAGGTAGATTCCTTGACGCTAATGTTACAAAAGTAATGAAATATTACATATTGATCAATACAGACATAGCCAATGACTTTATTGCTTCCACACATTGCAATATTCGCGTTGTGATTCTGTTTTCATGACATTTAACTTCTTACTATATCAAGGTTTTATCATTCTATTTTTCATTCCAAAAGGTTATTCTAGATTTATCGGTCAGTACATAGTTCATTTTTTTATATCAACACATAATCATTCAACAGGTAGGAGTCACAAAGAAATAAACATCTCAGCAGTGCAAATATCTCCTAGATAACATTAAGTCAGTCTATCTGAAACAGTAACAAGAAATTGACTCTTGACACGAGTGAAGAAAGACGAATTAATTTAAATTAATTTAAATAATTTAATTAAAAATTAATTTATTTAATCTAGGTTGCAATATAATTAATTGTGCGAACATTACTTTGTCCTTCGGTAAAATCACATGATATGAAACACTTAAACACTACTAGAATGGGCTCATTTAGAGAACTCCCTGGTTACAGAGATAAGAGTCACTAAATTCTTAACATATAAGAGAATACAATTTATTAAACATTGTGAGTGGCAAATTTAATACGTGTGTTTAAAGCATAGGATATGAATGCATCCAATTTGAACAGTAAATTTAAATCTCCAACGACGGTTAAAACCAAATACTCAGGCAGAAAATCCCAAAACAATTTTAAAGTTAAGGAAATATTTTTCAATACCAAAAGGATAAAGGGAACTCTTATTTAAATATCAATCGATTTTGGCTATTATATATTGAATTATCCTGGTCCCGACATGTTTAGTTAAATATCAAATTAAAGTAATCTGTCAAATTAACTAATTATCAAATTAACTATTGAAATTAAGTGTTTGATTAAATAAAATTAACTATTTACTTAATTAAAATTAAATAAATAATTGTGACAAAATCTTCACTATATGCCAGCAATCTTAATCTTATTATTATCTTTATTTAAATAAAAGTTATTGTGGCTATGCATGTATGTTCCACATCTCCTCTTAAACCACTGGACTGATTTCAACCAAACTTTGCACACTTTTCATTTAAGAAAAGAGAAAGGTCACTTTCAACTTTTCAAAGCCTAAAAGTTCCTTAAAATTTCACTTAATTAAAAATTAAGCAAGGCGTTTTCCCGCGATATCTTTCATTTCCATAAATTTGTTTCTCTTATTTAATATTTTTTCAAAATTAATTTTAAATTGAATTCGTAACAATATTCTTGTTGAATAACAAGACTAATACGAAGAATTGTTTCCAGAAGGAAGAATGCTAAAAGAAAATTTTAAAAATGGACGATTAACAATTTATATCGGGACCAAATATTGATTTATTTTCATGCTTTAAATTAATGAATAATTAACTAGTTAGTTTAATTGTTCCAAAATATTCATTAAAACCTTTTTTTACTTTAGTAATTGTTAACAAAATTGTGAAAAAAAGTACCTATATAGCAAATAATAATGTATGGAGAATACGGCTGTTTTTAAAAATCGTCTGGTTCAATTGATGTTCTCATTTTAATTAAAAACGTTTCAGATCAGAAAATTAATTTGTGTATTATAATATTTATACAATAGTAATTTTTACATTAAAAATATTAAACATGAAAACATTTTAATCCGGAGCAAAGCCAGGTATATCAACTTGTTTACCGTATAAAAAGTGGAAGTGAATGCGACTGATGGGAACTCATAACTTCTAAGTAATTCTTGCTGTCAAAAAACTTTCAATATAAAAGTAGTTTGTTATGATAAGGTCTATCTTCAATCGCAACGGAGTTATGGGGAAATGATAAATTGGGGGAGGTATTGAATACCGCTTTTTAGCTCATAGCTTATAAGCAATTCTAGTTGACAAAAAAACTTTTCGTATAAAAGTTGTTTGTTATGAAAATGTGATAATTCGCCTAATTGAAACTTTTTTCTATCTTTAGTCGTAACAGAGCTATGGGGAAATGATAAGTTGGGAGGGGATTGAAAATGGCTTTTTAGCTCATAACTTCTAAGAAATTATGGCTATCAAAAAAGTTTCAATACAAAAGTTGTTTGTTGTGATAAGGCGATAATTCGCTTAAATGAATTTTCTTTCTATCTTCAATCGTAAGGGAATTATGGGAAAATGAAAATTTCCACCCCCTTTGAGCTAGAAAGCCCATCTACGAACTCGACCGAGATTTTCACTGTCCTTGCAACATATCCCACGCTGGTTAAATTTAGATCAAAATTACTCCAGTTATCGTGTTCACAAGATAACATGGAAAAAAGCGTTATATAAACTTTTTAGCGAAGGGTGGTTTTGGGTTCTAGGGGTCATGATCGGTGAAGATCTGCAGAAATTTTTCGGAAGTCGTGTCATGAGAACCATTGCAATAGGTAGAGTTCCTGTAAGGAATCTACCTAAATCTGGCAGCCCTAGCAGAAGCTTCGGTGACGTTAAACGAATTCAAGAAACTTTTCGTCGTAGTCCTCGTAAATAGATTCGTAGCGCGGCCCAGCATTTGCAAATACCGAGATCAACTGTGCATGATGTAGTGCATAAAAAAAATTACAGCTTTATGCGTATAAACTTCAATTATTGCATGAGTTAAAGCCTGATGATAATCCTCGACATCGAACATTTGCAGAAGAAATGTTACAAAAATGAAGCATGATGAAAATTTTCTACAACGTGTAATGTTTTCAGATGAGGCAACGTTTCACGTATCAGGTATTGTTAACCGACGCAATACTCGAATTTGAGGATTACAAAATCCTCATACCGAACTGGAGCAAGCAAGAGACGGTCCTAAAG
Source organism: Araneus ventricosus (assembly GCA_013235015.1). NCBI lineage: Eukaryota > Metazoa > Arthropoda > Arachnida > Araneae > Araneidae > Araneus > Araneus ventricosus. The sequence goes on along the minus strand of BGPR01001492.1, from coordinate 229,401 downwards.
TAAACGTGTGGTGTGGTTTACTGCATGATCGAATTATAGGGCTTTTTTTCATTTCCGAAGTAACTTGTCCGCTCTGACAATTACCTTGATATGCTAGAAATTTTCACATTTCCTCGAATAGAGGACTTGCAACCCAATAACATTTTCCAGCAGGATGGGGCATCGCCACACTGGAGTTTGGAAGTGCGAAAGGTTTTAGATGAAAAATTCCCCAGCCGTTGTATTGGAAGAGGAGGTCCAATACCGTGTCCATCTGGATCTCCAGACGTAACACCTTTGAACTCCTAATTAATGGGATGCGTAAAAAGCATTGTTTACCAATTCGTGTCACTGATGAACTGAAAAGTCGAATTACAGCGGTCATCCAGACTGTTGATTCTGCGATGCTTCATAGAACGTGGTTAAAACTCTCGTATAGACTCGATGTGCTGCACGCGACTAATGGTGCTCACATTGAAATCGTGGGATAAAACATTGCAAAAAAACTTGGAACATAAAAAACCGTAAATGCATATCATTGTTTGTTTATTTTTAATTATTTTTTAAAGTGTAAAGATGCATTTCGAGCACCCTGTATATAAAATTATAATATATTTAAATAATATAAAATGATAAAATAGTCTGTAAAACGGTGTTCACTTTCATCGTGACCCAAAAGATAATTTCTACTGTTTTAGAGATAGACATAAGTTTTTAAAGGGAAAAATGCTGTAATGGAAGCAAAGATTTATGTTTCATGTTGTTTGTGTCCTGAATTTCGTTATTTTAGGCTAATGAACAGCCACAGCTTCCTCGATGAATCCTTTGATCGGCGGCCATTAAAACGATCTAAAAGTAGTGATATTCAAAGCTTCGCAGCTCTGTCAGTTTTAATCGCAGAAGGGTGGAGATTTTTATTGTTTAAAATGTTAGTGTGCCATTAACTGTTTCACAAAATATGACAAACAAGACCGGAGGACTGTATAAAAATGTAGGTTTCGTAAATTTTTCAGCAGTACATTTATTGACTCTAATAACCTAATTTTAAAGCACTTATTCCAAATGGAAGTACATACCTATCTCTAATTGTTTAGAAATTATCTTTTGGACCACGATTAGAATGGATACCATATTGTCAGAAGGAAAATCGTTCTGTAAATATTAGTGATTTTGAAACGTAAAACATGTTTTTTATGCAGATCTTACAATTACAATATTTTTTTCTCCTTAAATAATACTATTTGAGAATCAAAAGTTGTTTACTAAGGCATTTTTAAGTGACTAATACTCTGCGGAGAGAATCGTTATCTTCATTAAATAGGGTCGAGAAAAGGTCGTGAAGATAAATGTAAATTGATCTCGGCGCTATCTGCATTAAATGAGTATCATTATTGCCTTGGCGAAACTTATCATATACATATTTGTTCGAATGATGAAACGCACTTGCTAGAATCCTTGAGCTGAATGATTACAAACATAGCAAAAGAAATAAAGATGGAAAAAAGTGGGAGGATTCTTCCCTGGATATGAAGAATCCACTTACAACTTTGGGTCAAATTCTTTGTTGCCTCTTTGTAGACTTCGGGTAATTCGAATTTTTTTCTCTTTATTATCTCTTTCACTATCTCGAACACCAGGTACGGGGAACCTGCGGCCTGAAGGCCACACGTGGCCTTTTTGAGTTTCTTATGCGGCCTTATCAGTTATTTACCATTTGTATTAAATTAATGTTCTTGTCTGTAATCTCTACTACTAATAAAGGAGAATGTCTGTCTGTCTGTTGGCGATCTACAGGTCAGCCGCTGGACCCAGACCTACAAAATTTGGCACAAACATACTTTGGAGGGTGGGAATGTTCACCTCGGAGCCCTTTTTTGAAATTTTAATTAAAATTTTAATTAATTAAAAATTAAGCGAAATTTTGGCGATTTTCCGTTATAACTTGAGAAAATATTACAGCTCAAAAATCATTTTTGCACCATCTTAAAGTGAAAAAAAGTACCTTTCCAATGATATTAGTATGTGTACTGTGCGATAATTACTTTTAATTTTACAAGATTTTAAATTGTCATTAGCTGGGGTGAAGGTCGCTCAAGGAGACCGTTTCTCTTTTCGACCAAAGGGGAGGCAGGACGGAAGAAAACAGGTCTTGAGCCTGGCTGGAAAGAGAATTCGGTTCCGTCAGAGCCCGGGGTGGAGGAGGGGGAACCCCCGCTAGGCAGTCATTTGTCAACAATGAAAGGGCAGCCATTGTTGGTCATTTGCGGTTAGAAGGAAAGGATTTAAAAAGCTCATCTCGCAATCAGTATGATTTTCTGAATTAAGTATAAAACCTTTTAATGATAAAGATAAAGGTGATATTTTAAATTCATTACAATTGATTAATTTAAGCCCATATTTTTTTGTACATTTCTTGCGTAATGCAGAAAAAATTATCCAAATGCAATTACTTTCTAAATGTATTGCACAAAATGACTGACTAAAATGTTGATATAAAATGCATATCAATACTTTTTACAAGTCATCATTAATGTAGTTTGCAATACGATTAAGAGAGCTGTTTTTTTCATAAGGAATAAGAAAATAAAGTCGGATACGAAAAGAACGCGGGTTAAATGCCTATCGCAATTTGAAGTTAAAAATTACTTTGTTAAGGAAACAAGAAATATAAAATTATGCATAAGAGATTCATTTGAAATTATATTCCAGGCAAACAAGCTGGTCACCAAAGGCGGCTATAATTAATATAAAATACAAAAACAAAAACTAATTGAGACGGGCGAACCAGCTGGTCGCCGAAGGCGGCTTGTCTGTAATATAATCATCGTCCGAAGTCGCTGACGCTCAGGAAAGCGGGCAGGACTACGTACCAAAAGTGGCTCGCCCAGAAGGGAAGACTTCTTTTCTTAGAAGTCGGAGCGGGGGAACAAAGATTTCTTAGAATTCGCCGCGGTTTTCGAAGGTGAATTTCCCTTATCTTTGAAACAAGAAGCGTTTAAGTATTGTTGGTAAACAAAATGGATAAAGAAGATCTCACTGCAAGGAAACGAAGGTTGGCAAGAGAGATATTTGCACGATGGAGGGCGAGACAAAGCCAAGAGACATTAAACAGGATGCGTGCTGCAGATAATGAATACCATCGTAGAAGAAGAGAAGGAGAATCTCGAGAAGAAAGACAAAAAAGCCTTGCATTTTTTTCAGAATACCGTCAGAGTATTCATTAGCAACAATTCAGGATATTGTAAATCAATCTCTTTATTTTTGTGAAAGTCAAGTTGAAGCATAGCACTGTCAGTTGATTCATCAGTACTGTTTTTCATGCTTTTTTTTATTTCTTAAGCATTCTAGCAATCTACAAGAGATTTTCTTCAACAACTTTCGTTAGTAAATCTGCGACAATCAAATCTGAGATATTGGCAAACTAAAAGTCCGCCTTGGACGGGCACAAATCTTCTAGTATAATAATAATTACAGAACAATAAGAGACTTTAAGATTAGGCATGTGCGGCCTTTTCCCCAAATACTGAATTTCATGTGGCTTTTCAGTGCAAAAAGGTTCCCCTCCCTTTGAAGTGTTCAAAGAGAAAGTATTGTAATCTCCCAAAAATTCGACGTCGAGATTTTGATTTATCTCCATATTTTACACGTCACCGAGTCCGATAAAACATTTTAAGAATTATGTCGGTAGGGGAATCTAGGGATAACATATCCTAGTTTTATTTTTCTTATATTTCTCGAATGAGTTGTTAGTAGTAAGTTTTAGCAATATAAAAGGATTCATTTTTAAGAATGAAATATGGACTTATGCCAAACTAGCATCTC